>OX419599.1:5020925-5620925 GCA_948473455.1 Teleiodes luculella | reverse complement strand
TTTCTCACTACTTTTTCGCTAAATAATACGATAATTACCTACTCGTAAAATATATTATTAGGTAGTTTACAAAAGTCATGATATATGAGATTAGACGGCCCCGTAGCCTAGTTGGTAGTACGTCTGCCTACGAAGCATAGGGTCGCGGGTTCGAATCCCGCCCAGGGCAAACATTCGTGTGATGAGCACTTGTATTTGCCTTGTGTCTGGATGTTGTATATTTATACATGTATGTATATCAGCCGTCTGACACCCATAGTACAGGCTCTGCCTAGTTTGGGGTCAGATGGCAGTGTGTAAGATGTTCCTACATATTTTATTATTCATCCTTTTACATGTAAAAACATTCTACTTACATTTTTTTACTGCAGAACCAAATTCATATGAGTAAAACTCGCTGTTTCGTAGCAATAGCCTTGGCTTTAACAAGCTGTCGCCCCCGGTTCCGCTTGTGCTCGCCACGCTTCATTAATATTAAGTGCCACTTTATTATTACTTCCCCGGTAATACTGAATCGTAATTACTAATATTTTTCGGTAAATTATCAAGCATTAACATATTCTTTTGCTTTTGACATTAACAAAATTGTTGTCCTTACATATCTGTAACAAGCTCTACAATATTGTACTTATTAGTGATTATAGCATAATACGTATTTCAGTATTTTTTATAAACACCATGATAAGCACATAGCTACTTTTATTCCAGACCAGGCATTTTTATTACTGTAAAAGTGATAGTGTGGTATAATGATAGTGTAGTTTATTTTATTATCTGGTTAAATATCGTTTAATAATACTTACTTTTTATTACATATAGAATTCATAATCTTTGCAACATTTACTTAACCTTAGTTTTAATTTTTCATATAAGTTTCAATGTCAATATTTACCAGCACTAAATTTCCCTCTTTTACATACAACTTTCTTCACATATTTTTCCTTGTTATTTTGTTTGTTAAATTAAAATAGTACAAATAAAGCATAAATATTTATTTAATAACCTACACAATTTTCAAACCAACAAAATAAATAAGTTACAAAACTATCGTATTAAAAAACCCGTGAACTGTTTAAAATAATTTAACGTTATAAATATCTTGACAAGTTCTAAATGTAATTGATCAAAATCGATTGTTTTCGTCACTTCTCATAAGCCTACTACACTACTCACCTATGACGGAGCTATGCGGAACTACAGCCTTGACTTTTCGTGTACATGCAGCGACTTTCGCTCGTGAACGGAATAAAAAAAAAAATTTACATATAAATGTAGATATATCGGTCCCAATTCTGACAGACAAATCGATAGAGTCATACGAACGATGCGTAAAATTTTCAAAATTTTGTGTCTTGTTATTGTTCAATTCTGACAAACAAATCGATAGAGTTATGAACAAAAAAAATTTGGGCGCGTAAAATTATTTCTTCATTCATGGGTAGAGTCATACGAAAGATGAGTATTATTATTTTTTCAAAATTTGTACTTTATGATTGTTTTTTTTTTTTGCATAAAATGTTTTTTGTTTATTTTTATTATATAAATTCTCTAGCAAATCATAGACGACTTAATTGCCAAAGTTTGCCAGAATCTCGTTCGTTTCGTGGAGCCTAGTGCGCCCACGCTGAGTGGGCTAGCATAAATTTTATGATTTGCTTAGCTTAATTTCACTCTAGCATGACGAAGTGGGAAATGTGTCTTAAAATGCGTACCACATGCCATCAATGCTGCAATAACAAAATAGTTACAACATTTGTACAAAATCTTCATACCTCATTGGACTCGATTCAATGTATTTCGCTCTAACTTAAATTTAAAAACCGTATGTCCCTTTCTCGTTCCTAATAACGAATAGGGACAGGTGATAGTAAACTTAAATATAGAGACGTCAAACATTGATTTTACGCGCAGTTCGCACTAGTTTAGCAGGCCTAACGCGGCGGGGTTGTTAACCTAATACAGGTTATTTTATTAGCGGCGTGGCCCTTAAAATGTCTAAATTTAAGTTCTTGGTCTTTTTCATTCATATGGGAATCGAAAAGAATAGGAGATGAATGAATCTAATTTTGAATTAAAATTAAAGCCGAAATTTTAAATGGGATGTTTTCGCATGCCCTAACCTGTATTCAGTTATTTAGACACAAAATAAACAATGGACTCAGTTCCGGCGTGGCCCCTAAAATGTCTAAATTTAAGTTCTTAGGAAGGTGCTTTTACTTACTTACTTACTCAAAAATCTTTCGTAGAGTTCTTTTTTTTGATACTTTACTTTAACGTGTGGATTTCGAAGTTAACCTTACCTCACAAACCCTGCTGTCAGAATCAATGAACCGCCTATGGCTTCTGACATGGCTCATGTAACGACTACATCCACCAAGTAACAATATGTACCCTTCTTTTAACTGTACTCTTATTTCGTTTTTAATATTATTTAGCACCTGATCTACTCAGGATACTGGCCATTTCTAAAAATAATGTATACTATTATTACAACAACAGCTAGTCCACTGCAAAAGTGGGGCTTTTCTGTGTAAAAAGAATGTTACTATAATCCCCTACCCCTACCCCTTTGGATTTGGGTTGGGGTTCGCAGTTGTTGTTGCTTACACCACATGTGTAACATACAAACATAGGTGCCCATTCTGTGACCGTTAAAGAGGTTCCGGGTTTAAATTCCGGTGGGGTAGGGTAGGTACACTTGTTACTTTTTGAGACTTTTCGACTTTCCCCAGTTTGAATCATTGCAGGCTGAATTATTAGTGTCCAAAAAGAAAGACGATTCCATGCTTCCTTGCATATCAAGCAGTTAGCCCTCCCTGACTTCTATGTACTATGTCCTGATGGAGTCGTTATAAGAGCCATGTCAGAAGCCTCAATAATTCTGACAACAGGGTTTGTGAGCTAGGTTAACTTCGAAACCAAATAACGAGGGGATAAGAAATCAAATACTTAGCGCGAAAAGACTTCCACATCAAAAACTAAACTAGTGGAGCAATACATTAATTTTACACTAAAAAACGTGTCTCTAACAAAACAGCAGTTAACAAGGAAGTGTTCACAATAACGTATGAATACTATGAATATGCATGTCTTCCGATTAGAGGCAAAAACGTGAGCATCGTGATTGTATAGGATTACTGGCTGCGCGGGCGCTGTCATGCCTGTGATTATTTAGTCAAAGTCAATTATAAGTGAGCCGTAAGTAGGCATACTAAACATGGGATATGAGACTTACGTTACTGTAAAACTAACGTAACTAATGTGAACGCACGTTACTTGTCGTAAAAGTGTGACGTGATGGTGTGATGTTATGAAGCAGGTACCTACTATTATAAAATTCAATATAGTTACAGAGGTAGAGCCCCTCAAGCAACGACTCCTTCACAATTTTCTTCGTTTAGATACCGGTAAACAACTTGAAAGAAAGAACGAAACTGTTCTTTAACTGTTTTTTGTTCTTTAAGTTTTTAACTGTATGTGGTTCTACAAAAATCTAAAAGTAGGCGGGGGTGAGGAATGAGCGCGGAGGGAAACATATTATTGCGCGCGCAGTTGTAACACGTAACATCTTGTAACGTTTACCTCTAATTTTCCGCTAACTATAACAATGTACGAGTACCTACTATGCCTAGGTCCAGGCGGCTCACTCGAGTCGCCCCTAGACTCGTTGGTTGGTACGAGTATATGACAATTTTGAGGTAGAGCCTGTTACCACAGAAGAAAGATATATTCTTCTGTGCTGTTACTCTACCGTAAGTCCGGTGAAGCTTGTACTTAGATATCGCGTCACATTCTAAGGTGATTTGGCCCTATGTTAATGTTTTTTGACTCCTTATGTTTATTAAATCCAGAGAGGTGGGAAAACCGCGGAGATTTTAATCCATATTTGTATTGTGTATAAAAAAATGAAAAAGTATGTAGCTGCCTTTTTTGCGTAAAATTTAACTCTAACACAAACATATTGGAAAACTGAAATCACGTGCTATTAATATCGTCATCGACTTACTTATTTTTTTTAGTTTAGTTGTATTCCATTTTTCGACGGATAGTAATTCTTTTTGAGACACTGAAATGTTTCTTTAAGTAGAATCAATCAATATACCTATAATATGTACTATATACCACAATTCTCCATTATAATATTGCAAGAATTGATAGACATTAGGAATAACTGCACTTTGATTTATTTTGCGGTTAACACGGTAAACTTTTGCCACAAAAACTATAGGTACTGTACCATTTAAGAGCTTCGCAGCGTATTGTTGAGAACCGCTGTCTCCCACTCGGAAAACGCGAGTTCGAACCCCTACAAGAACAGACGTGTTTTCGATTTTCGAATTTACAAGTATATGTACGTTTATTTGACGCTCTGACGATGAAGGAAAACATCGTGAGGAAACCTATACGAAGAAGTGTGTATGCATATTTTTTATATTTCGCATTTTTTTTTTTTTTTTTGCAATACTGGGTATGGAGAGCCAGAAGTTGACTGTCTTGACCCTACTTGATTTCAGTAATGCTTTCAATACGGTTGACTTTGATATCCTCCTTGCGATATTGCGTTCTCTTAACATATCTCCTTCTGTGGTTGACTGGTTTCATAGTTACCTGTATGGGCGCCGACAGCGCATACGTATTGAGGAAACCTTCTCTACGTGGTGCGTTACAACTGCCGGTGTACCGCAGGGTGGCGTTCTGTCCCCTCTCCTATTTGCTTTGTTTATCAATTCTATCACTCTCTCCCTTACATCTTCTTATCATTTGTATGCAGACGATCTCCAAATTTACTCGCAAGCCCCTATATCGGATCTTGACGTTGCGATTGCTAAGACCAACACTGACCTCAATAGCATCTCTCTCTGGAGTCATTCGTATGGTCTCAGAGTCAATCCAGCGAAATCACAAACTATAATTATTGGCAGTCGCTGGTATGTCTCGCGTATTGACTACAAGTCATTACCACCAGTCATTTTTGACGGAGTTCAAATACCGTATAGTGAAAAAGTAAAAAATCTTGGAGTCTTGTTCGATACTTGTTTCTCTTGGAAACCACAAGTTTGTGAGGTCAGCAGGAGGGTGTTTGCTGCGTACAATTCGCTTAAGCGGCTTAAAAATTTGTTGCCAACTAAAACCAAACTGTCTTTGGCCCAATCTCTCCTTATGCCTATACTGGATTATTCTGACGTCTGTTATCCTGACTTGACCGTGGAACTTCTGAACAAGCTAGAGCGTTTGCAGAATCTATGTATTCGGTATATTTTTGGCCTGCGGAAATTTGACCATGTCTCCACTTATCGTTCCAAACTTCAATGGCTACCCATTCGCTGCCGTAGAGACTGCCACATTCTCTCACTCCTATATTCCGCTCTTTTTAATCCTAAAACTCCCCCCTATCTCAAAGATCTATTCGCCTTTCGCTCTTATGCTTTAAATCAAACCCTTCGCTCAAGCAAAAACTTGTCCCTCGATATGCCTCTTCATAATACCGTTTCCTTCTCCAAATCCTTCCAAGTCCAGGCTATTCGGCTCTGGAATAAGCTGCCTGAATCCATACGTCGCTCCCCGTCGCTCGAGTCTTTCAAAATGCGTGTAAGAGCGCATTATCTATCAGTTTCCTCGTCCTGATAAACATCGCTATTTCCTATATGTTATAGTTATGATGTATGTATTAGTATATTTATAGTTATATGTATTATTCGTATAATATGATAAAATATATATGTATTTCTTATTTATTTACCATGTTAAGTATTTTATGTAAATACTATTTGTAAGTAATTTATAATAATATACATATCAATTTATTATGCCGCCAACCCGCCATACACTATCTGTTTAGACGTTTTCTTAAACGAAGGTTGCCTGGTAGAGATTGCTACCTTAGCAATAAGGCCGCCTGTTGACTCAAGTTTGTCTATGTAACATTGTAATATGTATGTGTTCTCTTTTGGTGTCAATAAAGAATATTGTATTGTATTGTACTTACTCACTTAAAAAAATATGTGTGAAGTAGGCTAACCTGCGCTAAGCTACAGAAAGCTGATAACGATATAATGAACATTTTCCAAAACGGGTTACTTTCCTACTAAATTTATCATTTTCTATGAATGTTGGCGAGGCAAATTCGAGCCCCTCAGTAGGGAAATATAAGCTTGATAAAAAATATAAAAAGTACTACTAATCGTTGTGATTCATTCTCTAAACACAAGAGTACAGAGTATTGCATAACAGTATTAATTTACAGTAAGTTACGTAAGCCTCCACAATGCGTTACTCACCAATTGTAAGTATTTTCTATTTAAACTGGTTGAAACCTTGACATTGCTGTGATATAATTAAAATTTGCTGAATTATTTAAGAGAGATAGAATAGTAGGTAATTATTTTAATAATTGGATTCTTTGCGTGTTTTCTATCTAAACGTAATTAAAGGTTTGTTACACGAACATGTCCATACGATAATTATTATTCAAATTGAAGTTTTCGTAAAATTGTATTCTCTAGCAAATGGAATATTTAATACCTAAACAACAACAAACACAACAATTAAACGGCAACAACAACGGCGACAATTTAAACGGCTACAATGCTACATATCAGTTTTTTGAAATTCACATAAAATCCCTATCGAACATATTATGTAAGGAATTCAAATTTAGAACAAACGAAAAACTTTTCAGTGACTACGAGCACGAGAAAATACGAAACAAATAAAAATCTAAACTTCACGTATCTAAGATTTCTAATATTTTAGAATTTACACTGGCGTTGCTAGTTTATGATCCATTTAAATCAAAAGAACCCTAACAATTTGCCAGAGCGGCGAGAAATGCAACTAAATAAAGTTCCTAAGCAATTTGTTTATTACATTAACCTCCAATAACTGCGGTTAGCTGACACTGACTAACCCAACCATGAAATAACTATAAACTATGTTAACCAAAACACATTAACCTTGAAAACATGTCACCATAGACTAACAGTTATAACCTCAAAAGAAAGTAAGCCAAAGAAAAATTAACATTATGGATATCTATCTCAGTAGACCACAAACCGGATAACGCAGCGGGACACACCCGTTTCACCAAATTTTCCCCTCAACAATTTAAATTCAAAATATACATGTGTGAAACTGTCACCGATGAAATACTGTATAAAGACAAGAATATTTAGAATAATAATGACCGTTTGTACTAAACTTAAGAATCGCCTAAATTGTCACCTAACGTATTTAAGTGACTCTTATTAGAGCTCTGTTTAGCGTATTTTTTTCTCAACTACGAAAATCCTAAGACAAGGTTAGTGCAATTAGTGTTTGTGTCATTAACCTATAGACATTTCAAATGATGTATGTGTGAAGTCAACCAACCCTCACTTGGGCATGGTATCGTTTTCGCTATTAGCAAAGCGTGGTAAGACATATTCTGAAAATTGTGAGTATTACTACAGGTCCGTCTCTGTTGAAATCCTTTGAAAGACCTTCATGCGGCAGATACTCATAGATGTGTTTTTGCTAATATGATAATGATGATCCGTGTATGAAATGCCAATGCCAAACATGCCGTACGATTTGTAAATAACATCGAAATGTTTTTATTGCATGCAAGGGTGCGTCATAAAACAAATGCGCCGCTCATGTTGGACGCACATTGCGTCAAGCCCATATATTATGTCCTCATCTAGGCGCCCACGCCTACCCTCAAACAGGGTGAATAGGCCTTAGACTACTGCTCTGGCCTAGTGCGAGTTGGTGAACTTCACACACTACATGTGCAAATAACCTTTGAATTTATTCGCATTTGTGAGCAAATTTGATCACAATGTTTTTGTTACCCGTCTAGTCTAATAAACATTTTTACGAATTCTAAAATTGAAAATACATTGGTACGTGCCAAGGTTTGAACCAGCACCATTTCAAAATAAAGGCCCTAGCAAATTGTATGTCTGTTTTGTTATTACCGACTTCAAAAGAAGGAGGTTATTCATTATTGCTTCGATTAAAATTGTATTTAATATTATAGAGATATTAAGTTATTAAACTAGTAAGTGTGTTAGTATGCACTTTTTTTAGACAATGAAGTGGAACTTTTATAGAAATATACACTTTACAAAAGAACAATGAATAAAAGAAAACTTCTTGGAAATAAGGTACCAATCCAATTACTACCCAACTGAAAGTTAAACAAGCATTAGGTACCTACTTACTCAAAGTTTATTAAATGAATTGGATGTTTTCATTATACTAAACTTCCAAGAATGTAATGGACTAATAAACCTTAACTTTATTTTACGAAGCCAAATAAGACTCTAAAACAGTATTTTCTTTATCTATAAGATTAAATAAAGCCCTGAGACTACCAACTACTTTTTTATGCATTTATTTAAATAAATATCAAACAAATACCAAATGCCCACCAAAATAACTGGTTTGCACACTAAACCTGACCAGTCATTTATGTTTCTTTATTAAGTGAATGTTTTATTTAGTATTGTTTTAAGTGAATTTTTAATATTTGCCCCATTTTATTGACCTACGCTTGTGTCACAAAATCGACCTTTACCAGACTTGCGAGGGAGCGGAGAGCTTTGCCCGAAAATAGTCATATACCATTATATAGTCAGTACATAATATAGATACAATTATAGAAAGTAGTTAGGCGATGATGGCGACTCAAACCACCTACAAATAAACCCTTTAAGGGATTACAGTATGCTAGGTTAAGTTAAGAAACCATAAAATGTATTGTTTTAGAAAAAAATTATAAAAATAAAAACAATGGCGGTTAAAAGTAACCTCGGACTTCGACTAAACGCATTAATACGGAAACATCACAAAGGGGACGGGATATTGTTACCTGAATGATATGTAATTCAATAAAAAATACAATCTAAATGGGTCAAAAATATCAACACTACTGATTATACTCGTTTCCAATGCTAGTTCCTTAATAAATCTACTATCAAGGTTCTGTTTTGCTCCGATAAGTCACAACACTGTCAATTTGTGATTGCCCCATTCAACAGATTGCAATCAAACCAACGTTTCTCAAAGATTCGCCAAGCTGCGTGCGTCTATAGTAAAAAAATAAATTGATTTACGAACTTATTTAGATTTCGGTTTTCAAAATCTGGTTATCGTTTAGTTGGGTCGAGACACTGTCAAATTCATATATACTGTGGAAAGTAGTTGTGGACAACTAGGCTCTCTACGCACTTGAGCCTTAGGCACACTGATTTCGTAGTCATATCATAAACATTTTAGTTAAATTGTTAACGCTTCTGGATTTTTGTGATTATAAATGTCTAAAATGTTCAAGTTGTTGAAATGAAATGACACATTACACAGAATTCATTGTAGATGGTTTTTGTTTACACTTAGAAGGGTTATGATGTTTTTAATAGTGAAGTACCTACTTACTACAAGTGTATGTGCCGATCATACAAATCAAATCAAATAAGAATCAAAGGGTTTTTATTCGAAGTAAGATTTAAAAATAAATTTTCGACGACATAGCTAATAAATACTAAAGACCAGACTGTCCGTCCATGGCTGGCCTTTCAAAAGTGGCGTTCGTTTGTAATAATAACAAATGGGAAGTTTTCCGGTAGCAAATTAAGGAAAAAATAACATTACCAAACGGCTCAACAGATCTGATGGTACTAGTAAATAGTGAGGTAATAAATATTATATAATAAAAAAAAAACATTCAAATGAATCAACAAATTTTCTTAAAATTAATCTCTGTCAGAACCATGTACAACCCGACAAAAAAAAGTCAAAAAATAAATCTGTTCTCATTATTTTACTAGCATCATCTATGAAAATCAAAAAGAAAGCTCGTTTTTTTAAATTTCAAGCTGTCTGAAAATCTCTCATTTAAATTTATTGATGTCGATCCTCTTTTTTAAACCATAGAACCACATTTTTGGAAATGTATAGTATGTAAGCCGTTATTTTGATTTTCTTCGTTCCCAGCAGATATATGTTTACTACACTTTGGAAAACACTGAGCTAAGTCATATCTGTTATGCAGATGTGCCGTTCGCTGCGAGAATTTCAATGTCATTAGACCAGATAACTAGATTTACGCGGCCACCTGTTTCTATGTAAAATACCGCAGTAGGAATTGTGTCGTGCTAATGGATGTGACATCGCAAAGATAGTTAAATCAGTCTTCGATCACGTTAGACTGACTAGCATGTCGAATGTTTCAAAGTTTTTACTAGGAATTCATTATTGCCACATCTATCAAACATTTAATTGTTTTGTTGTAATTGTGTCACAAGGTGCTTCTTGCTAAATTGTACTGTCATTTTTAAAAGTATTTTTACTAAGTTATCAGTTATTACTGAGTATTTTTATTTGGTCACATTTTGTTTTATTATGATTTTCGTAAATACTTGCTCACTCACCACAGAAGAGGAAAATTAAACGTTTTCACTGTTATTTTATATTTTTGAGCACATACTTACTCCGGATAACAATACCTTGATTTTGGTTCCTAAATGAATGAATGATGAAATAAATGAATGAATGTAGAAAAGGATATTTCATAACATCACTCGTGTATCTGTCAGTTCACCCGTTCGTTACTATTGAACTAAATATTATAATTAAAAAACGTAAAACGTATAGAAACGATTGAACTGAATAATATAATAAAAAAAACGTAAAAGAATTAGTCGAAAATCTTTATTTTCGCCATTTTGTATCATGTATGTATTTCCTCAAGATGTTTTCAATAACCATTTTTAATTTGTCTCAATTTGTAGACATCTATGTAGTATTTTGTATCACAGTAACTCTACACCATAATTTTTCACCTCCATAACTTAGATCTCATCGTCCCATCATTGCCGTAGGCGCATTCCTAGTGGGTGGGGCCAAGGCAGGCGGCGTGCTTTGCATAACTTACCACTAACTTAGCGCTAAGTTACCGACTTAGTACCGAACTTATCACTGCAATAAGTAATGCAAGCTTAGACGCTTAGCTTTATTTATTACACACGTTTGATTTTGTCGCACAATAACTATGAGTTTAAACGTTGCTTCGTACAATTTATGAAGTAACTGGTTGTATATCAAGTGTACTGTTTTGTAGAGTCAGTAAAGAAATAAAGTTTTGAGCAATATAAAATGTTGCTCGTCCCAAGTCTCAAGTACATTTACTTATACATTCAAGTACAGTTATTTATACATTTATAAATAGATACAAAAATACCTGTAATTAAAATTTATAGCAAGGAAGAATACCTATATTTTGTTTAAATAATTCTAATATACGCATTGAAGAAGACCAAGAAAAAGATGGAAGAAAGATTTGAATGCCTTTTGGAAGAACTGTCCAGAACATGTTCAAAGAAGAGGCCTTTGCTTAGCAGTGGGCTCAAAAAAATGGAACAGTGTTTTCTTTATATAAAAAACAGTCTTACTACTCTGCATAGCCATCAAAAGATGTGCCTCACAATACCCAGTTTAAATCGTCTGTCATAGAAGTAAAAGGTCAATGATTGATTGATCTAAAAATTTTTTTTTAATCTACTGCTCGATTATAGTGTGATTATTTTCTGGAAACTCCTTGTTTATATCGGTCTTAATATCAACAATTTTTTAGTCGATAATTAAGACTACTATCGGTAATATAGCTATCATTAAGAATAAAGTGACACTATCTTGTGCCGTGATGGAATCTGCAACTAATGAACATAATAACAAGTCTGATATTCTTATAACATCGGTATCTATGCTTAGATCTTCGCATTATTTTGTAATTGATACTTTTAATATGTAAGTATTCGTGTTAGCACGAAATTCAGAAATTCTTGAAATTTAATTCGTATACTATCACTTAGTTTGATTGTTTGATAAATTAACCGAGAAAATAAATTGAATAGCTGTTTTTTAAGAAGGCTCGTAGTTATGTTGATTGTCAGTTTTGATTTAGTTTTATTTTTGTCTGTGGTTTCTGGTCCATCTATTTTTTTTGTTTCTTTTTTTAAGAGCTTACTTATCAATAACAATATTGAAACCGTTTATTATTTGTGCTAAGACAGTTGTTGTCGTGATCTAGTTATTTTTTACATCAGGCAACATTTTTCCGCATTCCACTGTCATGTCATAATTCATGAATAAAATTATAAGACGTATGGTATTAATAGATATATTAATAAATCATAATCAATTATATAATCTTTCTAAGCTTTTTTTGGCAGCTTAATTGTGAAGATTTTTTTTCATCGTTTATTTAGGCTATTTCATGTTCCGGTTAGTAAATCATCGCTACATAGTATAAAACAAAGTCGCTTTCTCTGTCCCTATGTCCCTATGTATGCTTAAATCTTCAAAACAACGCAACGGATTTTGATGCGGTTTCTTTTAATAGATAGAGTGATTCAAGAGGAAGGTTTATATGTATAATACATGCATAATATATTGGTGATAACTGATAACCCACAATAAACATTTTCCTGTGCGAAGCCAGGGCGGGTCGCTAGTTACAATATTATTGTAAAGTTGAAGATAATAATGGTTCATGTTTTGTTTTTTGGAAAAATCACAGGAAAACAGTTATTGCGAAAAGTGACGTCATACCTCGCTAAAAAATGCTGCTTTAGCTTATTCAGCTTTCGTACTTCCTTTATGTTTAGTATTATTAATTTAAGTTAAATATCTGCTCTTCTATTTAGCTTTGAGATAGCAAATTATTAGATGCCGATTTATTACTTTTAAAGGTCAAGTACAGTTTCAAAATAACCTGGCCTTGAGTCGGAACGTCTTCAAATTCTTTATCTCTCAATTAATTATTTCTGCTGACAGTACTAATACACAATATTTAACGTAGATACCTACTTGCCTACTTAATAATGTGTTTTGTATGAATAATGTTGGTAAGCGTTTTTGGAGTTCTGTTGTAGTTTTTAAATTAACGAAAAAAATTGAACTAATAAATCCGAATTCACAATAATTTTTTTAACATTAACATAAATCTGAGTTATACTATACCATCGATAAATTAGAATTCCAACATTATTTTGTATTTATGCGTTAAAAATCGTTATTAGTATACATAATATACACACACATAGGTATATAATTATAATGTTTGTTTGAGGTTTTCACTCTTAGTACATATTACTCATATATGTACTACGATAATATAACCTTTGTTTCATGTTTTATAGTTTTATTTAATTATGTAATAATTATATTTTGCAGTCTATTACTAAAAAACCAAATATTGTGTTACAAATTTAAAGTAGGTATTGCTTTACAACTCTTTAATACAAATCACTTTTTAGAAAACAAGTGTAACATAAACTTTTTTCAAAATAATGAATTACCCTACAGAACCACCGATATAGTATTATCTTGAAGTAAGCCGTTAAAGTTTAGTAGGCAAGTCAAGTGATATTCAGTAGGTACATACCGTTTAACTGATCTTGTTCTGATAGTTATTTAGCCAGTACAGTCGACGCGTCATGTTAATGTAACATGAACACACTAAACCATTTTTACGCAATTTCAAACTGACTCTATACTTTGATTAAATATAGTACCAGATACACGAACGCCGCTGAAATAACATTAAATTTAAAATTTTAATAACCCCCGAAACAAAATCGTTACTTGATGATTTCAACAACTAGAAAAAAGCTGATAATATTCAAATGGCTAAAGATATTTTCTTGGATCATAGCTAAGAACACTCTCGATTGTGACACCTAGCAGACAAAATAAACTAGATAAAAATCGGCCCATCCGTTTAGGAGCTACGATTCCACAGACAGACAGACAGACAGACACACACGTCAAACTTATAACCCCTCTTTCCAGAGAGGTGGGAGTCGCTTCTCCCACCTCTCTGCCTCTTTCTCGTCGGGGGTTAAAATGTCTTCTTAGATCATATTTTGCTACAACGCACCGTTTCTGTAATATTGGCGAAAAACTTAAAAATGAGACCTTCGACTCCGACTCACCTCCTAGACGTCAGTACCCCTACCATGAGTTGCTAACGTAACTTACGCGCTCGATATCGACTGCGTAAACGTGCATTAGTATGGAGAAATTTTACTTCAGATAACTGTCAATAGATGGCGTAGTTTTAATTCCATACTAAATGCACGTTTTACGTAGTCGATATCGAGCGCGTAAGTTACGTTAGCAACTCATGGTAGGGGTACTTGACTTTTAGTATGTTTTATCCCTAAGCACTCTGAATAAGTTTCTGAAGAAATCTCTTAGGCTCCCGCTCACGCACTCTACATTAGTTTACTGATCGGAATGAATACAATACAAACCAGAAATAAATAGGACAATTCATTTTCGGATCATTATTCGAAGTTTTAAAAACATTATATTTCGATATAATTATGCACTTATCACGTGTTTGTTTACACACTCAATGCAAGATTCCAAAAGCGTTTTAAATGCCAGAAGAGCCAAGGTTCTGCGAGTATGTTGATCACGCATGCGCAGTGGCAATTCTTGCTAAAGGCGGCTCGAAAGCGTGGGAAGGACGCACTATTGTCTCCAAGTAAATATTGAATGAGCGATTGAAAAATTGCTTAGGTTGGTACCAGTTAAACTTGCGTTGAAAATAGTTGCCTTATTTGAATAGAAGAAATTTCTAGCAATAAATACATAAATAATAAATAAATATGTGGGGACATCTCACACACGGGTCACGGCCATCTAATCCCAAACTAGACAGAACCTGTACTATGGGTGTCAGACATCTGATAGACATACATTATAAATATACAACATCCAGATACAAGGCAAACACATGCGCTCATCACACGAATGTTTGCCAGGGCGGGATTCTATTCTGCCATACTCGTATTTTAACCCCCTACGAAAACGAGGGGTGTTATAAGTTTGACGTGTGTGTCTGTCTGTCTGTATGTCTGTTTGTGGCATAGTAGCTCCTAATCTAAATGGATGCGTCGATTTTGATCTAGTTTTATTGTTTGCAAGGTGTCACAATCGAGAGTGTTCTTAGCTATGATTCAAGACTTCAGCCATTTATCAGCTCTTTTCTAGTTGTTGAAAGGATCTAAGAAAAGGTTTTGTGGTGAGAGCATTTAATTTCTTAAATTTAATGTTATACATTAACCATTCTGTAATAAACAACATATCATAAAGTTTATTCCAATATAACTGTCATTGTTAATTGAAACTTTATTCCCAATGTCAGTAGCCCATAACGGTTAACGTTCATTAATTCGAACAAAATGACCTCTACCGTAGGCCTTATGACAATTTTATTGAATATTTACCCGACCGCGCGAATTTAAAGGCGGCGACGTGTAACTACCTGTAGGCAGCGAATTGTCATTTTAATTATAAACTCTCATTGTTTCGCGGTATTAATGACGAATTAAGTATTTGTAAGTCTGTGTGGTTTCACTGATCCATTTCGACATTGCCGTATTTACTATACTTGAAAATCCCACTGAAACACTTGTGGAGTCAATCTAACACAGTTTCGGGATCATCCTCTTCGAAGCGACTAATATGAAAGATCTTCCCAGATAAACAAAGATAGACATTAAAACAATGACAAAAAACTGAACGCAATTAGTTTTATCTCTTTAGCAATAATTTCTAAATAACACAACAACAACTCACTACCTTTAAGTTTCAAAAACCACTTTAAAATGCCGTTGGGTCATTTTTAAACTACTTTAAGTGGTTATTTATCTTACTCCATTCCTAACGGATGGATGTTATTCGTTGCAAAAGGCAAATATTAGCTAAGAGATATTGACTTTCAATTTATAGATATCACTTACAAACTTATTTTGAAATATGTGTCACGTATTTTGCCCTTGTCATATTATAATTATTGCTAAGCAGTTGTATTATTAACACAACATACCTACCAAAGTAAATATAAATTATTACATAAAGGCTCTGGTACCGAAATTTTAGGTACTTATATGACAGCCCCGTAGCCAAGTTGGTTAAACGCCTGCTCTCAAAGCACAGGGTCGCAAGTTTGAATGCCGTACACGTACAGAGAAAACATTCGTGTGATGAGCTCTTGTGTTTATCTTGTGTAAAGATAAAAAGCTCTCAAAGTTTGCCTAGTAGAAATTGCTACCTTAGCAATAAGGCCGCCTTTTGAATTTTCTGTTTTTCTGTACGTGTTATATTTCTGTTTGGTGTAAATGAAGTATCTATATTTGTATTGTATTGTATTGTGTCTGGATGTTGTATATTTATACAAATGTGTACCTATTTAATGTAGTTATTCAAGGGTTGTATGTGAAGTTGACCAACTCGCACTGGGCCAGCATGGTCGACTAAGGCTTATTCAGTACCCTGATATGAGGGTAGGCTCGAGCCCCTCGGTGGGGACGTATATGAGCTGTGAGACTATGTCCTAGCTAGCTCAAAATCACTGCTTTGATGTAAGCTATGATTATGATTTGTATGGAGAGGGAAGGGCGTCAAGTACCCAAGACAGACCACTGCGACCCATAGTGGATCTATTGTAGTCGGCCCTCATAGGCTACATAGCCTCTTCCAAACCGACCGCTTTGAAGAACCGCTGTAAGCTAAGACACAGTATGACTTGTGCCACTGAGGCTCCCCCCCCCTTCCCCCTCTCTGAACAGGTGTCGGCGTGGCCTGCTCAACTCGCAAGGTCACTTAGCTGGATCGCGGCTAGACTGCTTAAGGCGACGACTACTTTGCTATTACATACACAATGTCACGACTTTTCTCGGAAGTTGGAACGTGGCACATTTTCATTTGTTGCTATCTAGACATACCTGTAAGACATTATTATTTACCTAACAATATTTAGTTAGGTAGGTTTTTTTCCACAAATGTTGACAATATTCCTACTTTTATACAAAGTTCGAAATAGTTCCAGTTCGTGATTTTTTACATATTAGGTACCTAATATAGTAGTCTTAAAAATGACACAAATATTTTTTGCATAAATATAATTTACTAGCTTTAACCACGCCCGCGTTAAAAGATTTTCCCGTGGAATCGGGGCATTTTCCCGCGGTTAAAGGTAGCTTATGTTACTCAGGCTGAATGTAGCTTTCTTATGGTGAAAGACATTTTGAAATCGGTTCGGTAGTTTTTGAGTTTGTTCATTACAAACACACACACACACAAAAACACAAATCTTTCCTCTTTATAATATTAGTATGATTTTGACACATTTTTTATTCCTAAATAGCAATGCCATACTATAATGCCCCCGTAACATGCAGTGCTATGACAAAAAATTGTCGCGCGAGAAATCCGCCATATTGAAATATCCTCCAATAGGATAAGAGAATACGCACGACAAACTTATGTCTGTCACGCGTGGACCGGGCATGTTAGAGGGGCTGGTACTTTATATTATTTGTTATCATCGCCTTAACAGCATCCCGCGACATAACTGTGAAGACAGTTATCTTAACGCTCAACTCCCTGTTTATTCTTTGACGAATCGAACTTGTAAATACATCGATGGTTTTATCAATACACCTACAGCTGTTCACTCTACGAAAACGGCAATGTAACTAGTATTAACAATGAATTTCTGGAAAATGAGGTCGCTTATTTAGATGTGTTGGTAGTGGCAAGTGCAACATGTTTTCACTGATCGGCATCCTATGAATGGTATTTTAAGAATTAACTCTCGTAACCTAACTTGTTTTGTTAATAT
Source organism: Teleiodes luculella (assembly GCA_948473455.1). Classification (NCBI taxonomy): domain Eukaryota; kingdom Metazoa; phylum Arthropoda; class Insecta; order Lepidoptera; family Gelechiidae; genus Teleiodes; species Teleiodes luculella. Next base: position 5,603,248 of record OX419599.1, on the reverse strand, counting down.
TCTTTTCAGATTTTTCATATTTTAGGAAAAATCTTGTTTTGAAAATATTGGCAATGCCTACATACCTTAAAAAAATTACATCTTTACTATTTCGTATAAATCCGACCCGACTAAGAATTTAGTTTCTAAGTCTCCAAATATTCTATATATTGCAATTTACCTATGTACAAAATAAATATCTTAATCAGCTCTATCACAGTCAACAATTCATTACTTTCATTACTAATATAGTTACATAGTTATTGTACTGACTTACTGTACTAGGCATTGCAAACTCAATAAGCACATGAACAGGATGGGTTTATATCAGAAAACCTGTAGATTCTGTGCCACAGATTAAAATCTGTGTTCTGTGCAGACGAAGAGGAAACCCCACCTCACATCCTCTGTGAATGTGATGCTCTCGTCAACAAAAGGAGTCGAGTGCTGGGAGCGCACAAGCTTGCCCCCCAAGAAGCTTGAACATTCACTAATCTCCTCATGCATGCTTGTCGGTTTAGAGTATTTCTAACCCGACCTTTCTTCAGAACGTCCCCGATTTGATTTTGAAACGTTCGTCTTGGTCTGCCCTTTCCAACACTTCCTTCCACTCTCTCCTTATGTTTGTTTAGTCAATCTCTCTTCACTCAATCTCCAGCAATATTTTATCTGGAACTAGCTTTCCGCCGCGGCTCCGCCCGCTTTAACAGTATTTCCCGTGGGAATGAAGCATTTTCCCGCAGTAAAAGGTAGCCTATGTTACTAAGGGTGAATGTAGATTTCTAATGGTAAAAGAATTTTCGAAATCGGTTCAGTAGTTTTTGAGTTTATTCGTTACAAATATATACAAAAAAAGAACAAATCTTTCCTCTTTGTCATATTAGTATGATGACGTCATGATTAATATTAAAGCTATGGTCGAAATTGACTTGAAACTTTATATACATTGGGATATGTCGCCTTACATACCCACTCTCTACGAATTGTATTTCCACCTACTCGTTTTCGGTCACCATATACTTATCTACTATTAAGCAACCATTTTTCAATGCGTAAGTTTGCAATCGTTACTCGCTGATTGCTCACAAATTGGCCCAATAAATATAGTGACACTCATAGACGTGTTGTAATCGTAACCAACTGACAATTTATCTATTTAACTATGATAATTGGCGCTTTTTAACACTATCGTAATGTATGTAATTGATTTTAAAGCTGTCACTTCGCGTTTATATTCTGTAACTTCGAATGCCCCCTTTTATATATTATTATATGTATAGTATAGATAGATACTTATTTCAGTTTAATTAAGGTTATTATTGAACTAAGCTAAAGGTTGTTTAGATGTCTTTATTCGTTTAGATTTTCTGTCATTATTATTTTTAAGCAAAAGCAACCTTCCTTTTCTATATCACCAACCTCCCTAAATTAAGGTGCTTTTAAAATATTTCCTATTGGAGTTTACAAACATAAATTTGTCAATTGTGATTATAAAGATTTTTTATGTTCTTGCTGTATTGTACGAACTCTCGAAACAAGTCAAAAATAAAATATACTTGAGAAAAATATATAATATTAAATTTTGATGCTCGCAATTTTGTAGAGGAATCTGAATATTGCTTTTTTAATGAATAAATGTTAATCTAAATGGATTAATTACAAACTATATACTTCAATACTCTTCCTTAATCGAACTAAACCAATTACCTACCGTGAACGTTGACTATAATTCAATCATCACTTCGTTGCATAAATTTTTAAACTTGGTCACACCTGAGGCGAAATAAAAACATTTTTACATGCAAATGTTCTCAAATTGCGGTCAAGGTATTTTCGGTGGTACAGTCAACCGCAGTTGAATAAGCACGTTTTGTGCTTAGCTCAGGCCTTTTCTTTTAACAATAGCTATCGAACTACTTGTTTTTGGGTACTTACATAGAAAGGACACTCGCGAACCGCACTCATGTCATTTGAATTGGAGCTCGCGAGCTCCAACTTCTGTGTCGCTTGTCTTTTGTTTTTAACCCCCGAAAAAATAAGTAATAATAATACGTTTGATGTCTGTGCCTGTCTTTATGTCTGTCTGTGGCATCGTAGCTCCTAAACGGATGCGCCGATTTTGATCTAGTTTTGAAAACAAGGTGTTACAATCGAGTGTTCTTAGCCACAGAATACCATATAGTAGTCTTAGCTATGATCCAAGAAAATATCTTCAGCCATTTTAAGATTATCAGCTCTTTTCTTGTTGTTGAAAGGATCTAGGAACGGTTTTCTGGCGGGGGTCTTTATTTTTTTTAAATTAAATGTTATTCTTCTCGCCATGCACTCCGCCTGCTCGCCTCCCGCTGCCGCCATGTTGGTGCACAGATTGTATTCAAGGTGACTTCTCTGGTATTTGTAAATGATTCCTCAATGACAATATAGCGCACATATTTGCAGTTTAAATGGCGTTACAATTTTCCGTCAGCTGTACTTATGTACCCGACAGTACTTGACATTTTGATTTGGATTTTAATGCTGTGTTGAAAATTTAAAGAATTTTTAGTATGCGCTGGGTGTTTTATAGATATTTAAAAATTAAAATTGCATAATTAGCGAAGGTTGGTCTATAATTTTGATTTTTAACTACACGTTGTGGAAATCTTTTTGGGAGGCCTTATAAAATCATGATGATAACCATCTAAAAAAATATATAATTCATACTTAGGGTAAATAAAGCAAGCCTTTGATTGTGGTTCGAGGTTAACCCTTAGGACAATTTAATCTACGTGTAATAGAAGTCGCTGAAGTAAAATATTTTGTAATAAAAATCACAGAAAAAAGTATAATACAGGCTGTAAAAAGTGTATAAATTAGACTAGTTTTTTTATATACACATCATTTTGAAAATGTGTAGACAGAAAACGAATGTTTTACCATATAAGGAGGACCAACTCTCATTGATTTGCCCATAGTCCTTGCAGTAAAAATTAAAAAGTAATACCGCTGTCGACCACCCAAACGGGACAGTGTAATAAACTTTCATACTTACATTTCCCTCCATCTTAACATCAGCTTCGAGAAGGCGGCGACATTAAATAAACACACACTTTGAAAAAATCATACCCGACAGTTATTTGTTTCTTTTTCATTAGATTCAAAGACCGGTTACGTATTTCCCTAACTGCAAACTATCATATTTTCCTTTCCTATCGCTTTGTAAAAGTTGTAAATATTTGGATTTGACCTGTTGGATGAAAAATTGTAACAAGACAAAAAGTTATTTTTGCAGAGATTCCCAAATTACTCTTTATCAGAATGTTTGAAAATCTCGTTCCATTTGTTTTTCTCTATCTATACTACTTCTACTATAATAAGCCTAGTTGGTAAACAGCTAAAAATATACATTTTTACAGAGAGAATTGAAAGAAATACGTTATTCCAATATGAAAACCTCATGGGCAAGTTTCCCCTCAATATGGGATGTAGAGACTGATGTAAACAAAAACAATAAAAACGCAAGTAATACCAAAACCTCCTTTCACCTCCATATCGGTCGGTCAACGCGACCTGTAGCCGGGTCCAATTCCAGCATCTTGTTTGCTCCCGCGCAGCTGTCGAAGTGTCGCAACGATGCAGTAACCATGGTAACGGTGCGCTCTTAATCGCCGCGCGCGCCGATTCGCATACCAGTACCTGTTGAGGAAAAACATCGTTAACTGTCTCTTATATAAGTACCTAGATGATTATAGAGTTAATCAGTTATTATGCCTCTTATAATTATTTGATATTTTTAATGTGATAAAAAATTTATATCTTTGGTTTCATTTGAACCAATATCATTATGAGCAAACACTTTTTTTTTTAATTTCGCTATATCTAGGCATTATTCAAAAAGAAGAATTTGTATAGAATTTGTAGAAGAGTTTGTAGAATTTGTTTGGAGTTGTCCTGGCTTCAAAATTCTTCAGTTTTTCAAAAGGTGGCAAACCTCAATATTTAGATTAAACTATAGGTATCAGTGTAGGTACGTTGCAAGCTCAAGTTCAAATTAGTAATAAATAAAATAAAATTAAAATTAATAGTTCAGAAAATAACATTTTATGCCTACAAGGAACTAGAAGAAACTAAAACCCTTAATTCAAATCATTGTTATATAATATTACAAGTCCAAAAAGTTGCGGTGATAATTTATTCTGTGGTAATACAGAGTTTATTTTTAATATCACACAGTTATTATATTTGTCTGTCAAAATACACTCAAGACATTTTAATTTCCAATCATATAAAAAAACGTAACCGTAGTTATTACAATAAGACTTTACGAGAATAGCCCTGATGTTTCGATTCAAATACCAATGTGATTATAGGTAACCGTTTAGTTTGAAAACCGTTCATCGCTGTATCTGCGCCCTTTTACGCGTATAAACACGGGCTTAGTCTATGCACCTAAATTGCATGCACCGTATTAAGTCGATGCAAGCTTCCAATTTCAAATAGAGCGTCCATGGCTGAGCTGGGGCTATTAACTTCCATTCGAAAATTCGCGGGATCAAGCCACGGTACGTACCAATGTGTTTTCGAGTTTCGAATTCATTTATGGTACTCGACACACTGCGAAGTAATTCAAAGATTGTGTGTGAAGTTGACCAACCCGCACTGGGCCGGCGTTGTCAACTAAGGCCTATTCACCCTGAAATACAATTATATGGGTTGATAACGAAACATTCCTTTTGTGAAATCCGCAAAAAAAAAAAACCTACCAGAATTTTCTCAAAAGTTGTGTAGGCGCATTAAAATGAGAAAGCAAAATGAAGACGAGTCGCGTGACCCAGGAAGAACCGCAAATTGCAGGTTGCATTACTTGCATTGCAGGGCATGTCGTGACGTAACTGCAACTGCCACTGGCAACCTGCCTTACTTGCTGAATGCAAAATCACTGTCGAAGTTTCCCAACTTCATCATCAATATACCCACCCACATCCGTCATGTACGTACACTGCCCTCGGACCTTGCCACTGCTGAACATAGGCCTCTGCCACGTCACTTGGCCTGATCTTCGGACGCACGCATCTAGCAGCTGCCAGCCACCTTGTTAAATCGAATCCTAACCATTAATAGTATTATTGGTATTTGACTCTACTTTTCACAGAGCACAGGGTCGCGGGTTCGAATCCCACCCAGAGCAAATATTCGTGTGTTGAGCACTTGTGTTCGGATTAATGATACGGATGTTTCATATGGAGTTTCTAAATTAGAACTTGTTTATGTGTGCTGTCTGACACCCATAGTACCTAGTTTGGGGTAACATGGCCATATGTGAGATGTCACACATATTGTTTTTTATTTATTTATATATTTTATATTACGAACGAATACCATTAAATTTTTAAATTAAATGGGCAAACATATCATGACTACGAATTATTTTTATTCTATAATTATTTATTTTTGTACCAGTTCGGAATATCCACTTTTCCACCTGATACGGCTAAGTGAAACTGTGCACCCGCAGAGTAAAAAAATACAAAAATCCAAGTAGATAATTTTACAAATGAGGTACCAGTACATATTATTTAAAGCTACCATTTCCTTTTTTTACTAAATCACAAAAAATACAAGTAAAAAATGACTAACAAAAGTAATAACTACATCAAAATGCTTTTTAATAACTTATAACTTAAGATGAAGACAGAAAAGTAAAGAGAAGGGACATTGAAAAAAGAACATTCCGTCGAATAATTAAAATACAACATAACAAGGAAATGGAGTAGACTTTAGAAATTAATTAATAACCAATATATGAAAATCACATCATTACGCTGAATAATGCTCATCTATGCAGTGCGAATGTACAGTTGCAAATTGGTTATGTCATAATAGTATCGTAATTGGTTGCATCACAATCGGTCAAGTGTCGAGTTGAGCGTAAGTCACGCAGTAATTTATTATGAGAGGTATTGTGAAAGGTCACTATCTTCCTTCTCTATAATATGTATAGAGCCAAAAATTGTATGACAAAAATTGTATGCTTATTTTGAATAGATACCTATACAATACTATAATATAGTATCAAATACAATACCATTGATACCCAATTCAAAAATATAACACATAATACAAAAAACAAAACAAAACAGTAAAAAGGCGCCTTATTGTTAAGGTACGTACCAATTTCCACCAGGCAACTTTTACACATAATGAAAAAATAAGGTAACCTCCTCATTAAAAAAAACCGGCCAAGTGCGAGTCGGACTCGCGCACCGAGGGTTCCGTACAAACCTGCAAGGTTTACAAAGTTCTTTCATTACGACAATCGAGTCATAACTATGGTAATCTTATTGCAAAATGAAATTCATAACATTACAATGGGGAAAGATGGAGGAGCATAAATTTAAGACAAAGATCTCTTTATCGTTTAAGTAACTAAGTACTAAGTAAGTATTTCAACTTGATAGCTCTACGCGTTCATGAGGAAAAAAGTAATAAGTTTATATTTATTAAAAAATATATATTTTGTAATGTAACTAAAAATTTAAGGTTTTCGGAATTTTTCCTTTATGTGTGCTATAAAACGTTGCTTCATGCCAAATTTCAAGATTCTAGGTCGACTGGAAGTACCCTTTAGGTTTTGATTCCCTTGCGAGTACTTGCGAGTTTCAAAATATGCAGCTTAAATTGCTGTTTCTTTTGATTGCGTTGACATAGAAGTTTGATTTTGTTACAGCTTAAAGGTATTATAGACCTGAGTATTTGGTATGAATTTCAATTTAATACCTCTACGCGTTTATGAGGAAATGGGTAGTAAGGTTAAAATTATTAAAAAAATATATATTATGTGATGTAACTAAAAATTTATGGATTTCGTAATTTTTCCTTTATCTATGCTATAAGACGTTGCTTCGTACCAAATTTCAAGATTCTGAGTTCACGGGAAGCACCCTGTAGGTTTTGATTCCCTTGCAAGTGTCGAAAATTTGCGGCATAAACGGCTGTATCTTTTGATTGCGTTGGCTTAGAAGTTTGATTTTTTCACAGCTTCAAGGGACAGTAGACCTGAGTAATTGATATAAATTTCAGCTTCATACCTCCACGCGTTCCTGAGAAAAAGGGTCTTGACAGACGGACAGACGGACAACAAAGTGATCCTATAAGGGTTCCGTTTTTTCCTTTTGAGGTACGGAACCCTAAAAACGAAATTAAAGATTAAAAAAGCATAAAAATTGCTATAGCAGCAAAGCAAAGCTTGTAAATTACCCAATGTATTACAAATATACTTAAATATTTGAACGTGACTAATTGTAAACCTACAAGGGAAGTCCAGTGAAGCTTTATAAGTAGCAATTTTACGAAACAAGCGTAGACTAGTAAAATGAAATTGAACGACTAAAACTTACATATTATATTTGACGCTTAAAAAAACTAGTTTATTTATTTATTTGTCTATAATCAGCATTAATAAAATATCAAACTACATACTATAATACCCACGTAAAACACAAAAAAGCAACACATGGTTAATCTTGACACGTTCGCGGATAATTGGGATGCAGCAAATCGCTTAAGTGGGTCTCATCAAGTCATCACCAGTAAATTACATCAGTGTTACTTGTCAGCACAAAACCGCCGGTAAGTCTAAGTACCTGTAGTTACGTAATAAATTACTGCGGTTGACAGTTTACCGACAAAAGGCAAAGTCGTTTGTCAATGATGTGCAATCGTTAACAGCCCATAAATGTCCCCACCGAGGGGCTCGAGCCTATCTTGATTCAGGGAGAATAAGCAGGCATAAGAATAAGGTTGATAAACTTGACATACAACTTTTAAATTTCTTCCCAGGTGTTTGCAGATTTCCTCACGAAGTTTTCCTTCACCATAAGAGCGTCGAAAAAAGTGATAATGTGAATAGTAGTAATTTAAGGATGCAAATCTTTAAATGGAAATTAACAATTTTCACGCAGAAGCACGCAGCATACCTATACTATTATAGCTTTTAAGCTTCCTGAAAAGTTTATGAATAAATGTTATATGACTGAAACGTCGATATTCATTATTAAGAACCAACCCTGATTCAGGGCACTTCAGGGTAAACTCGGTGCCCTATGTGCATGGCCTAATGACAATTATTATTGAGAAAGATTATTAGATTGAGATTATTTTATTTATTCTCCTTCTTTTATCAACCCACTGCTGAGTAATAGGTCTCTCCTCTGTTGCGCCCCTCCCTCCTCACGGTCCTGTGCCATCCGCATCCAGCTAGCTAGATTCAACCATAGTCTAAGAAAAGGTCTAACCATTAGACCACGTGACTGACACAAGAATACTTCATTTCTACGTCATTTTGCCTATTCATCCTTGTCGATTGCTTATAATAGACAAGGATGAACAGCGCAAAATGACGTAGGCTTGTGTCAGTCACGTGGTCTAACGGTTAGACCTTGTTTTCTTAGACCATGGATTCAACCGAATTGACAATATTGTCGGATTAACTTTGTTTATGAGTGCCGTTCAAGAAGAAATTGAATTGAAATGTAATTAGATTATTATTTTTAAATTTGCTGGCTATACACGACATCTGCCGAACAAATAAAAAAATTTAAAAGTATTTGAAGTCACGGATGTAGTAAGCCAACACTTGATACGTGCCTGATACGTTGTTAGTTTTGGAAGGTCCTAACAGATGGCGCTACTATAAACGAACTACCGGGAATTGAATGTGTCCCTAAAACCAGAAGTAAAAAAGTTTATTTACTAAAAAAACTTTAGTCCTCAACCTTGATTGCACTTTAAAAGTAATACTAATTAATAATCGTAATTCAACTTCGCTATTACTGCGTGTAATTCCTTAATTATTATAATACTAGCTGTCTGCCCGCGGCTACGCCCGCGTTGTTTTCCGACTTTTCCGTAGTAATTTTTAACTATCCCACGGGAACTCTTTAATTTTCCAGGATTAAAAGTATCCAAGATGTTGACCAGGGATGTACAGAACCACCATGCAAAATTTCGTTCAAATCGGTCCAATAATTTCGGAGATTAGCCCGTAGCCCCGTACAAACAGACAAATAGACAGAGAAACAAAAAAAAGAAAAATGTCTGGATATGTTCTATTTTACTTCTTACATCCTCCTGACTCGGATGAGCTCTACAGTTTTATTATATTAGCATCTCACCCAACTCATATCAAACACACGTAGCTATAATCTATATTAATATGCCCAGCTCTAACATATTACATCTCGCCACCACACACGGTAGCTGTATTGAAATATATATTTTCACCCTTACTGCGTCCACTTACGGAATACCTATAATATGTCGAGATTTATATTAATATACCGAGATTTATATTAATATGCCTTGCTATATCGGTCGACATATTTTGGTGACGTCACAGCAAGCGACCGATATAGCACGGCATATTAATATAAATCTTGACATATTATAGGTATTCCGTAAGTGGACGCAGTAGGGTGAAAATATATATTTCAATACAGCTACCGTGTGTGGTGGCGAGATATTTTAATATAAGTTAGAGCTGGGCATATTAATATAGATTATAGCTACGTGTGTATTGGGCTTAAAGAGACATAGTGCGATCCCCAACTTGCTAGCCGAGTAATTATGGCAACAAACAAAAGGCGGGTCAAATCTAACAGTGGAGCCGTTTTAAATACATTTCACAGAGTTTTAGATTTTCGCATCCAAAAAGTAGTCTCATAATCTCGTTACAAATCCCGCGGATTTCGCACGCTAGCCATTTATTAATTAGTGGCTAAGCCTCTAATGGTGGAGCCCACGTATTTCGTCCTCTGTAGTTTCGAACTACGACACAATTACGTGAAAATATCTCTCCATGCGAATTCTAGGGGTGTGCATATCTCTCCACGTGATATGAATTGTAGTTGTAGTTGTAGTGTGGGGTAAAAAAAGATATTAAAACAACAACAGCTGAAATTACAAATTATGATTATAATTTGTATCGACGTGTCGAAAAACAACGCAGGCGTATAGCTGCAGCGGCGGCAGACAGCTAGTTGGATAATAAACTGCTCCCATAAGACTGCTTTTGAACACTGCCTTTCAGTTACGCCATAGTTATTTTTCGACTATCCCGTGGTACAAAATAGCCTATGTCATTCTGAAGAGTGACTGGAAAGAACTGGAGTCCTCTAACTATATCTATGCAATAAATCTGGTCAAACCGATGCTTAGTTTCAGCGTTTCAGTGTGAAAAATGGAAAGCTAACAAACATACTTTCATGTTTACATTATTAGTTTGGGAATATCTATTGAAATCTAGTACAAAAGATCAGCTGCTTTTAAACGTAGTTAATATTCTACGGTTTAAGTTTGTCAGTGTAAAGATTAGTAGTTCGGTTTATGAAAGGCCGTGGTTTGGTCAACGGACTTTATTATAAAATTATTATCAGCATATACAACTATTTTAAAAAACATTTATGGCAGGAAAGTATACTTTTCCCACTTAAAGTAAAAAGTAAGCCCGGAAACTACTTAATATTTGCATGCAGAATACATTAAGATCTTCGTACTAATTTTAAATTTCCTTGAAGTTGTAGTGGAAAATCTTGAAATTGCAGACTCTAGAAAATGATTACGAAAAATTTATTTTATAAGTAGAAAACTTTAATATTTCCGAGCAGTTTCTGATAAATTTCTAGTCACCTTTTTTATAAAATAATATGAAATACTGCTTATTTTATCTTTGTTGAGAAAACACGAAAGTTCAGATTAAAAAAAAAACATTATTATTAAAATACAAGCACAATACAAGTAGTAACTAACATAATACGTTGTATCACATTTGGTATCTGATTTATTGTGCTTATTTAGGTTAATATTTTACAGCTTTTTTTAGCACTAACCTCTTCTAACTTTTCCTCAAAGGAAAATAAAAGACACCTATTGTTTCATTAGTATTTTTGAATTTAATTTTTTTCTTTTTCATTTCTATATATAATTTCATAGTTTATAGTAAGTTTAATTTTGAATTACCTACAGTTTATTCCAGTTTTACTACTAGGCTTTTATTTTAAAAAAATATATTGACACAATGTCAAAACTTCTTGCGAGGGGATTGTTTCAGCATTAATTAACTATTGGCGAAAAATAATTATTTCGTTTCCATTTTCGATGAAAAGTATCCAATAATGAAATATGGTCACGTTTTTCATTAGTTTCAGTAAACATTGATTTTACAGTGGGTCAAATACGAGTAGGTACAACATTTTAATTAAAGTAAATAGAATAAAATAAAATGAAATGAGAAGAACGGTATCAAATACTTCATAATTTATATTACGCTTTGTGAACTTATTCTAGAAGAATAAATATTGAAAGTTAAGTTTAGAAAGCTAGAGATTTTTAGTCTTTCAGCTAAAACTAGGCAATGCTGAATGCTGATATATCTATTTGATAAATAAATAAAAATAAAGAAAAAAAATAAAGAAGAAATTGATACTAAATTTAATTTTAAAATCATGTTTGCTACATCATTTGGGAAATAAAATACAAGCTAAAAAGAAGCTAAATAACTCCTGCCGCTCTAACATGCGCGGTCTACGCGTGACAGACATAATTTTGTCGCGCGTATTCTCTTATCCTATTGGAGAATATTTCAATATAGCGGGTTTCTCGCGCGACAAACTTTTGTCATAGCACTGCATGTTACGGGGACTGTTCTGAAGAAATAACACTCCTACGTCCATACATTTATGTAAACCAAAATTTTATCATCTTTCCAGAACTACAGAGAAAAAGATGGCGGGAAGGTGGTTATTTACACCACGACGATGGGCATCGTCAGGAGCACCTACCAGCGCTGTGTCCTCGTGAAGAAGATCCTGAGGAACTTGCTGGTCAAGTATGAGGAGAGAGATGTCTTCATGAGCATGGAGTATCAAGACGAGATCAGAGACAGGATGAAGAGTGACCAGATCTTGGTGCCTCAGCTGTTCGTGGATGGGCATTATATTGGGGTGAGTTTTGATTGGTTTATTTATATGTAACGCGACCGATCATTGTGGAGATCCTTAGGGGAGGCCTTTGTCCAGCAGTAGATGTCTTTCGGCTGAGATGATGATGATGATGATGATTTGTTTTTGTCATTAGGACTTTTTTTGAATGTTTTTGGTTGTATAATATAAATGATATTATACTTTTTAGATATTTAGATAAATACTTTAGGGGTTTAGTGTACACAGTGTTTTGAGTACTTTTGGCTATCGGGAGAAGCTGAGTAGCGTAGATTGAGCTATCTATGCAAAATACTTCAGAACTAATATTATATTTATATAAGATTTTATTTTGATACCAATTTCTCATTTAGGAACCTCGAAAAATTAAATATAGGTATAATAACTACGCGCTGTTTAATAGAACTCAAACTAAGTGTAAGTAATAAACTACTAATAAGATTGATGAATAGTCTTAGTCAGGAAAATAAATAGATAAATATTATTATCCTTTTACAAATTATAATAGACCTGTTCCATAAGAATCTAATTTTTGTGATAATTGGAATAGTCATGAAGTACATACATTTCCTAGTAGATTTAATATAAACATTGATAAATAAATATTGAATTAATACAAGGAATTTTAATATAAATTTCAGACCAGAATCGCTGAAACCTACCTCATTTATGAGTTTTGAATTCGGGTGAAGGCTTTAATTAATTCTGACAAGTCGAATAAAACAACTTCTATGCAAATAATTCATTCCCTCGGAGTTTAATTACTTGTTTTTAAAATGAAGAGAGTATATTGGAATTGAAAATTTTGTACTCTTGTGTTCAAATATCTGTGTTCCGCAGCCAAGTTTTTTGACCAATTACGAAATTTTGCTGTTTAAGTATCTTTTGTCACTTTCAGTCACTCATCTTCTTAACTTCATACAAATAAACCCCACTTCATTTTAACCTGTAAGAGGCTTTTAAGGCCGTCTTTAAATCGACAAAAGGAATAATTCAAGTATACTAAAATTAAACATTGTCTATCTATATTTACAAAGGAAACCTCAAGGTTGGCATAAGCTTGCTTAACGCTGGGGAAGACTTTACAAGGTTACTGCCGCAGATAAAACAAAAACACTGATGAAGGAACATTATTTAACGAAATATACCTACCTCAGTGAAGCGCAGATTTTCCTGGCTCTTTAAAATATACCATGGACCTCTTTCCACTCTCGGAAACTCTCCCCCCTGGTTCGGAACATCCAAGGTCCCTTTGGAAGTCACTAAACAGGCTTCGAACCCAGGTTGGCCGAAGCAAACAAAATCGGTTTAGGTGGGGTCTTTCTGATGGGATGGATCTCCTCCGGTGCGAGTGCGGCCTGTCTCCGCAAACCATGACCCACCTATTGTCATGTCTTGCATGCCCTTAGTCTTGCACGCCGAAGGGCTCATGGAGGCCTCAGAAAGAGCAATCAGGGTGGCAGGATATTGGGCAACAAAAATTTAAAACTAGCCATCGACACGACAGAAGAAGAAGACCATGGACCTAGAACATATCTTGAATATAAATTGTGTCTCAGATAATGTCTTGAAAATAAATTGACTTTGAAATATAAAAATTATAATTATGTTCCTCTACAACAATTCTACAAAAACCATAGTTCAAAAACTCAGTAGAATATGAAAAGGTTTTATATAATGGTAATCAGAATTCTTTAAAATTGAAATAATCCTAAAGCAAACACTTAGGGCAATTATTATTACTAGTAAGTTTGGTCTACATAGCACGGCTTTTACTATTTAATATTCTAGTAATTCTGTAACACATGTATTTTGCGAAGCCTAAAGTTCCGTCTAGGACAATCCTTGTTCTGAGGTACCTATATAAAGCACACAGTAACTGATCCGAACGTAAGATTTAGTAATAATTACTTCAAGGGTAATTGTTGTTGTTGTTTCACAAATATGGTACAGAAGCCGGCACATGCGGTTGGACGTTTGCAATACGAAATCCACCCCTACCGCTACGGAATACGGGCGCTCTCAAGGTCGATATCTCCAGCCGCATGTGCTGACTATACTAAATGCGAGTAAGCTCAAATAATTAAATAATTTTGTATCGAACGTCTTCTAAAATATTTTCATAAACGATTTGAAACCAAAACCCTTAAAATCCCCAACTGCCTATGTTTACAACAACATAATACACGCGAGAGTTTTGGGCTCGCATGCGGGGTACCGTTTTCATTGGTCGTTAGCGCCCGCTTGCGAGGTGCAAGAAAATCTGAATACAGTATGGCAGAAAAATAGATTTTGAGTTTTGGGAGAACCCGGGATGCTTTGTATCGACTGACTTATTTATTAGTCGTTAGCAGCCCACGCGGACAAATGAAAATGCGCCTGGAGGTGATACCGTAATATTCACGCGTAAATAAGGATTAACTAGTAAATAACAAAACGTTAACGAAATAACTAGTAACTTCTAAAGTGGATTTTAAGTATAAATAAATCTATTATATCTTCTTCTTCTTCTTATCGTGAGGGTTTCGAGGTTAACCTACCTCACAAACCCTGGTGTCGGAACTATAGAACTGCCTATGCCATAGGCTGTTCCCTATGGCTTCCGACGTGGCTCCTATAACGACTACATCCTTAGATAGTAGCCTAGCCGGGACCAACGGCTTTACGTGCCTTCCGAAGCACGGAATCATCTTTATTTTCGGACAGTCAGGTGATTCAGCCTGTAATATCCTAACCAAACTGGGGATAGTCTCACAAAGTGATATTTATTCGACGAGTCCCCACCGGGATTCGAACCCGTAACCTCCGTAACGTCAGACGAGCTCTAGACTAATCGGCCACGGAAGTTGTTATCTAATAAATGAGAGGTCCAAATTAAAGCTGGTTTTCAATAAAACGTGACAAGATCGTACTATGTTGCCAGATTCGTAACGCGTATAATCTCCATTCACGGGAAACAAAGGCCTAGACGTTGGATTAACTGTTATAATCTGGATTTTATGAAGACGCTCTGTGAAGGTCTCATTATTAATTTGTATTTGTATACTAGTTGCTTTATTGAAAACTAACTTTCCACCCCGCGGCAACAGTTTTTTCCTTGGAAAAATTAGGTATTTTCTTGCGGGAAAATTTAACATGATATGTTATGTCTTTCAAATTTGAATACTTATACTTTATTGCACTCAAAAAACAGTAAAATAACACATCACAAGTAAAAGGCAATTGGCGGACTTATCGCTTTGAGCGATTTCTTCCAGCCAATCTTTTGTCCTTCCCCAAGTTATATTCTATCTCGTTACAAAATTTCCTCTTAATCAGGGTCAAAGGGTAACAAAGAAACAGACAGACAAAGTTACCTTCGCATTTACAACGTTAACATGGATAGATAGATACAAACCAGGATGAAACCCATTAAATGACTCATCAACCTTATATAAATGAAAAAAACAAAGAAACAAATCCAATCATTTATTAAATCGAAGTGATCCTTTTATCAAAGGATTATTCTCGATCATAGAAAAAACAAAAACAATAAGTAAAAAAAACACAAAGCTCTTTTGTTCGTTATCCCGAAGCAAATAAAATGTCGCGATCAAATGGATTAACAAGAAAAGTGTAAAATGAATGTCTATAATCTCAAAAAACGCCTAAAAGTTTGTACTGAAAGCGAGCAAGTAACAATGCAATACAAATACTCTTTATAAGTTTGAGACCTTATTAAAAAAAATGACATAGAACAATTTTATTTTTTAATTAATTCTTCGTAATAAAACTGTAGTCGGAAGTCGAAAATCTGTACATAGAAAAAAATTGCTAAAAACCAATTCAGGGGGATGTAAGAAGCGTTATAATTGAAAAGTTCCCGTGAGTTAAATAACTATAGTAACGCATATGGCTCAGCACATTGTACGGGCTTATCTCCGAAAGTGTTTATTAGACCAATCTGAATGAAATTTAGTATGGTGGTACCTTATATCCCCGGCTAGTACTCTTTATTATACTGTGTCCCCGGTCAACATCTTGGATACTTGTAATCGCGGAAAATTAAAGAGTTCCCGTGCGATAGTTAAAAATCATTTAAGGTTGCCTGGTAGAAATTGCTACTCAGCAATAAGGCCGCCTACATGTACACTTTCGTTCTTTTTTTTGTGAATTTACTGATTCTATTATTTCTAGTGTGCAATAAAGTATATTCTATTCTATTCTAATCACTACAAAAAAGCTGGTTATTATTTTGGCACTAGTCAGTTACTTTGTGCCAGTGCCAAGTTAAGATCTCGAAGACAAACCTGTGTGAGGGAGATGATTAAAAAGCTACACTTATCCGGGTTTCCAATTACCGTGGCTTGATACCCGGGCCAGACATTAAGCCGTTATCATTGCCGTAGGGTTGTACCCGGGTATTAAAACCAAAACCTCCAAGGATGCTGAGGCTGATATGGTTTAACAAGCGCCACCTTTGAAGGTCAGTTAGTTTGTAACGAGGGCATGCGACCTCCTTTTAATACGACCTTCTTTGTCCTGGCAACTTCGATAATTTTAAACTTAGAATTAGGTACTTATACTTTGTTTTTTCTTGTTTTTTCTTTTATTTTGTTTCTTGTAGTTTTTTTCTGGTTTGGCGTTTAATTTTCAATTTTTATTAGCATTATGTTTTGTGCCAGTGGCAATAAAGCCATTTTTAAATATTTATTTTTTAAACAGTTTTATTTAGTTTGTGTATTTTGTTGTTAAATCGTGCTAAATAATTGTATTTTAAGATTTTTTAAACATGTTTGTTGTATGTAAGTAAGGTCATCTACCAACCGCACGACGTTTTTCCTGATGATATCTTATAATTCGCATAATTAAAAATAATAATTACTTAAATTTTATGAAAATACCTCATCCCTAATAACAGCGATATGTACTCATAGTAACACAGTCAGTCAGACATATCGATAACTACACCACACACGTACACAACCATAGTGCTACAGGTGCACCAATAATAATACTATTCGAAAGACTATTCGACTACTTGACGAAAGTACGAATGATATACATTGTAGTTTCACTTAGAAATCATGTTTCATCATCTTATTAAAAACACGCAATGTACTTTGAAGTAAATCTAACACTGGAATAGATAAAGGGGTTGATACACGTGTGTGTGGTGCGACTATACTACAGGGATGTACTCAGGTGTAATATCGCTCTATTAGCTTCTAAAAGCTTCTTCATTGTTAACAAGGATTTTCTCATATATTTCAATTAAAACTTTTATAAAGGTTTACTTCTAAGACTTTGTTATTTTAACAATGTTGGTAAGCGTTATGAAAATGTATATGGTTAAAGGTACATGAAGTTATAGTAACATAAGAAAAGTGGCGAAGAAGCCAATTAGTTTTAAAAATTGTAAATGTTGTTTTTAAACATTAATAATGACTATGACTATTTAATATTTAGATCTCAATCCTCTTTGTTTTTCTGCAAAATAAAAAGAACAAAACAAAATATTAGGAAACAATTTAGCTTAGAAATTAAATTAATATTATCAATCAGTCACACTTTAATTTTATTGGCATACTCATTACTATGACTGAATGAATGATCTTACTGATTTTACAAGTACCTTCAGTTGTTTTATTTATGTTACAAAATAAAAAATCAAATAAAAAGATAATTTAAATTTTAAAGAAATATTTTAATTTATCTTTGAATATCAGTATACCGTAAGCTTTTAAACAAAGAAAACTGCGAATCTGAAATAAGTCGTCTTACAGGACATTGTTTAGTATTTTCAATACTCTCCATCAACAAAGGAGACAGTATAAACTAAGATAAGGACTGTGTAACTTTACACTCACACAATATGGCCTTTGTAATTAATTGCTGCTACTCTAAAGCTAGTTTCAAAGTCAGCTCATTGTTGAACGTCAATGTACTGCAAAGGCGAAAATTTTGGTGATTATTTGACCGACCGTAGTAAATGTATCGCTACGATCTTCACAAAGTTCGATGTACGAACGACTTAAGAGCAGGTTATTGTACAGTCCAGTAGGTACGGTCAATAACGTTTACTTAAATGTACACCCTAGACCCTATGTCCTTGTGTGAAGATTATTCAGTGGGTGAACTTGATGGGTGTCGACCGTACCTGTTGATACGTGGGATGTGATGTGTCTTGTATTGTGCACACGAGGGTAGGTAGGCATAAAAGATATCTTACGGGTCAAGTGCTGGAAAGGAGACACTTTTGAACTGATGAATAGCCTTCATAAATCTCCATTAGTACGCAATTCTTTTTCTTGCAGAATAAATTAGATAATAAGTTTATTTCGCGTTGTTTATTTAAAAAGGAAAACATAAGGTACTTTTCGTACTTTTCTTACTTGTAATTTTTTATTTCTTTTGTGTCGCGTCTACGTGTTCGAATGGACGAGACAAGATAAAAAAAATTACAAGCAAATACATTGTATTTTCTTTTCTTTTTTTTTCTTTTAAGTGCAACTCTTTTGTAGCTTTTTAAATTCTTATTTCATTAGTTCATTACTACCATTCCTTGGTTGTAAAGGTTAATTTATTATTTGATTTAGAGCGTAAAAAATATACCTACCTACATAAGAGCACAAATAATCCGTTTTCATGTTCATATTTTGTACTTATTCTCGTTTGTTTCCACAATCATACTCTACAAAGGGAAAGTCACTTCATATGAACATGACATGTGTAGAATTATACGTAACAGTCCTTTGATCTTTATCCTCAACAAGCTAGGTAAAGCGGAAAAATACGTTAAACTACGTAGTAGGTATTACAATAATAATTACTACTTTTTACTCTAGTGTCTGCTCCCAGACGTAATTTCCCGCCAAAATCAATAGTAGCACGCGATCCTCACCTGTTGAATCTCGCCACGCGCTACAAACACACACATACACACATTCTCCCAGGTTCTATATAAAATAGTATAGAGAGAGTCACAGTACACGCACACAATCGTATATCTCACACAAACGCAACTAGTTGTAACAAAGTGCTCATAGATGGCGCTTTTCGTAGTGTGCGTGAGCTTTTTACATGTCGCGCTTTATGAAAATTGATGAGACGAAAATGGGGAAGTAACAGATGTTTGTAGATAAGGGGAAAAATCGTTTTGACGTGTCCTGATGTAGTACTTTGAAAGACAAAACAGTTTTCTACAGAATACTTACTCGTTATTTAAACAAAATGTACGAGATAAACCATTGTTAGCATTATCGCTTCAATATTATGATGGTCCTCTTCTGGCACAGTTATTTAAATGATAATAAATTTAATTATAAACTTAGAAATACTTGTACAACATTCAATTGGCATAAATAACACTCAATTGGCTTTTTAGTACTCTCTAATAAATGGGTATGTTATTTTACCGTATTTTCAAAATTTACATATTAAGCTTTTGGCTACACAAATATAAAGTAATTATTCACTTAAGTTTATTAATATTAGGAGTACATTTATATCTTAGAAATGGTTTTATTAAAGTAAATTTTAATAATTATTGGTACCTTACCTATACAATTATTTTCATCTCGCTACACAACTGATTTTTTTAAGAGTAGCAGTATTGGTTTTGTAATAATGAGCAAAAGTTTTGTTTATTTAACCGCAGCAGTGGCAGCATTATCTTTATCATATAATGATAATTTTTGTTTTTAATTAAAATTCGTTCCAGGATTATAACTACTACAACCCGGGCGCGATAACTTGACACCTGGCTCAAATTACGTTTGTCTATAGAATTGCGGGCATAAAAGTTTTTTTATGAAATGCAATCAATCAACTTGTAGAATTCCGCAGTATGACGAGGTTTGAAATTAAAACTTTTACCTGACTATTACTGATTTATAATTATTACCTACTTAATCTATATTAATAATTTCGTCCAGGGGTACGGTAGACTCGATCGAAACCTTATATGAATAATAAAACATGAAAAAATATTGATTTCGAGTCGACAACATATATCCGCAAATTTCGGATTATAGAGAATTTCGATAAACTCTAATGGCACTGACAAACAAATCGCAGTCGCCATGATAAACAAACTGCAGCCGCCATGGAAACATTGAGTGAATTATAATAAAACTAAATACTTTTCTTCAGTCGTTGACTTTTCGCGAAAATATTGTTTTTGACACTTTTTTATGATATACTCTTTGTTATAATGTGTTTTTTCACAAGTTTTTTCAGCAGTGATTTTATTTCTATCTTAAGAGGAGTAGTAGTTTGGTAGTAGTTATTCCGTGATGAAAACTCGGCTTCGGTAGCTGTTCGTAAAAATTTTAGGCCATATTTTACGCCGAAAAACTTTTTCATGACTATTATGTCTTGGCCTATATTAGGATTGAATCTCAAAGATTACTGTTTCTTCGAATGAATCAAAAACAAGGCTCAGTCTTTGACCAATGTGTGTGGCCGGTGATGACTTATGGATCTGAGACGTGGTCGCTTACGGTGGGCCTCATAAGAAGGCTCAGGTCACCCAAAGAGCGATGGAGAGGGCTATGCTTGGAGTTCCTTGCGTGACCGAATCAGGAATGATGAGATCCGCAGGCGAACCAGAGTCACCGACATAGCCCGAAGAATCGCGAAACTTAAGTGGCAGTGGGCTGGGCACATTGCACGTAGAACCGAGGGCCGTTGGGGAAAAAAGGTTCTTGAATGGCGGCAACGCGCCGGAAGACGTGGCGTGGGCAGGCCCCCTACAAGGTGGACCGACGATCTGGTGAGAATGGCGGGAGGCCGCTGGATGCGGGCAGCGTGGGACCGATCATTGTGGAGATCTTTGGGGGAGGCCTTTGTCCAGCAGTGGACGTCTACTGGCTGAAATGATAATGATGATGACAAGGAAACATATTTTTGGAATACGGAGTGCATGGTTTTACACCATTATCTTCCCGCCAAAGTAGAGACAGAGACTGAGTGCAAACAAAGAGGTTTACAGAGAATAAACCTTAAAAGTTATATGTTTTGTTAATTTATGTTGGTTAATTTTGAATGTTGATTTAAAATAAAAAATATTTGTGTAAAAACTATTGAAGTTTTTATTAACTATAAACGAAGCTATACGAATCTATGCCTTGCTTGCTTTTAATATTCCTTGAGAACCGATGACTACAGAAATATCTACCTACATTTTGTACCTATTATGAGTCACATTTCACCCGAGCGAAGTCGGGTTTTCATCTAGTACTTAATAATTTTCGAGCCAGGTGTCAAGTTATTGCGCCCCGGTTTTAGTAACTACTGATACCTAGTTTTATATTTTAGTGGTTATTTATGTAGCCTTTTAAATTTTGTTTAAATTATGGCTAGCTAAGTGTGGATTAATTTATCTCTATAACCGATTAGTTTTGTAATCGTTGCCACCACGCTTCCACAAACGCGGAACTTACGCAACTAAAACCCATAAAAATCGAATTTATTTCGAACTGTCAAAGATGTCACTAGTTCCAGTGAAAGTAGCATTTCCAAAGATTACAAAATCAACCAGTAAATGACGTAAATTCCAATCTTGTTTACGAAATTTAACTTCGGAACTGATTGACTAGTTATTCATAATTAATGTGCAATGTTACGGATAGGTTGTGACAAAAATATATGCGTGAAAAATACAAGAATATAAAAGTTTAAGGAAAAAGAAAAAAAGGGTTTTTAAGAAACTAGCCTGCTCATTTAGTACACTGTGTCTATTTATTACACAGCGTATCTAGGTGCTCCCAGATCGGCGTTTGTAATTGTTACAAACAGTTTCATTTTGTTTTGAAACTATTTGGAACAGTCCTTCAACTTATATCATTCATTACACCAAATCCTGCCTCTTCAATGTTTTGTATAATGTTTGATATGTTTCCAAACGTTTGAAAACACCCGGTATGATATGGCTGAGACATAATACTTTTTTGACCTGAAAGCAATTATTTAAATTATGACTTCAAGGACTCCTTGAAGGACTTTAATTGTGATATTTATTGTATGTTTTATCCATAGAGGTAGATTTTTTTAATGGTTTTATCAACGCTCTAGAATTACTATGAATTTGAATATTGTCTAAATACTAGGTATTTCACTAGAATTTCAACTCAATATATGAACCGATCGTATTCCGAGAAACATAACATTGTATCATCATAATTACTTTGATAGTTACAAGAATTTCTCACTTAGAGTAATAAGATCTTGTTGTCTAAACAAATTAAATTAAATTGCTTTAATACGAGAACTTTCAGAACTTTGTTAGATGACTGTATTTTATTAGACGAATTCATTTCACCTTTACAAAAAAGCTAAGCTAAAACCGAGTCAGGGAGATGTAAAAAGTGAAATAGAACAAATACAGACATTTTTGTTTCTCTGTCTCTTTGTACAGGCTAATCTCCGAAGCCGCTGAACAGATTTAAATGAAATTTTGCATGGTTGTGCCTCATATCCCTATCTTCATCTTAGTACTATTTACCACGAGAAAATTTCTCATTCCTACGGGAAATCTGTTAACGGGGCGAAAATCTCTCTAGTCCTTAGTTTTATTTAGGTTTGATATCGAAAAATGGAGTAAATGATAACATTAGTAAGTGAGACGATGTGGTACGTCATTTCCATTTAAACAACGTATTCGATTTACCGCACATGCTATCTCATTTCCTCTTCAAATAGTCATTTTCCATTAAAATGGGATATTTTTCCACCCCACGTGAAATAATGACAGGAAAACGAAGGAAGGCCGTCTTGTAAATACCCTTCCTAGCCAGTAGCCGCACTTCTAGTATCAGACGTTGGAATTAGTCAGTAATAAAATTGGCATGGCATTGAGCTTCAGTGGTCAATTGTTGGCTAGGGCCGTTGACTTCCATTCGGAAGTTCGCGGGTTCAAACCTCGGCATATATCAATGTGTTTTCGATTATTGAATTCATATTTTATACGTTCATTTGATGCTATTCTTGATGAAGTAAAATATATTGAAAATACCTACACACACCTGCGAAGTCATTCAAAGATTGTGTGTGAAGTAAAAAACCCGTACTAGACCAGCGTAGTTGACTAAGGCCTTTTCGTTTTGATTTTAGGGTAAGCTGGAGCCTTTTGGCACAGAATACCAAATAGTAGCTTTCGGTGGGAATATATGTGTAATGAGCTCTTGTGTTATGCCTTGTGTCTGGATGTTGTTTATTTATACATACATGTACTAGCTGTCCGCCTGCGGCTACGTCCGCGTTGTTTTTTTACTTTCCCGAGCACAGTTTTCTGTAGGAATGAGATATTTTCCCGCGGTAAAAACTAGCTAAGATGTTGAACAAGGATATAAGGTACCACCATGCTAAATTTTATTCAAATCTGTCTAACAGTTTCGAAGATTTTAAAAATCTGGATATGTTCTATATCACTTCTTACACCTGGGGTTTTTAGTTTTTTTTTTCTATGTACAGACATTCGACCTCTACAGCTTTATTATCTAGATGTATGTATTCTAGTTGTCTGACACCTTTATTTCAGGCTCTGCCTAGTTTGAGGGCAGATGGCTGTGTGTGAGATGTCAGATGTCGCCCACATATTTATTTATTTTTATTTATGTTATGCGGTAGATTGAAGTCATGTCATATCTATTAGTGTTGCGTTTATCCTTCTGTGGCTCTCACGTGACTGCCTCCCTCGGTCCACGTGCACCGCAAGCCTTGACCGCGGACAATGGGCACAATTCTACATAGTACGCTCTAACTTAGATTTGTCTCTTTCACGTTCTTAAGAATGAAAAGGGACAGGTGATTGTCAACTTAAATTCAGAGACGTCAAACATCGATTTTGTGCGGTGTTCGCACTAGTTTAGCAGGAAAATCCCGACCAGAGAAATAAAAATCCTCTCCATATTGCGGAATTTCAATGGAACTAATTTTATAAGGGAAATTGTTGCCATAGTCGTAAAAATATACACGTGGCGCCTCCAGAGCAGGTTTTTTATTTCTTTGGTCAGGTTTTATGCAAAAGCATCCCACCTAAAACTAAGATTAATTTGACACCTGCGCTCTTATGATTCATTCAAAATTAGATTCATTCATCTCCCATCCTTATCGATTCCCATATGAATGAAAAAGACCAAGAACTTAAATTTAGAGTTTTTAGCGGCCACGCCGGAATTGAGCCCAATGTACGCGTTCGGGTAGTTATATAAAACCGCCTCCTCTGGAAACATCTTGTTAAATTTAAACTTTTGTTTTTTTTCTGTAGTAATATCTTATTTAATTTTGGTACTTATACTGAAAATCATTCACCGTTTATTTTATTCTTTCCTTAAAATGTTGATGCCCGGAATAAATAGGATTTTCCTTTTTTAAAATTATATCAATACTTACAAAGATTATAAATAAACATCAAACATGTCTTTTATATTTAAAACAAGCTTTCTACCCCTTCAGCCTTATTGTAGTTTCCTTGGAAATTAAATATATTTTCACCAAATAACGAGGCCAATGTCCTTTGCCAATCCTACTAGGTTTTACTACTATAATTTTTAGAATAAATATTAATAGAGAAACCCAATTCTAATGGATGAATCTCAAAGTAATTATAAATAAAAGAAAAAAAAAAACAGAATGTTTTCTCTTATCCAGCAGTCTAGCTCGTTCGTTGCCCATATTTGATTTTTTAGGTAACCATTTCTCTAAGATACCTCTCCTGTTTTAACTCACAACTATTCCCCATACGATTGAAGCAATGTCAGGGTTCAACTTATTTTAGACACCGCAGATGTTTACTTAGTACTAAGTAAGTAACATTGTTACTTATTATTCTTTATTCTTTTACACGCTGAAGAAACATATAACAATAATAAATATGTACGAGATTTACTACTACGGGAAAGGAAAATACCGCGAGGAGACCTGCCTACTATAAAATTTAATTGATTGTTTATTCGCAACGTAGTGGTATGAAACTGAACAACTTTCCCTAAGCACCATATAACAAAATACAACTTTTAAATTATAATCGAAGCGAAAAATTAAGATCATTGAGCTTGGGCAGGGACTTGAACCCGCACCTCCTGGGCTATCCGGGCCGTACAGGCGTACTTCCAATTGTACCACCAAGCCTCCGTACAAGCTCAACGAAATAATTTAACGCTTTCGATTTTTTACTACGTGCTTTAGAGTGCACACAGCTCCATCTATCTGGGTAGTTACCCAGATCCATCCATTATCTGGATAGCCCAGGAGGTGCGGGTTCAAGTCCCTGCCCAAGCTCAATGATCTTAATTTTTCGCTTCGATTATAATTTAATAGTATATACTAATAGGCGTCACCTGTTGAAAAATCAATGAACTAAAATTCAACTTGTCATACAAGGTCACCGGTCACGTAACTGAAGTTTAAATATGAAAAGTTGAATATTATTTTTGAGATTTCAACCTAATATAGGAAAGGTTTTCAGTTTCATGAGTAGGTACTACCACTATATTGCGGATAAACAATTAGTTTTTCACAGTGTATAATATGGAGCTGTTTTACAAACTAGAGGCTTTAGGTTATTAACACCTTTTCACCATGTCAGTGAAATTTAGTATTAGATTTAAGATTAGGTTATATACCACGTGAAAAGTAAGTAATTATTAACCCACTTTAAAAATAGCAAAGTTTACAATTCCGACTGTATTCGCAATTACGATTGAATCTTTTTTTTTTATTCCGTAATAAAAAAATACATCTACCTGTCTCCTTTATAATTTCCGAAATTGTCATTTAACGATACAAAATTTTCGTCACTTGAAAATGACTGGATTAGTAATAAAATAAACGATATATTTTTGTACCAATCATACGGCTATTGATATTCGCCAATAACCATTTCGCGGACCCTTAAAAGATTCTACTATTCGATGTATTTTTCAAGTTATTCTACAAACGTACCAATCATAGAACTTTCCAGTAACTAGGTGCTTCAGTCTAGTCGTCTAGACTACCGTGGAAGCGCCTTTTACATTATAGCTAAATAAACACAAAAAACCTATTGTTAGCGCCACCTAGCGGCGATAGCTCGCAGCGCTTAGCAACGCTGTGCGCGACTAGATGGATCGGCGCATGCACATCCGTGGACTTTCGACGGCGCAACTGCTACGGCAACGGAACACCAGAGGGCGCAGATCAATTACTATATATACGAAGCCACGTTCAATTTTCTTTCCTTTTTTACCCTTTCATATTTGCGTACTATACGTTTGTAACGATTTAATAAATTTTATATAGAAGGAGAAATTAATATTCTCATTGAAGAGCCACCCCTGACTATCACCATCATTACCTTAATTCAAGAAGTAAATTCATAAAATCAATATTAAAATCAAATTAAATATTGGTCCCACGAGCCAAATCTTCAAAAGAACCATAGAAGGCATTGAAGATCCAGAGGGTGGCTGGCGATCCATTTCTCCTTTCCCCTTAAAGTGTTCCTGTTATCTCTATTTTGTGCTAAAATCGTGCTATTTTCTAGGAGCGGGTGCATCTACGCGGCGTGACGGTGCGCATTAATATCATCGCCACGTGTTTCAGGAAATCGTGAGTACCTCCTCTTTTCATAAAACACGCCAAAATGAGTGAGGACAATCTTGCAAAATACATGAGAAAACGTTCGGCTATTAAGGGTTTAGTTACGCATTTTGAAAAATTTGTGAATTTATTTACCGGTACCGATGTAAGCGAAGCGCAAAAAACGGAATTAAAAATACGTTTAGAAGATTTTGAAAAATTGCAAGTTAAATTTCATGAAGTTCAAACAGAGATTGAGGAATTAGTCGCAGTAAGCGACATTCCCAAACAATCAGAATTTCGTGAATCTTTCGATAATCTTTTTTACAGTCTCGTAGCTAATGTTAAATGCTTATTAAAAGAAATCGATAAAGAGAACACAAATAATAATAATAATTCCTCAGGTAATAAATCTCATAATTTGATAAAGCTACCAACAATAGCACTACCTTCCTTTGACGGTTCGTACGATAACTGGTTGGAATTTCGTGATACCTTTCTATCAATGATACATAACTCAAAAGATCTTGATAATATCCAAAAATATCATTATTTGCGTTCTGCTCTTACCGGTAATGCTTTACAAGTAATTAAATCAGTTGAATTTTCTTCAGATAATTACATTGTAGCATGGGAATTGATTGAAAATAGATACAATAATACTAAATTACTGATTAACAATCACGTTAAGGCTTTATTTTCACTCCCATCAGTAAATAAAGAAACTCCAGGTCAAATCAGGAAATTAATTGATACAGTACTTAAAAATATTCGTGCATTAAAGTCTCTCGGTGAACCCACAGACTCTTGGGACACCTTATTGAGTTATCTTATTGTTTCAAAATTAGATTCATGCATAGAGAAGGAGTGGGAACAATTTAAAAGCACTGTTGATAGAGAATCTAATACGAAATTTGATCTGAAATCACTTTTAGATTTTTTAAAAGATAAAGCCGACACTTTAGAAATAATTAAAGCCAATCATACATCTACATCTCAATCTTCTCAATCCAGTCACAATCAACCATCTTCTTACAATCAATTTAATCAAAGGCAGGTTAAAAAGGCGCATCATGTACACAGCTTAATTTCCACGCAGAATAATAAATCGAAAGGTCGAAAGTTTACCCGTGCTTGTGTAATGTGTAATTCTGATCACTCTCTTTATTCATGCAGTCAATTTTTAAACTTACCCTCAGCTGATAGACTACGCTTTGTTGAGAATAAAACTCTCTGTGTAAATTGTTTGCGATCGGGTCATACGTTGAAAGATTGTCTTTTCGGGCCATGTAAACAGTGCAATAATAAGCACAATAGTTTGTTGCATAATGAATTTAGTAACGGGAATTATTCTAAACCTTTACCAGAACAGCCATTGCAGCAACCTATACCTACAAACGCGTCGACTGCTTTACATACACTCACACATTCGCACGTCAATACGGAACAATACAGTGTAAACTGTTCTAATGTAAACGCTTTAGATACGGTCTTGTTATCCACCGCGATGATCGAAATCACGGGTGATGATAATAAGTACTACACAGCCCGTGCGCTGTTAGATAATGGCAGTCAGCACTGCATTATCACGCAATCGTTAAGTTCAAAATTAAACGCAAAATACATACAGTCCACATACGAAATTACAGGAGTAGGGAATTCGGTCTCAAAGACGTCCCTTTCTTGCGAAGTTAAAATACGTTCATTACACGGCGAATACGATAAACGATTAAAATGTTTAGTTTTACCTAACATAACTTCTACGTACCTTCCCGTTGTTGGTATTGACTCGAATTCCATTGATTTACCAAAAAATATCAATCTGGCCGATCCAACGTTCTGCACACCCTCACAAATCGATTTATTGATCGGAGCGGATTGCTTTTGGGATCTATTACTCGATGATAAAATACGTTTGCCTACAGGACCTTTCCTACAGAACACTAGGTTAGGGTGGGTTATTTCCGGACCTATTTATAATACGCACAAATCGAACATGCGCATCAAACATGTTCAATGTAATTTTTTACAAACGGTCCAGTTGAATGATCAACTAAAAAAGTTTTGGGAAATCGAGGAGATTCCTAAAACAAACGATAAATATTTTTCTGTTGAGGAAAATAGTTGCGAACAACTTTTTTCAGAAACCACGAAACGTTTAGAGAACGGTAGATTTTCTGTCCGTATCCCATTAAAAGAATCGACACATGTACTTGGCGATAGTTATAATACGGCTAAGTGTAGACTCACGGCACTAGAACGTAAACTTGATCGTCAACCAACCTATAAGCAAATGTACCATGATTTTATGCAGGAGTATTTAAGCTTAGGACACATGACGCGACTCGAAAATTATACGTTACCTTGTTATTTCTTGCCACATCATGGAGTTTTTAGGGAGCATAGTTTAACTACTAAATTACGAGTAGTTTTTAACGCAAGTCAAGAAACTTCATCTGGAAAGTCGCTTAACGACATTCAGATGACAGGACCTGCATTACAAAACGATTTATTTTCAATACTTTTACGTTTTCGTCAGCACAAATACGTGGCCTGCGCTGATATAGAGAAAATGTTTAGGCAAATCGAAATACAACAAGATCAAAGAAACTTGCAATTAATATTATGGCGGAACCACCCATCCGAACCTATAGGTGTGTACTGTCTTAATACCGTGACGTACGGCACCGCGTCTGCACCGTACTTAAGCATTCGTTGTGTAAGACAGTTAGGATTAGAATGCACGGATAAGGAGGTCTCACGTACAATATTAGAAGATATGTACGTTGATGATCTGATTACTGGACATGATAACAAGTATGAATTGTCGAATATTTGCGAAAAGGTCACCCAGGTATGTATGTCCGGTTGTTTACCGTTGCGTAAATGGATTTTCAATACGCCCGATGTGACTGCACCCTTATTGCAGGAATCTGACAGTTCAAAGTTTTTATCTTTAGACGAAAATTACTCCAGTAAAACTTTAGGCTTAGGCTGGTTTAAAGATAGTGATCAATTTCATTTTACATCTAAAATAAATAACGATACTTCTAAATTAACTAAACGCTTTGTATTATCAGTCGTGTCTCAAATTTATGACCCACTAGGATTATTAAGTCCAATTATCGTAGTTGCAAAGGGTTTCTTACAAAAGTTGTGGCTGGCTAAGGTGGGGTGGGACGATTCACTTCCAAATGATTTTGTGTCTAGCTGGGAGCGTTTTGTTCATTCATTGTCGAAATTAAATGAAATTCGTGTACCTCGCCATGTATTATGTACCAACACACGCACACACACAGAGCTACATATTTTCACAGATGCAAGTCAAACGGCCTATGGGGCGTGTGCATACATTCGCAGTATTGATGATAAAGATAATATCACGGTCAGGCTATTGTGCTCGAAAACTCGCGTTGCCCCTATCAAACCGGTCAGTGTACCACGCCTCGAGTTATGCGGCGCACTTATCGGAGCAAAATTGCAATCAGTTATTTTAAAATCAGTTCGTCTTACGTTTAATAGTATTAACCTTTGGACAGATTCTACTATCGTATTAAGTTGGTTGCGAATCTCACCCAGTCAATTAAAAACATTCGTTCAGAATCGTGTAGTGGAAATAAATGAATTAACTAGTAACGCAACTTGGCGTCACGTTAGTGGAAAAAATAATCCAGCCGATTTGTTATCACGGGGGACGTCATTAGACGAACTCAGTTCTTCCCCATTGTGGTGGACTGGACCACAAATTTTACACGAAAAGGTAATTATAGACAATTATACATCAATACATAATAATCATTCCCCCAAAGAATTACCAGAATTAAAATTAAATTCAACTAGTGCTGTGCATATCGTCGGAAGGGAAAGCATAATTGACTTTCATAGATTTTCGTCATACAAAAGACTTCAACGCGCTTGTGCTTATATGTTTCGTTTTATACATAATTCACGAACTAAAATTGGTAGCGAACGACGTGTCGGTCCGTTGTCATGCTCAGAATTAAATAATGCGAATATCTTTATTGCAAAGCAGTCACAAATGCAATCTTTTCCCGACGAATACCATGCTTTACTAAATAAAATACCTAAACCATTAAATACTCGCAATTTGTCTAGTTTGAACTTATTTCTTGATGAAAATAACGTGATTCGTGTAGGAGGTAGATTAGAAAATTCTAATTTTTCTTATAATAAAAAACACCCCATGCTCCTTTGTAGTAAAAATTATTTTACTTTGCTTTTATTCCGGTATGAACATAACGAATTATTACACGCAGGGCCTCAATTACTTCTATCTCACATTAGAGAAACTTGGTGGCCCTTAGGAGGTAGACATTTAGCTAGGAAAGTCGTACATCAATGTTTAAAATGTTTTCGTATGAAAGCTAAATCTATTCAACCGATCATGGGTAATTTACCTAATGAACGTTTGCAACCTGGATTTCCATTTTTATATTGCGGCGTAGATTACGCTGGACCTATGTATATTCTAAATCGTAAAGGCAGGGGTGCTAAATTGGAAAAATGCTATTTATGTTTATTTGTGTGTTTTGCGACAAGAGCTTTGCATTTAGAACTCGTCACGTCTCTTACTTCTGAAAGCTATATTTTAGCATTAAAACGCTTTATTTCACGAAGAGGAAAACCTTTAAAAATATTTTCAGATCACGGTAGAAATTTCGTAGGTGCGGTGAAGGAATTCACAAGTTTTTTAAATAATAGTTCTAGTGATATTATTAACTACGCTTCTAATAATCAAATAGAATTTAGTTTTATCCCCCCTTATGCTCCTCATTTTGGCGGTTTGTGGGAAGCGGGGGTAAAATCCTGTAAACATCATATTTCGCGCGTTCTAGGGAAATCTAACATGACTTACGAGGAATTTAGCACGGTTTTAGTTCAAATAGAGGCCGTCCTAAATTCCCGTCCTATGTTCTCTCTGTCTCCAGACCCTGACGACCTCACTCCCTTAACGCCAGCCCACTTCATCATTGGTCGACCTCTAACTGCACCAGCTGATGATGACGTCACTGCCACAGCTGTACACGCACTGTCACGCTATCGACGAGTTGAGCAGCTCAGACAGCAGTTTTGGAAGAGATGGTCAATGGAGTACATTACGGAGCTTCAAAGGCGGACTAAATGGAAAACGAACCACGACACGCTTAAACCTAAAACGCTCGTGCTTATTAAAGACGATAATCTGCCACCACTGCAATGGCGCCTTGGACGAATTTTGGAGGTGTTCACAGGTCGAGATGGAGTGGCAAGAGTGGCCACCATTCGCACAGCGACAGGCGTCATCCAGCGGGCGTTCCCTAAAATCTGCCCACTGCCGTGTGAAGACGCCGAGCCAGTTCCAGTCCCTGTTGAGAGCAACCAGGTGCTCTCAAGGCGCCCGAGTAATGTTAGCGCCACCTAGCGGCGATAGCTCGCAGCGCTTAGCAACGCTGTGCGCGACTAGATGGATCGGCGCATGCACATCCGTGGACTTTCGACGGCGCAACTGCTACGGCAACGGAACACCAGAGGGCGCAGATCAATTACTATATATACGAAGCCACGTTCAATTTTCTTTCCTTTTTTACCCTTTCATATTTGCGTACTATACGTTTGTAACGATTTAATAAATTTTATATAGAAGGAGAAATTAATATTCTCATTGAAGAGCCACCCCTGACTATCACCATCATTACCTTAATTCAAGAAGTAAATTCATAAAATCAATATTAAAATCAAATTAAATACCTATCGTCATTAACCAAATACTACAAAAAATGCTGGGACAAGGCTTCTTACTTCAAAGAGATGTGTTGCCATATTCCCCATGGTTGGCGAGTTGGGGATTGCAGTTGTTGTTGAGAGACGTGAATGCTGCCCTGAGGGCATTCTCTTAGTCACCTCCGATTTTGAAATGGAAAGCACACAGCACTCAACAAACGAATATAGGGGTATTTCACGGAAAATTCAACGTTTGTCGCTTACGTGGTAAGTAATTGTAGCAAAAATCATCATTCTACCATCATTAGGAGTCTGCTACAAAGACAACCGACCTCCTCTTAGTAGCAACAACTAAGAAAAGGGAGTCAATTTATGCCTGCTGGCCGTACAATAGCGTCAATAGCGTCACGTAAGCGACATAATGGATTGCTGACTAAATGATCTTAAACATCTTCGGTCTAACATAAAAAGTAGAACAAAAGTAATTTTTTAAACACGCTTTCAACACGTATTTAACTTTTTATGGTAACACAAGTTGTCTCAAAAGCACAACATTTGTTGGTTCGAAGTGTATACTCAGAAATATCCAAACACAGGTGTTATTACAAACGTCTATCTCTCTTTCTTTTAATCGTTTGCGTCTACGATTATTATTATTTTTTATATTTCTTGAAACATTAATAATAGGTAATACTTTCTCAATATTTGGATACACACTTATATTAAAAAGTTATTTAGGTTTCTGAGCGAGGCCACACTTTACTTATACCCTGACCAAGCTTTCGATTAACTGTCATCGATCAAACGACAGTCGATATATTGCTATTCGATCTTGGGTAGGGAACCTCTGAGAGCCATAATAAGTATAATAACAAAAAATATTGTTCAGTAATAAGCTAGTATAATATATAAATACTATTATGTAGCAACTAGATAATCCCCTTTCCTTTGTTAACGTGACCGATTATATCCATAGAGGCAGCAAAAAATATATTTATTTGTCATCCTTTAGCTTTACGTGGCTTTACAAAGCTATGTACACAGAATTGTAATAATACGAGTAATTTGTACATTATAACTTGATAGAATGGGACTGGGCAAATAATAGAATAGAATAGAATAGAATATACTTTATTGCACACTAGTAACAATAGCATCAGTAAATTCACAAAAAAAAGAACGAAAGTGTACATGTAGGCGGCCTTATTGCTGAGTAGCAATTTCTACCAGGCAACCTTAGGGTGAGGAGATAGAAAAAGTGAGCCGGGTCTGTGCAAACAATATAAACTACTTATGAGAAATGAAAGTTATTGTACTTACAATTACATACTACTTTAGAATAAATAAATAAATTACATCTAATACCTACACATATATACATAGTGTATAAATACATAAATAAATAGTATTTAAACCATATATCATATACATATACATATATATTTAAACATGAACATAATAAACCTACATATATTAAATACAATACAATAAACCTACATAATAAATCATAGGACAAAGATAACCAAAGTTCACAAGTAAAGGAAAGAAGCAATCACGAGGAAAGAGAAAGGAAATGGGCTTTCAGATTATTCTTGAAGGAATCAAGGGACGGAGCTTGTCTTAGTGACACAGGAAGAGAGTTCCACAGCTTGATAGCTATCCAAGCATAAAACTGAGGATAGCTATTTCCATCACTATAGTACCGTTAATTATATATTCCTATAATGTGCACAATAGTGATACCTAGCTAATAAAGATTGCATTGTTTGCACTATTGTTAGTCATGGGGAAATTCTTAGGCTGCAAACAATACACAGATTCTTAAAACTGATAATTGATAGATAAATATGTCATTTCATTAGGTTCTTTTCCATGGTTTCCATGGTTTCTTGTTGTAAATAAATAAAATAGTAGACAAGCCATAAGTCATATTTTTATCTACATTCAATGTCTCAAATCATTTAGTTTATTCTCTGATTATATCAATGTTCATATTAAATATGGTTTAGACCAGAAAAGGATATTTAATCATACCCAAATACTGTATATTGGAAGCCTTAGTTAGATTCATCGTTGAGTAGAAACCGGTCCATATTACGATCATTAAAGCTAATTCATACCTCTAGATATAAAAAACAAATGTTCCTTTCTAGTACTAGCGTTAAAGTACCAAATTTGACATCCAGAACAAATTTTTAAAAAATAGATACATTGCCCAAAGGAACTACACCTTCTGTGGACCTAATAATGTAATTATTATTTAAACAGAAAACGTCTGTTATCGTACGAGTATAAACTAATTTCAATCAAAGCGAAAATGAAAAATATTGATCTCGGGCAGGGATTTGAACCTGTAACTTAACTATTGTAGTGCGCCTGTGTTGGCTAAATCCTTGATTGGTTGTATTTTTTAGAAAATATGCATAGGTCAGTCAATTAAAAAAATGCCTGTTTTGGCCCAGATAGCCAGGGAGATGCGAGTTTGAGTCCTGAGCTCATTGTTTTTTAAATAATTACATTTTAGCCTTCGGAACACGTTTGCATATAGCGAAAGCCATATACCCCCAGAAGTACGACGTCGACACTGTTTCTCATGCACAGTGGTGCCAATAGAACAATGTGAAGTTTCCTATACAGAAGCCCATTGTCTCTAGTTTTCACTTCCACTTCCATCTCACTTCTGCGGTCGTCTCTCAAAGGAAATGTCTTGGGAAAGTGATTCAACTCGCACTGTACATGCAACATTATTGGTTTGTTTCTGCTACTTATTGTTGGAGTCATTGAGATGAAAACATTTTTATTATTTAACTAGCGACCCGCCCCGGCTCCGCATGGGAAAATGGTTATTGTAGGTTATCCTTCAGTATATTATGCATGTATTATACATATAAACCTTCCTCTTGAATCACTCTATCTATTAAAAAAAACCGCATCAAAATCCGTTGCGTAGTTTTAAAGATTTAAGCGTACAAAGGGAGGGACATAGGGACATAGAGACATAGGGACATAGGGACAGAGAAAGCGACTTTATTTTATACTATGTAGTGAAGTGCTCAAGCTCTACTCTGCTCAACTTTATTTTTGACTTTTGGATCAAACCTCATTTGATTATTTTACATAATCTCATTACTCCTACTCTTTATCTTTTTTCATTTGTCCGAATAGAAAATTGGTATCAAAGTGCATAACTTTAAAAACATCACCTTAGTTTTTAAACTTATACTAATATGTTTTTCTTTCTTTCTTTTCAGGATGCAGACATGGTTGAAAAGCTGAACGAAAACGGAGAACTTAGGAAAATGCTCAAACCATACAAGGTAAATAATGAGACTATACTGAGTTTTCCACATTACAATACAATAGATACAATACAAATATTCTCTATTGACACCAGAACTTAATAGTATAATAGAATTTTACATAGTGGAACATAAGAAGCCAATAGGCGGCCTTATTTCATTACATTCTAAAATACTAATGATATAGATAGGTACTTTATATGTTAAATTTATTCTTTTGATTGTAGTCTCTTATTTTCCATCCGACGTACAGAAATATAAAAGACTATAAAATATAGAACTCCATGGCGGCATATTTTTTCACGCTATCTGAAAAAGAACTGTACTAAATTGAAAAATCGACATGACTGAACTTTTTAAATATATCAAAGTGTTCAAGACGCAATCTTACACTTTTATTAAAACGAAGGCATTTTGTAGCGAGCAATAACGCTCTGGCGTTTCATAAATCTGAGCTTAGTTGATCGTTAGGCAATCCCCTAAAGTTTAACTTTAAATCCAGGCAAAAGTTTAGAAATCTGTTATGAAACCCGATTCTTAAAATGTAAAAATGTGTAGCTTTACTCTATCCATTTGTAAACCATTGATTAGATTGTTGTTATGGTGTTATAAGTAGGCCAACGAGAAAAAAATCTTAGTTTAAAGATTTTATTAAACCTAACCTATCCCTTTTCTTGTTATTGCTTGGCTGTAAGTAGCAATAATTCTCGCCTTGGCAAACAGAACGACACGAGTTTGCCTAAATTTGTCTTGTCGAATTCGATTCCTCGACAGTAAACTTAGACAAAGTAAAAAAGTCTGTTAGGAACGAAATCATTTTGCCGAATTTTTCGACCTTATATCAGAAAACATCGATCTTTCGATTTTGTAATAGTTAAGGCTTATTTACGTCCATGGCAACATTGTGCGGCTTGAGGCATTCCACAATATTGATAAACAAATTTTTCAATACGATAATTTAAAAATTATTTTGTCACGATGTTTTTTCGTCGTAACTTATGCTGCCACATACTACAAATGCCGCAAATATATTGAATTTGTAGCATAACACAAGATTTTACATGCGAAAATTATGTATCATGCCGCAAAACCGTACAATGTTTCCTAGCGTAAATAAGCTTTAATAAGCGAGATAGAGCAATTTCTAATATTATATCATGCGGAAATCTAATTAATGCGCATAGTTTGTTCTTTTACATTATTTACATAGATATACCTCCTTTCATATTCATACAGAAAGTGACATCAATAGTACGCTTCATTGTGAAGTGATTAAATAATTATAAAAATACAGTCAATCAATAGTTTACTAAAAATCAATTAATACAAACTTTTATACAGTAATAATAAGCATAACTTCTCTCAGTTTTAGAAATAATAACATAATTTTATTC
Organism: Teleiodes luculella; assembly: GCA_948473455.1. Lineage (NCBI taxonomy): Eukaryota > Metazoa > Arthropoda > Insecta > Lepidoptera > Gelechiidae > Teleiodes > Teleiodes luculella. The sequence continues at coordinate 5,566,339 of OX419599.1, read as the reverse complement.
GTAATGATTATGTAATATACGGACGACACACTATGTAATAATAACAAAAAAAAGTAACGTAATTATAGGAAATGTGTCCTCCTACGGCCAGTCGACCAAAAGTAAGTCGCAAATGCGTAATAAATTTCCCTATACCAGTTACCATGTCACGTAGCAAGCGACCCAGCCAGATGGATTAGGGGACTCAGTGTTGCCAAGCTCTTACAGACGATTAACTCTGAACGTTACACCTGGTGTCAACTTAAGGCGGTTTCTGAACGGCTCAAGTTCCTAATCTAGAATAGAACAAAACAGAATATTTTTATCTAGCTATATCTTATACTAGCTTTCCGCCGCGGCTCCGCCCGCGTTAACAGTTTTTCCCGTGGGAATAAAGCATTTTCCCGCGGTAAAAGGTAACCTATGTTACTCGGGGTGAATTTATGGTGAAAGAAAATCGGTGCAGTAGTTTTTGAGTTTATTCATTACTAGCGACCCGCCCCGGCTCCGCACGGGAAAATGGTTATTGTGGGTTATCCTTCAGTATATTATGCATGTATTATACATATAAACCTTCCTCTTGAATCACTCTATCTATTAAAAAAAACCGCATCAAAATCCGTTGCGTAGTTTTAAAGATTTAAGCGTACAAAGGGAGGGACATAGGGAGGGACATAGGGACAGAGAAAGCGACTTTATTTTAAACTATGTAGTGACTATGTAGTGATAGTGATAGTGATCAAGCTTAGCATTCTAAATCTCTCGTATTCCGTAATATTACAGTGGAAAATCATCTTAGGAACAACCGCTCCAAATTATGTAAAAGTCGAGTAATATTAGTTTCCTAATTAGTTAATTATGTCTGGCGGGATGTCAGGTTTCTGTAATTGATGATTAATTTTATTATAATTGGACAAAGTTATGTAATCTGACGTGTTGGAATACAACTCAGGATATCTGTTACCACTTGGTAACATCATCTCTCTAATGATTTTAACATATTATACTCAAAACCCCGGAAAAATCTATGTAATACTCTGCAGCTGAGCCACCACTAACTTCGCAATGAATTCATTACAAAGTGTACGTTAGACTTACATAATGAACGTGTATCGAAAAATCATGTGAGTCGTTTATAAGCTGTGAAAAAATAAATAAATTTATTGTGTGTGGCACAGCTTGGTAGCATAATCTGTATCTGACTGTACTACTAGCCTTGAACCACGCATTAACCCTTTGAAAGTAAATTTGAATCTATCTGTCCCATTCGTTCTGATAGGAAAAGCAAAGGACACGAAAAGTTTTTATTTCAATGTCCAAGAACAAAATCAATTTAAACATTGTTTTGAAATTTCAAAAGTAATTTTTTTGATCTGCACCTGTCTAGGCGTATTAAAATAATTCGTTTTAAATAAGGCAAAGAAAATACATTGTAATTTGAAAATGCATGTTTAGCGTCAAAAAATTTCTATGTGATACCTATAATGTAGCGCTCAATGTTATTTGGTATAAAATTAATTTGTTCTATTTCACTTCTTATACTTCCCCCTGACTCGGTTTTTAGCATTTTTTTTCTATATATAGACACTTGACCTTTACAGTTTTATTATACTTATTATAGAATTAGAAGATAGATAGAAAGATTATTATTATTTCGGCCGGCCTCGTAGCCTAGTTGGTAGTACGTCTGCCTACGAAGCACAAGGTCGCGGGTTCAAATCCCGCCCAGATAGTTATTTATTTATTTTATTGATAGTTCTATTCTTTCAATTTCAGAGTCCAGACGCCTGCAACACCTGTCAAATGTGCGGCGGGTTCCGTTTGCTTCCGTGCCGGATCTGCAACGGGTCTAAGAAGAGCTTGCACCGAAACCATTTTACTGCCGAATTCGTCGCCCTGAAATGTATGAATTGCGATGAGGTCGGCCTGGTTAGGTGCGAAGCTTGCTGCTGAAAATATCTGTTGCTGTTTATTTATTTTCTTAAAAATGGATATGTCCTTTAGGCGCTCAAATATCTCCTTAAAATAGCTCAAATCATAAGCTTAAGTTTATTGTGGATTATTTCACTTATAAGTTTAATCTTACTTAAGACTTTACATCGTGAAGGAAGAAAAATATTACGCGCCCAAATGGAGTAGTAATCAATTCATGATGCCTATTTTGTATCGAAACCTATGCGGCCACTCAAAGGGGTGGCAGAGTAGGTGGAAGCGGGAGACGGGTTTCGTCTTTTAACTCTGTTACACATCTTTGAATACGTTACGTTAGAAAAAAATAGAGACATTCATGTTATCACATGCACAATTAAAACCGGCTGTCATCCCTAAGCCCATAGTACGTTTTGATCGTTTCGACCCATTTCTACAGATTCCCAATTCTACAGAATCCCATTTCTACAGATTCCCAATTCTACAGATTTTCAATTCAACAGAATCCCATTTCTACAGGTTCCCAATTTTACAGAATCCCATTTCTACAGATTCCCAGTTCTACAGATTTTCGTTTACTACTCCATTTGGGCGCGTATTTTTTTTTCTTTCTTCATGCTATGTTTTAACAATAATAATTGACAAGAGCAGCGGTTAACTTAGATTTTTAAATAATAAGTTTAATAAGTTTAACTTTTTTTCAAAGTATTTAACTTTGAAAAAAAGTTAAAATGAATTATCTAAAAGGCCGTATATAGATGGACGGGACCATGACCAGAAAAGGATTTAATTAGCAAGTTCAGAATTACGATAGTATTAAGAGCGAAGCGAATAGACTTTCCTATCTCTTTGATAATAGGCACTAAATCATTTCTCAGCCTTTTGGCTAATATAATTTTTATTGACAGTTACTTGTATAGCATGCAGCGCGCTTGTCCGAGGTCATACCAAACAAACAAACAAATACAAATATAAAAAAATATTTAACGAACTGTTACCTCAAATATTGACACTGGATGGTATATAGACGTAGAAAATAGAAATAAAAATAAAAATACTTCAGAGTATTTAAGATAGACAAACAAATTTCAAGAAAAGTCGCTACTAACCACAGTTTATTTGATTTCATTGAAAGAATAAGAACATCTTTGGTTACCATGTAGAAAATTGATACGATTTTATGAATTATAAAATCTCTGGTGACTATGTAGAAAAAAGAGGAAAATGCTCAGAGAAACGGACAAACGTGATTGGATAGCTGACTCTACATTCTACTTTACTACTACATTGAAACGATAGACGTTTGAAGTAAATTACCTACATCACTTTAAAAAAATGGCGGCGCGACCTGTGAACTTTGTCATCATTGAACTACTATTGTATTAGCGTACATAGAAAGAACACCCGCAAAACAACGAAAGAATTGGAGGTCGTGAGCTCCAACTTCTATGGCGTTTGTCTCTTGTTTTTCTTTTCCATGCGCTCCGCCCGCCATGTTGGCGCATAGAATTTATTCGAGGCGTCTTATCTACAAGGTGGTCCAAAAGAAATCACCCTATTGGAAGATGCTCTCATTTTTGCAAATGGCCGCCAATGTCAAATTTGTTTTGACATTTGTGTACTAGACAGATGTAGAATACAAGTGAACAAGCCATGGAGCGATACAGTCCCCAAGAACGCGGAATAATCGTTAATAATAATAATAATAATCGTTAATAATCACCTCATCTCTCGTTTTGGCGATTTGCACTGGCCCGCAAGATCGCCCGATTTAACCGTTCCAGACTTTTTTTTGTGGGGTTTTTTGAAGTCCCGTGTTTACATGAACAAGCCTGAGACCTTGGAAGCCCTCAAGGACAACATTAGACACGAGTGCGAGAATTTGTCGCCCGAAGTTCTCGCTGAAGTGATGAGAAATGCCATAAAACGAGCCCGTATGGCAATCAATTGTGACGGCGCCCATTTGGCCGATATCATCTTCTCGACTTTACCAATAAAATTGTAAAGATTCAAATAAATAAAATCAAAAAACAGAATCGAAGTTTTTCATTTAGAAAAAAAATGAGAGCCAAACAACATCGGATGACTTCTTTTGGTCCACCTTGTAGTACTTGTACGTAATTCCTCAGTGTTTGTCATCGAGAAAATGACAAGCTTTTACTATAGCAGCAAGTTTACGCCAAGCTGAGCTTACTTTGCATTTTGCAACGTTGTTATATCCATTGAATAAGGAACAGAATCGCTGTGAGCGTTTTCAGTTGACCTTGTACTTGACTGTACTTGTAAAGTTTCAAATTCTCTATGTATGTAACTAAAATTCGAGTGTAAAAGTGATTTTATATTTGAGTATTGCTGACTTTTTTTTTATATTCAAAGCGTAAACAGATTACTACCTATTTTGAAATCGCAGTGAAAAAAAATTACCACAAATAAGCATTAGTTTACGATCGTTTATGCCATGTGAATTAATTTAGTGGAATTCTATGCCAGTAAATTGAGTGAAACCTTATCACGACGACATAATTAAGGAGTCATTTAAGCGACGGCTTAGCAAATACTAAAAGGACATGCATGCTCACTTTAAGGATTTAAGCAACTTTCCGCTAGAAAGTTTACTCAGGAACGAAAAAATAATAATTTACTTCTCCATACAAACTTTCCGTTTAATGTTTTGTGCTTACCTATTATTTTCCTGATGAAATTTTTTGAAAAAAAAATTTGGTTACGATCCTTTTTAAAAGCAATATTTTTTTAAAACAATTTTTATTTCTTCTATTTCCAATAATGAAATATTTCAAAGCTAAAAACATAAATCTTCATTCTATTCGAATATATTATCTTTGCCTCAATAAATTATTCATACAGAAACAAAATACAAAGTTTATAAAGAGACGAAAAAAATACTTGGCCAGCTGATCAATTTGTTCAAAGCAAAAAAATAATGGCGATTTCAAAAAACTTGCAGAGCAAAAGTTGTATGTTTTTTTGCAACTTCTCATATTTAGTTGCTAAGTCGCGGACAAAATATTCAAAATACTAATTTTAGAAAAAAACACTTACGTCCTTACGTTTTTTTTTTAATTTCCTAGATGAATAAGAAATAGTATGCCATAAATTAGTTGCAATATTATCTATTTTTAAACAAATTGTTAATAGTAAGGAAGTAAATTTTTAGTGTTTAATTATTACAAACCGTAGTTTATCTGTTATATTATCACATAAACAAATTTACTAGGTATCTATAATTATATATAGTGCTATTAATGTTTGGCCATGGAGAAAAAATTAAACAAATTAAGACGTAGCATATTTTTGTGCAGAAGCCAGCACATGCGGTTAGACATTCGCACCACGAAATTTACCCCTACCACTACGGAATACGGGCATTCTCAAGGTCAACATCTCCAGTCGCATGTGCTGGCTACTGTACCAATAGTTTTTTTTAATTACTGAAATTAAATAAGATAGCCTTTATTTGCTTATGATTATAGAAAGACTTGCAAGCTTTGTATATAGCTTATTATATACGGGTTTTATATAACTTTGATTTGAAATAATTATAACATAAAACTTATTCGAATTGAAGACATGGTTATAGACTATTAAAATAAAAACAAATTATGTTATCTTAAGCAATAGAATATCATTTGTTAATTTGGTATTTGGCCGTTGTCAGTCTGTTGTGATAGTATAACATTATCAGCACACGTAATTAAATTTAAATTAATTTAATTAAACTAGTTATAATTAATTTTTAGTATCTGTCCTTAAACTATAGTGATGTTGGCCTGTAATATTATAGACCTGATGAATTTTGATGTTAATCTATTGATATTATATTGTACAACTCTATGACGGTGTTTTTTTAACCCTTTTATACTCGTAAGATAGAAATATATTTGTGGGACTTTGAATCACTATCTGCAATTCGCATCGTAATCTCTTACTAATAAAGTCCCAATTTAAATACGTAGCTATTTTTCTTCTTCGTTGCTTTGTTCTTTTTTTTCTAACCCTCAGTAGTTAAATTTAGTTTTGAATAAATAAATATTTGGGGATATGTCACACACGGTCATTTGACCTCAAACTAGGCAGTGCCTGTACTATGGGTGTACACCAGTGCTCATCACATTAATGTTTGCCCTGGGCGAGATTCAAACCCGCGACCCTGTGCTTCGAAAGCAGACGTACAACTAACTAGTCTACGGAGCCATGATCGAAGACGGAGCCGTCTAATTTATCTGTTGAACGAGTTGTTAAAAACTGCATGAATAGCACAAAATCTGAAACAATTATTCTTCTTGCCATAGAAAATTAGTCATCAGAATGCACATAAATAAAAATATCTCAAAATTAGTTCTTTTTTAATCATAGGTTTTTTAATGACGTCATATAAGAAGCTGAAAAACTTTGCTCAAACCCAGACCGGCTCTCGTCTCAAAGATTAATATTATATGAACACGAAATAGTAATTAAAGTATAGTGCATAAGATTGAAAGTTCCACAATTTTCAGGAGAAATACAAACTACTTTACCAGTTGTATGTGTATTACACTATGTACCTATTCCAAAGTAAATTACCGCAAAATAAAACAACGTCATTAGGGCGTGAATATTTTCATAAGCAGCACAATTCGTGTTCCAAAACTTTTTATTTTGAGAAAAAACAATGTGTCTAGATAGTTTCTTAGTCATTCAAAATTTCTATTACTTACGTTTTTGTGTATTTAAGTATAAGTTTTCTAGAAGTATTCGGTATTGATGTTAAGTTAAGTGGAATAATCGTACTTCAAACATTAAATTTCAATATCAAAGACGAAAAATATTTTTGTATTCCAAATAAAGGTTAACTGGCAAATAAATAATAACAAAACCACATAATAATCATCTTTACGAGACTCACCCTACACGCACACCTGCGTAGCTTGCACTCCCAGGGCTAGACAGCGAGCTTCGAATGAGAGAGATGGATATACCCGCTTAGAGCAATGCAGAAAGGGAGGCAAGGTGATATTGACCTTGCGCGCAGTGACGTCATCCGCGACCTAGCTGCAGCTTCCTTCGTATCTACGCGCCTCCATGTGTGCGTGATCCAGACCCTGAAACGCGTTTGTGTACGTAAATTTCCTCTGTACATTCTATCTTTGTGTGCGTATTTTCCTGTAGTCAGGGGCGGCGGATTGCGTGTGTGCGTCGTGCAACGGTTGTAAGTGTGGGACATTGATTTCCACCGTGAAAGCAACAGGCGAGTACATTGTTGGTTGCTTATTTTACATCAACGGGAACAATCTCACTATGTTAGCTGGGAAAACATTTAAAGGAAAATGTTTTTGTTGTTATAATGTAAGTGGAAAGGAAATTCTTTTATACATGCGTGGATGAAAAAATCTTATAGGGTGTTACAAACAATCAAACCAGATGGTAACAAAGTTCAACAAAGCAATTGACAAGATGGAACAAATTTTGCGATTTATTAAATAGTTCGATGGGTTAGACCGTTAGTTAGACCCATTTTAATGCTCCCTCTACCAAAGGATAGGTTACGTTATGACGTTGTTTTTGTTTAACATATGAAAAACCGTTAAAAAAAACAAGCACAATAAAAAAATTATTCATGACAAAAAGAAAGACCACACCCTTATTAGAGCATTTTAATAGGACATCATTTATAGAAGAAATACATACATATAACAGGTTTCTGAAATCATATGGAGGATTTCCTGAGCATCATTTGGGATGTACTGGCTTATGTATCGTGGGGTCCCTAGGCAATAAATCACTTATCATCGCGTGTATCGTACACCTGAAACGCTTTTACAGATAATTATACAGTTTAACTAGTAAATATAAATGCGTAGCCGAATGTTCTGTACTGTACATACTAATATTGCTATACGAATTGTATCGCTAACAACTCATGTCCTCAGTGACAGGTTTGAAGACTGTAACGAGTTGCCTTGTAACCTCATTCTCATCTCATTTTCCATTTCTTTCTCGTCTAAACTCAAATATTCAATTTTGGAATTCCTTCTTCATTCATACGTCATCCTCGTCCATTGTTGTACAGTCTTCCCTTAACTTCCGGCCTTGACGGCTGAATTGATTAAAATGTGTGAAATGCAAAGAATTCGTCTAAAATGTAATTTAAACCGCCGAGTTTATATTTGTTTCTTTCCCTTGTAAATAGATGTAAATAAATCTGTGTTGGAAGTACCTCGTGTATTTTACTAGTGCTTAGGGAAACCTTCAATCTACAGCCACTCCCGACGGCTAGCCTTCGCCCATGGTCCAAGAAAACAAGGTCTTGCAATTAGACCACGTGACTGACACAAGCTTACGTCATTTTGCGCTGTTCATCCTTGTCTATTACACGCATTCGACAAGGATGAATAGGCAAATGACGTAGAAATGACGTAGGCTCGTGTCAGTCACGTGGTCTAATTGCAAGACCTTGTTTTCTTGGACCATGCCTAGGCCCTAGTGAGCCGCAAGTGTGACAAGACTACTCTAAAATCAGGGTGAATAGGCCTTACGTCAACTACACTGGCACAGTGTACAACTTTATACACGACCTTTGAATTTTTTCGCAGGTTAGTGTAGGTTTCCTCACGATGTTTTCCTTCACCGTAAGAGCGTCGAATAAACGTACCGTATTCCTATGAATTCGAAAATCGGAAACACATTGTTACGTAAAGTAAAAAAAGGATAAGCTACACCACGCCTTCAAGCTACTTTTCTGATAATATTATTAATTATAACGCAATATACACCGATAGCTCGCACTGTAAATTTTTGTACATTTTTCTGTAAGCTTAAGTTAGTATCTTTGGCCTTGGTGACCCGTAACAAACGTAACAATATTTGAAATACTAAAAATTAAACATTACAAGATAATTTACTGCATATCAGGAGCCCTATTTCATAAACGACAGTTGATTTACAATAACGTTTATTGCGTAGATCCGAATTGTCCTCTTTATCAATCTATACCGAATTGTCATTATAATTTACAAATGTCATGTTTATGAAATTGCGTCATCTTTCTTAGAACAAAACAAGGATATTACCGGAACTGCTAAAAAATAAAGTTGCTTCTAAAATTCTGTTGATACCACGCAGTTAACCGTGGGTGAAGCATTATGTAGATGTTTCCCTTTATCGTAAATGTAATAAACGCGCATGGAATTCTTAAACAACGCATGGTTTTTCATACGAGTCGTGAACATTGTTAGAAAGAGTCTCAGATGAGCCTATGACGTAACAGTGAAATTGCTTATTACTTTGTTATTTTTCTGCTTTTCACCCTCTACGTAATAGGTTTATAACGAGCTCTAAGGGCTTGAGCATACGGGTGACAATAGAACTGCGAAGTCCCGTTTGAATCCTTTTAAAAGCTGTATTTCTTTTTACACTTAAACTGCAGGATTCTTACCAAGTTGCACATTAATAAAGGAGGAGCCGTCAGCGTAAGATTCGAAATTTGAATTTATAATTGGAAAAGCGCATGTGAGTATGAAAGAAAGAGTGGGAGTCATATCAATCCAAATAAAGATTTGCATTATTGTGGCCAGCTGTTTTGTAAACATCTAAACCTTATATATTTATTAATAGTAATAATTCAGTAAAAGCGTGTCGATTCATTCGAAAACTCGCAGGTTCAAGCCACGGTACTACCGAAGTGTTCCCGATTTTTTAATTCATATGTACGTTTATTCGACGCTCTTATGGTGAAGGAGAACAATGTGAGGAAACCTGCACACACCTGCGAAATAACTCACAGGTGAAGTTGATCAACCCACACTTGGTCAGGGTGGTCGACTAAGGCCTATTCACCCTCATTTAGGGGTAGGCTCGAGCCGATGCAGTTGAGTTGCAGTCTGTCTGTACAAACACGCCTCGCGCCGATTACTTCAAATGTATATTGGATTACAATCTCTTCACCCATGAAACGAGATTGGAATCGATACTAATAGCAATTGGACGCTTTAGCAATACGGCACGCAATTTTTATTCGAATCTGCTTTACTAAACGCTGATTAAAGTGAACCGTTATATTATAAGGTATTAAAAATTAAATATGGCATACATGCAAAGAAAACAGCCAAAAGTAAACAGATTGTTGGCAGATTTTTTAGCTCTCAATATTTCTCAACATTCTATAAAGTACATTTGATTCTATTCATTTGTAATGCTATTACGTATCACGGCAACAAACAACCCAAAATACCTATACCACATTCGTGGAGTTGAGTTAAAAGCTGATTCTGTTCCTTATTTAACGAAAAGAAAACACGGTACAAAGTCCAAAGAGTTCAGCTTGATCTGTTGGAGTGCAGATGTTCTTTTTTTCATATTATTTTAAAAACGTGTGCAATATTGTATATGCGATAAATAAAACTAAAATAAACATAGAATGGGAAAAGAGTAAATATTTCCTATAGGGGTACCTTTAAATAAAATTTCGTGTAGAATATTTTCAAACCATATTCAAGCTTTATTATTCGAAACCTATTATTACTGGAAAGAACATCCTAATTTAGAAGAAAATATAAAAATATATCTCGTTGATGTCTCCGAGAGCAAAGCGTAGCACTTCGTAGCGGAAGTTTCGTAGACGTACCGTAGCAACTTGCTACGATAAATGATATTTCGTAGTACAAATTTTCCTAGATTACTTTAAGTAAGTAACTGTTTGTTCGTGTATATCTCCCAAGACTTATCTTATCGTATTTTCTAGAATGATCTAGAGAAATCTTCAGTCTACGTTGTTTTTATTTAATTAAAATATATCCATCGCTTTCTATGATAAACAATTTTGTTTTGCAAAACAATATTTATTGCAAGGTACTAAAGTGCTTTTCAGTAAAAGTTTATTTAATCCGGTTTGACATCCCAGAGGATTTTTCCAGGATCTCATCTTAATGGATTTTAACTATATTTTGCGAAATTCGCTGTTTTAACCTAATAAATTATTCGATAGTTGAAGGGTTACCTGGAATCGTAACGGTGTATGTACTTTATAAAACGAGTTATTAATTAACATTTTTAAGCCGATTATTGATATTTATATTTATAAAATAATAATAATAAGGTTTTAAATATTTGTGAACTAGTATTCCGTCCCACAGTCTGGTCTAGTAAATAGAAATCCCGTGAAACAAGTTATTTTCCCGCTTTAAAATATAATATTTCCATCGCAATCCGTTCAGACATTAGATTATGAAAGTGTAACAGAATCTATCACTTTCACTTTTGCAAGTGTGTATTAAGAAAACTGCCAACAGAATAGAATAGAAACATTCCATTTCCAAATTTTACGTACAGTAGCCAACACATGCGGCTGGACGTATTGACCTTGAGAGCGCCCGTATTCTGTTGCGGTAGATGTGAAGTTCGAAGTGCGAATGTCCAACCGCATGTATATTAGCTTCTGTACATCAAATGTTCCGCTGAAGCGGTGACGTCACACACCGCCTAAACACGCGCTAACCTTGTCACGACGCATCTAGTTACTCGTACACTAAACTTGTACATGCGTCTGTTACTAACGAGGCAAACGATGTGTACTTGTGGAGCCTACGGATTAAGGATTAATAAGACTGATATAATTTTTTTGCGTTTTTTGAATTCGTATTAGAAAATATTAATATTTTTGTGTTTTTTTTTGTATCGGATTGTATTTTACAAAGATTCTTATTTCATACAATGCCACAGAGGGAAATAATAGTACTAAATAAAAAAGCGATGGATAAGATGGCATCTTGGGTAAAGAAATTGAATTTTACGACGGGAAAATACTTCATACTTAGGGAAAAATAAATGAAATGGGCTAAGCGTTGTGTGAAAACTCGTTATTGAATATCGACTTCGTTTAGAGTAGATCCATTGTGGATCTAGTGAGACGTTTTCTTCACAGTAAATCAATTTTTTGTAATTGTGGTCCTACTGAGAAGTATCTCGTCTCCACACAATACAAAATTAGTTAGCAGAAAAATATCGAACTATGCATTCAATTTACAGAAAAAGATTCTTAGAAAACTGAGACCACCTTAGCAACGCGCGAGTATTCCACATCGTTCCAGAAAATTTTATTGTAAGTTAACCTCAAAACCCACACAATACCTAAGCTAAAAAGTATTATAAATGCAAAAGTATGATACGCTTAAGGGACTAAAGTTTTGTCGTAAAATATAACACATCCTCATGGGAAAATTAAAACGCGAGTTGTGTGATGGAAAGACACTTAAAAAAATAGGTTAAAAAAAAAGTTTTTTATTTCTTCTAAATACAGTTCGTACTTATGCTAAAAGCTGGTACCTTCTAGTAAGGAAAAATATTGCCTGTATCAGAAGATACCGCTCTTCTTTTATATAGGTGTAAAAGGACTTTTCCGACAGCACCCTGGCTAGTGCTTATTACCCTAACTAAATATTTGGCCCTGACCATTGCTATAGCGTGCTAACATACAGATGTAAGTGGGAAATTAAGACAGCAATGTAGTTCAAATCGGGTCGTGAACGCAGGGGTGTGTGAGGGTTTTCGGCGGTTTCAGTCCCAGTAGAGAGCTCATTCGCGCCGCGTTCGCCGACCGCAATGGGCGTGCCTCCGTTCGTTCCCTCCGCCGAGCCAGAGCTCGAGCGCTCGCGTCGTCCGCACCTGTTGATCGTTGACGATTCGAGAGATACTCGCACCAGCGAAGAAGGTTGGTCAATTTTTGAAAATCGAACGATTTTTGTTTTTTATTATAGGTTGACACTGGCTTGTTATTGTGCCAAATTATTCTACTACACTATAGGTACCTATTGCCCAAACTGCACACTTGTACTACAAGGGTTTTTTTGAAAACAGGACGATTTTTTTTTGTTAATTGGTATTTATTGAGTTTTTTTTTATTGTTTGTTTAAATTTTCTTTGTCAGCAATTTTTTTCTTGGTGGTATTAGATTTGCCCGGTTTTATTTATTTTTAATTACTTATAGTTGTAATTTTAGGGTCAAGAGAAATTATATAAAATGATTTGTGTAATCAAAGAAAGTTTTCGTGTGTTCTATTATTTCTAAGTATACAATATATTGCGTTTACGAGTTAGTCGAAACTTAAAGTATTACTTGAAATATTGGTATACCTATAAATATAGTATAGTATAGTATAGATTTTCTAATAAGAAAGTGAAAAAAATGTGCATATTTTTCATTTTTGTAAGCTATGTTTAGTTTTAATTTTTCTCCTGTTTAATTATTAAACTTTAACGTTTATCGATACTTAAGAGTATTGTAGATAGCGCACCAATTACTTAACGTTTTTTTAGGTCTAGGTTTTTTACGTTTGCCACACATTAGAGGTAAATTAAATACAGATTTATATATTTTTTTAAAAGCTTTTAATATTGATACTTTTAAAGAACTTGTATTTTTACGGAGCATTTGTAAAGTTTATTATCTGTGTTATTGACATAGAAAACAAAGCCCCAACAATTCGTTGGGTTATTTACTGAACAAACATTTGCAGCATATTGATATTCAGTTGAGATAAATGTATTTTTCAAGGACATAAAAATGCTTGAAAAAAAAAAGGAAAACGCAATAAAACTGTTATCATTATTTTTATTGAAAGAACAATACAATATCGAAATATTGTTGATTATACAGGGTCGGGACCGCAAAATACATAAACGGTATTCGCCAATAACGTTAAAATATTACAATAGGTACGTGTATTTTTTTACAAAAATCAGTTTTTTGAAAATGTGTCACAGTAAATTATTTTTAGTTAAAAAATACCTAGAGATCAAATAATGCAAAAAAATATATTTTAAATACTTTTAAAACATTCTAGTTGTAGTCTTAGACAATAGATTTTTTTTTATTTATACTCTAAGGTTGTAGTATTCTGGCTAAGCAGCAGGAAGGCAGGCAGAAAAACGAACGCTACATTTCTGCACTCAGGTGCATATTGCATACCTTTATGTTATGCACGAATTGTATTCTCTTCAAAGCGAAATAGTTTGCTGCAAAACAACTTTTTATCAATATCGTACAGAAGCCAGCACATGCGATTGGACATTTCACTACGAAATTCGCCACTACCGTTACGGAATACGGGCGCTCTCAAGCTCAACATGTCTGCTTTCTAAAGAAAATTATTTTTTATATTTCTACATCAGCAAAATATTGTGACGCTAGCGTATTTTTGAGCCAAGACAATTTTTTCAATTCAAGTAATACTTTATTCCCCTGCATTTGTGGATTATAAAATAAAAATATAGTAGGTGTAATTTAATTATTTAATAACCACGAGTACAGAAAAAGTAGGGTACTATACAGACAATCGTCAGGACAGATGTTCGCACAAGGACAGATTCTCAAAAAGACAGATTCTCATATGGACAGATGCTCATAAAGACGAAAATGGTACAGTTCCATACACCATTTCTTAATAAGTTTGCAGTAGTGCCGCGGCCCTCACTTCTATTTCTAACAATAATACAGGATTGCCTGGTAGAAACTAATATCTTAGCAGTAAGACCGCCCATTTTTACACTCCTAATGATTTTTTTCTATAATCCTACATTCGTCACAATTTCACAAAAAAAATAGAACTCTTTAGCAAGCTATCTAATTCGTAAATAATACGAATTCATGATGATATTCGTTCCTCCCTATTGACTTATCACTGATGCTTCTATAGTGAAGAAAAACGTCGTGAAAAACATACACACACACACACACGTTCTCCACAGACGAACGCCCTTTTGAACGGACAGCCATGGACAGTTTGGTCCTTGGTACTTCTTAGTTTTGACGTCAAAAATTGATTTTATAAATCTTACTTCAAATAAATCATTTTGATTTTAGCGAAGAAATTCTAAGGTTGTAAACTCGACCAACCCGCACTGGGCCAGTGTGGTCGACTAAGGCCTAGTCTACACAAATTCAGAGTCTTTCCGTGGGGACGTAACTTTCAATATCAATATTAAAAGATTGTATTCTTTCAGTTTTTATATATGACAAAATTGGCTAAATTTGTAATAAATGTGCTTTCAAGCCCACAGTGCCTATCGGACGTTTATACCATTGTCAAGTTTCATGTTTCCTATTAGATTCAGACCCAAGCCGACCCTTCTGTCACGTTTTAGAGGTGACATTCGTTTACACCTGAATCTATATCGGTTATTTGTTATGCAGTGAGAGCAGAAAAGGATCACTTATTTGATTACTTTTGACGCGGGCAAAATTAATAACCTTTAACAGCCACAACAAAAGTCTGTAATTTTACTTATTTTTAAACCTACATGAAAAAAGAGTGTTATAATAAGTTTGACGTGTTTTCTTTTTTCATAGCGAATGCTACAATAGCTCCGCGAACTACACAATTTGTAGAACACTTTTTCAGTTAGGTTCCTTAGTAAAGACAAGTGTAATTGCAGTTAGTGTCCTAATTATCGGAGCCTTACTGCAATTACACTTGTCCTTACTAAGGAACCTAACTGAAAAAGTGTCCTACAAATTGTGTAGTCTAATCGCGGATTAAGAACACTCGATTGTGACACCTTGCAAACAAAACAAAAAAAGCGGCCAAGTGCGAGTCGGAATCGCCCATGAAGGGTTCCATAGCAGCCAGTAACATAATATAAAAGTTTTTGTAGTTCTTTGTGACTTTTATCGATGTTATAATAATAGTGAAAGGTAAATAAATTGAGGTTTACGATTTATGACGTATTAAAAAAAAACTACTTACTAGATCTCGTTCAAACCAATTTTCGTTGGAAGTTTTCATGGTAATGCACATCATATATAGACAGACAGACAGACAGACAGACAGACATGACGAATCTATAAGGGTTCCGTTTTTTGCCATTTGGCTACGGAACCCTAAAAACGAGATCAGACACACACACACGTTTCTTTTTAGTCGGGGGTTAAAATAGTTGTTGATGCGCCGTGAGGGGTATAGGTAATAAAATAACAGCCTGCTATGAGTCAGCATATAATTATTTACCTAGACAAATGATTATCAGACGGTTGCAACCATCTTGCTATGACACAAGCTATCACCTTGAGAACAATATTATTAGTCTGTATGAGCTTTGCATTCACTGCACATTCCAAGTTCATGAATTTTATAAAACGCTAAGTCCCTATTCCTTCAAAAGCTTCAGTTGTTCGAAATACAAAGAACAGTAGCTATTCGCAAGTTTCCTACATAAGTTTCCTATGATTATTGCATTTCTACCGGCGGCGCTAGGAGATAGGAGAAAAACACACGGGAGTCATTTATCGCGACGGACGTTAAGGCGAAATGGTCATTCAAGGATGTAGAGTGTAGACGTTCAGTCACCTGACTTTTTATGAGAAGTTGATTTTTAATTTTACGATTTCAACAAATTTCCTTACGGAAAATTGTCCAGTTTCATGAGTACTACAACTATGTTACGAATAAACAACCAGTTAAATTTTACGGTGTATATGAACGGATGCCCAAGTTAAAGAATTACATCGTTTTTATTATGTCCTTTAAATAAGGGACAGAATCGCGAGACACGTGTTCAGGTTGACCTGTTCTTGATCGTTAAAACAATTTATTTTTGACAACCTCTTACTATGAACTAGCGACCCGCCCCGGCTCCGCACGGGAAAATGGTTATTGTGGGTTATCCTTCAGTAAATTATGCATGTATTATACATATAAACCTTCCTCTTGAATCACTCTATCTATTAAAAAAAACCGCATCAAAATCCGTTGCGTAGTTTTAAAGATTTAAGCGTACAAAGGGAGGGACATAGGGACAGAGAAAGCGACTTTATTTTATACTAGCGACCCGCCCCGGCTCCGCACGGGAAAATGGTTATTGTGGGTTATCCTTCAGTATATTATGCATGTATTATACATATAAACCTTCCTCTTGAATCACTCTATCTATAAAAAAAAACCGCATCAAAATCCGTTGCGTAGTTTTAAAGATTTAAGCGTACAAAGGGACATAGGGACATAGGGACATAGGGACATAGGGACAGAGAAAGCGACTTTATTTTATACTATGTAGTGACTATGTAGTGATAGTGATGCGTATGAAGTAGGTACGTAAGTTTTGTTCACACGACGCGACACGATTCGAGCGACAGGTGCCTTGAGTCGGCTAGTCTGTCGCTGCGACTAACGATACCGTATGTTTTCCGCCTTAGATGTCGGTCCTTTGTTGAACTTTGCAGTTTCCCGTCTCTCTTTGCTCATTCAAATACAAATAACGCTCGAGGCGGAACGATCTACTGATACTTTTTTCTCGTTCGATAAAATTTTCAGGATTTTTTGCTTTTTCATGTAGGGTGAATGAAGCTCCATCTCATTCGATCTATAATAATAGATGAAGAGAGAATATGTATTACATAGAGAGACCACACTTGGTCATCTGACTTCAAACTGGACCTGTAACTGGGTAGGTTATTTTTATGGACATGAATACCTGTGGATATTGTAAATTTGACTTAACTTAAAGTATTTGATTGTAGATTAGTAGTCCAAAAACAACAAGATTAAACAATGTTACCCTGTCCACTTTTGTTTTTAAAATATATGGGGAAATAATTTTCATCTATAGGTATAATTTTAGAATTTTGAGGAGCATATTTGTCAAAAACAATACACACGTACCTACGCTTTTCATTTCTTTGAATTATCAATTGTATCAAATGTTCTATCCAACCTCAATTATACCATCTTATTTGTATTATGCCAAAGGCTGATTTAAGTGCAAACTCGTGTTGGGTACAAGGATATTATAAGTACCTTATACTTATAGCAGCCTTGGTTGGGTATTTTCCACCATCTCTCTTTTGACAGTAATCGTAGTTTAAGTTAACCTTTATTTCGTTGCAATAGGTGCGGATTTAGAATGTTGGTATGTCTATAATAATATTAGATGTAGTGAGTGCGAAAGATAATAAACACTATAAGCTATATGGAAAATTAAGTTAAAAATCAGTTTAAGATAAAACAAAATTTCGATTTGCTTACTCAGATCTAATCTGATTTTGTAATTTTGCCTAATATCAAAAAAAGCCCTTAAATATTTCAATAAAAACCTTATTTTAAACAATAAGTAACGGTTTTCTCCGAACAAATTCAAAGCCTCGAAACTTTTAACAATGTATTAAATAATATAATTTAATTTAGTATACCAAATACAAAACAGCTTACCGGAAGTAGATCCGAAAGCCACAGGGACAAAATAACTTTGTTGCTTGATCCCGGGTCAAGAACGACGACAGGTTTATTAATAGACTTTCTAGGCTTTTAAGTACCCTTGATTACTTCGAAACATAGCTGGCGAAAACAGCTTTGAATAAAAAACGCTATAAATACTTTGTAAATAATTTATTTATATACATTTTTTTACTAACAAAGCAGCAAAATACCATTCATGCTTCGAGGATCGTCCCAGGATGGTGGCCGTGTGTGCGATTACCCCACGTATCCCCACATAATGTTTTTCTGAGAACACTCGACAATGTAAAATACTGTAAAGAACATAATTCTGTCAAGCACACAATAGGCATAATTTGTTAGCATCCGAAAATAGCTATTATGTAAATGCGAACAATGTTCCTAATCGTTTTCAATGCAATTTGTATTTTAAGTGCCGTTTTACCAAGCAATAATATACACAAAGAGCAGAAGATATTAATGAAACAATAATCGTACTGCTAACAGAGAAAAACACATTAAAAATGCACTCTATTAAAAAAGCGATATGACTGAGTTTCTAATCTCAAAAAAAAGCTTCTAAACACACAGGTGAAGTTAACTTACATAACTTTTCATATAAGAACGAGAAAGGTAATAAAAAAGTATGGTGTTCAGATGGAACCGAGCCGAAAGGATTTCATCCCTTACTGACATGAGGGAGAAAGAGAGACAAGAGAACACACCATTTTAATTCCACTCAGCTTTTATTCAGAGCCTTGTCCTACTCGAGATGTAAGTAGACGGACAAGAATGGCCGTGACATACATACTATTAACGGATGATATCTGACTTTTCTCAGTTTTAAACCCCTAGAAGCGTATATCCCTAGACACGTTGGTTGCTATATGATCGAACCTCTGCAAGTCTGATGAAGCTTGATGCGTCGATTTTGCGACACTAACGTAAGTCAATAAAAACATTTTGTTCCTAAATAAAATGAAACAAGTGAAGACAGTGACAGACGGACGAAAAAATATGGTACATTCCTGCCCAAAATTTTCCATTTTTAAAACTCAGGCGCCATTCAAGGTCATTATCTGCGCGGGACTCGATGCTGACCCGTTTCCGGGTCAAGATCAGCCGGGTGAGCGGGATTCAATCGGGTGACGTCACACGCATGCGCGCTTTGACAGTACTCCGACTCAATGAAACTCACATTGAGGTTGCTTCAGCGGGTTACATTACAGCTTATTGGCAATTGTAACCTCACCTTGTTATTGCAGTAGGTCTATTAGGAAGGCAGGTTAGGTAGGTAGTATTTTCCCATCATTCGTATTTTTTTAATGAACGCCAGGAGTAATGATTCTTACCTGTTGCTCGCTTTCAGCAAAAGATGGAGCGAGTAGTCATGACCTTGATATTGCATTATCATTGCTGTCGTCGTATGGCTTCAATTTATTTACTCAATCTCGACTGACGAGAAATTGATACAGATTGTTACCTGGTACTCTTTTTCATCCACAGATGCAGTGAGTTAATACCGTTTTATCATTGAAAATGATTATAAGATAAAGCAACATGTAGAGTAATAGAAACATAACTAACAAGACCAAAATATATCTGGTACGCGCTCTTGTATTTTCTATCGCATAGGGCAGAGACATGGGCGCTCAAAGCCACAGATAGGCAAAGAGTTCAAAGACTTCAAAGAATTTATTTTTTAACTTTTGGACTTTATTACATCACTCAGTTAAGTCATTTAAATTATCTTTTCTGGCGAGTTCAAAAATTTGGCTGTCTTCTGTGGAGAAGAGCTCGCCAAAGAAACTCCACAGGCGTTGCATCTTTTAAACATATTTTTACAATTATTATGATAATAATTACTAATAACAATGTTTTGTAAAATACGATTGAAAAAGCCTGTCACCCAAGCAACTATTCCCATGGATGTTTATGATGATGCATTTGAGATGGCGTCGTCTGTTGAGAATACCATTGACAGCTTTCTGTACTAAAACAGCTCAAACTGGAGAATGCACAGCGTCTATCCTCCACTTGTATGTAACATGTTATGCGATACTTTGGCCATGTCGCACGCAGAAGTTCGGATAACCTGAAGAGACTGATAGTGACGGGGAAGGTAGAGGGAAAGATACCTCGAGGCCGAAGTCCTAAGCGGTGGCTGGACCAGGTGTCTGAGCAACTGTAGATGACCTTCAGCGCTGCGTTCCAAGAAGCGACTGAACGGAACCGACGTTGACACTTAGTGGACAATATCAAGAAGAATCATGATCCTCAGCAGTGAGGGACCGATTAAGAAGATCAGATGCAAATCGCCTAAGGTGTATTTAAGGCTATAACTCCGAGGATTTTGAGTGGATCAAGATGGAAATAGTACCAAGAGTTGAGGAGTTAATCGAAGCACGTGTGATCTTAGATATCACAGCTGTAATAAGTAGCCAAAACTCGTGCTTGGCCACTTGCCGAACGCCTAGCCGATACATTGACTGACAGTTGGTTTCCACGCGTGTATTTAGTTAGATACAAAGTCGGGTTCTTTGGGGGGTGTTTGTTTATTAAATAGTAAACATTTAGAAAAAAAAAGCAACTTAAGATAAAATTAACAAAATGGTCGTTGGTAACAGTTTTGGTGCAAAATATCGATAACATCATAAAACACATAATTCAGAAGGAACCAAAATAATCAAAAGGCCGCTTTATTGCTAATGTAACCAACCTTAATATGTAAATAGCGCAAATAAAAGCGATGCAAGTTGGTGGTTGATTGATTAATGTTAAGGGCCGAAAGGATATTATCGTTTTGAAAATCACCGACCCGCGATCAATCCACATCCATCTCGGTTACTTTCCTTTATAGACTACTGACATATAAATTAGAGGAATAATGCCTAAAAACAATTAATGTAGTGTTGGAGGAGGATGGAGAAAATAAGCTGGACAGAAAGAAAGTCAAACGCGAAATTATTAGAGAAAAAAGAATCCTGCTGGCAACAATAGAAAATAGGAGAGGGAAAATGGTGGGGACCTGATACGACACGAGAACGTTTTAAAAAACATTATGGAAGGAAAGATTTAAGGAAGAAGGGAAAGGAGAAGACCGAAAAGAAGTTACTTTGAGCTAAGCTTTGAGCAAAGAAAAAAGTAAATGTGGCGTCGTATCAAGATTTCAAGGGGTTAAGCCGCGTACCCAATAAACGCTGGAAAGAGCAGGCTGGAGGAGGGAATCCGAGTTTATATGCTGTCTGCCTCATAGAAAGTGGGCGCAATCTTATGTTACAAGCTGCATATTAACTAGGATTCCCGCGTCTGTCGGGTTCAATCCTGTAGCAGGGAACAGAGAGGTGTGGCGGTTACTCGCGGATAAGAGCGCAGTTCTTGAATTACCAAAGAAGAAGAGGAAGACGGCACATTATTTCGATCGATTTAATGTACGAGTTGGTGAAGTCATAAAAATAAGTTCAAAAACTAAAACCCGACTACTGATAATTCGAGCTCTAAAAAGTAAGAAACAAGAAAATATTTTCATCAGGAATCATTATGCACAAATTATTCAATATTTTATCTTTCATGTAATAAAAATGTTTTACGTAGGTAAAGGGAATATTTCAATGTACTTATAACTTATTCGTAGTGATGTTCAGTCAGAGGATAGCCGTGGTCGTATGCCATTTTGCCTTAATTAAACAATAGATTATAATTTAAATTATATTAGCATTCGGTCTTTGGGGCCTTTGTCCAGCAGTGGTCGTCTTTCGGCTGAAATAATGATGATGATGATGAAAGCATTCATACATTTCATGGCTTCCTTGATTAATCTATTTGAATAGTAGACCATTCATAAATTTCATATCAAAATGGCATACGACCACGGCTATCCTCTGACTGAACATCACTACGAATAAGTTATAAGTACATTGAAATATTCCCTTTACCTACGTAAAACATTTTTATTACATGAAAGATAAAATATTGAATAATTTGTGCATAATGATTCCTGATGAAAATATTTTCTTGTTTCTTACTTTTTAGAGCTCGAATTATCAGTAGTCGGGTTTTAGTTTTTGAACTTATTTTTATTTAAATAATTTTGGGGTTATAATAATTACTTTTCAGGTCCGTTCTGTGCGTAGCTTAACGCTAAAAAAACGCAAATCGATGTACAGGATAGTCGTTTGGTACACAGGTTTAGGTCCAAACAATCATTTTGACCAGCAGTTCCCAAAAATATTCCCATGGGGGGGGGACAGTTATGTCGTCATCATTTTATTGTGGGACATGAAAAAAAAAATTGTTTTCCGGTAGTGGTACCTATTGTGTGTTGTTTCTAATAAGAGGGCTCCATAAGCCATTCCTAGAATAAAGCGCATGATTTCCGTCATCTGTTTTATAAAAAGAAAGTGTATAGAGTGCCGCAAGCGGTAAGTAACATAAAACAATTGGTTATGATGCCGTAAGCTTACGGCACACTAGTACATTATTTTAAATAACTCGCTTCTTTAAAAGGTCATCGACCTCCAAAACGACACGGACCTCAAAGGTCACTGATCCCTAAAGGTCACTGGCTATGAAAAATAGAGGTCAGGGCGTTAACCAAAGCGAGGGAGGGGGGTAGCCCCCGACAAGGGGGGGTTCGGGGGGCGCAGCCCCCCGCTTCATCGAAATATTTTTCTACCCAGAAACAAATCGGTTGGTTAGGTTAGGTTAGACAGATGTCAATAACAGAGCGGAGGGAGTGTATAGAGTCAGGGCGTCAATCGAAGCGGGGGACGGGTTGCGCAGCCCCCCGCTTAATCAAAATATTTTTCTACCCAGAAACAAATCGGTTGGTTAGGTTAGGTTAGACAGATGTCAATAACAGAGCGGAGGGAGTGTATAGAGTCAGGGCGTTAATCGAAGCGGGGGACGGGGGGCGCAGCCCCCCGCTTAATCAAAATATTTTTCTACCCAGAAACAAATCGGTTGGTTAGGTTAGGTTAGACTGATGTCAATAACAGAGCGGAGGGAGTGTATAGAGTCAGGCAGGGCGTTAACCGAAGCCGGGGAGGGGGGGGCGAAGGCCCTTACACAAGGGGGGGTTCGGGGGGCGCAGCCCCCCGCTTAATCAAAATATCTTTCTACCCAGAAACAAATCGGTTGGTTAGGTTAGGTTAGACTGATGTCAATAACAGAGCGGAGGGAGTGTATAGAGTCAGGGCGTTAACCGAAGCGGGGGACGGGGGGCGAAGCCCCCTCCACAAGGGGGGGTTCGGGGGGCGCAGCCCCCCGCTTCATCGAAATATTTTTCTACCCAGAAACAAATCGGTTGGTTAGGTTAGGTTAGACTGATGTCAATAACAGAGCGGAGGGAGTGTATAGAGTCAGGGCGTTAACCGAAGCGGGGGACGGGGGGCGAAGCCCTTTCTACAAGGGGGGGTTCGGGGGGCGCAGCCCCCCGCTTAATCAAAATATTTTTCTACCCAGAAACAAATCGGTTGGTTAGGTTAGGTTAAACTGATGTCAATAACAGAGCGGAGGGAGCCGAGCGAGCGGAGCGAGCGTGCCGCGGCAGGGGCCGGTGACCGCCAGAAATTCAGATTTTTTGTGTCAATTTACTCAAAAAGTATTAATATTAGCCCGATGGCTTTGTATTTTGTTGACCGGATTTGTTGATTAGACAAAGGATGATAAAAAAAACCTTACGGCTCTTTAAACTGTCGCGTTATTTTGCCGTGCGGACACTTTACGGCTTATTAAACGGCGTCACTATTTTACCGTAAAACTTTTCGGTTCCCAAACAGATCGCGATGGAAAGCCGTTTGCGGCACTCTATACACTTACTTATAAAAATGCATGAAATGTTTTCAATATGTAGGTACTGATTGTACAGTAGCCAACATATGCGGCTGGACATGTCGACCTTCGGAGCGCCCGTATTCCTTAGCGGGTGAATTTCGTTGTGCGAATGTCCAACCGCATGTGCTGGCTTCTGTACATACCAAGTTCGGGCTCCTCCAGGTAGGAAACGGCTTAGTGAAATACATGCCAAATGTTTTGTAACGTCGGCGATTTGAAAGATATTTATATTAACTGTTTTTTTAGACGACGTATATAATATATATTTGTTTTTGTCGAGCACATTGTATGTGAATCTGTAATGTGAAAATTTCGTTCTGACTTTTTGACTACCTGCAAAAAGGTTAAGTCGATCGTCTTTGTTTCAGGCTCAAATTGTAGCGGACTCATAAAATGTTGACCGGGGATGTAAGATACCACCATGCAAAGTTTCATTTAAATCGGTGCAACAGTATAAGTTAGGAGATTAACCCGTACAAACAGATGAACAAGCAGAAACAATATAAAATGAGAGTTTTAGCCAGCAGAATTGCTGTTACCACCTTCAGCATTTGGTGGTAGTACTCCGAGCTCATGTGGAGATAAGACATACCTGGCTCACATCTGAGTCAAGATTATATAAATTATTTTCAATTTTTCGGCACTCGCAAGCGAAACCGCGAGCACTAACTAATGATATTTATATATATTTGAACTGTGCCAGTTGAGCCCTCAAATTTGATACCCCACACGGTACCAATTAAAAAAAATATTTTTTTAGTTCACGACTTTATGTCCTGTAGAGGGCGCCATATTAAATTTAGTGTGACGCCACATATTCTATAACCAGCGGACGATTAAGACGCATCAAATGACACCCCATTTGTTAAAATACGACTGCTAGTTTTGGAGATATGAGGGAACAGATGAACATAACCACATACATACATACATACCGGTCAAAATCATAACCCTCCTTTTTGCTGCGCCGTAGTCGGGTAAAAAATGGTTTAAAACTTAGTCCATTAGACAAAGTTACGTAAACTGGGGCATTTACGTTCCTACCTAAGTATTTAACAAAATAGTAATAATCAGACGATACTAATTTGTAACATCCTAATCTATTAAGACAATTAATAAACGAATATTGTATGACATTAATCCGAAACCAGTCAACAAACGATGGAAATCTGACATTGAAAGGTCTCCCATACAAAATGTCAAGGAGCCCTTATCAAGAATCTTTATTGATATTACATTTCTCGACAGCACTTTGACATATTTTCGACTCGCATTACTTATTATTAAAAGTACGCCAGATATATTCGTAAGTACGTCTTATTATAATAAAGAAAGAAATATGCATTCATCGTGCCTTATAGGTATTTATTTCAACCATTACTATAATGAATTTACGAGTGCCCATTATTTTGAAAGAAAAATAAATAAATTTCTAAACTTTGACTCCAAAAGTCAGAGAACTATATAAATGAAAGATCATTGAAAGACTTTAGTTTGACTGAAGTGAAATAATAAAAAGTAAAAATTTGACAGAACTTAAAGCATCTCTACAACTGTGTTTTCATAAGTAACATGAGTATTAGAACAAGTCTACGTCATTTCATTAGGTACTGCACGCCGACAAAGAGCGAAATATAAATTGCCGTACGTGCAAGTAGGACAGCGACTTGTCAGTGACGTAGCCTTGTTCCATAACCTTTCCTAATATATAGGCAGAGTTCCTTAAGGCGAGACGTCTCCCTCACGATGTTTTCTGTATCAATGCGTTAGGCCGAGGTTCGAGGTTCTCTTGATCCGCCCTAGATGCGTTGGTAGAGTCTTGTTTATGTACTTGGGGCATTTTAGTATTTTTTGAAAAAGCTCATTCTGGCAACACTCATTTGCTGTCAAATTCGGATTCGAGACTAGCTGGCATCATGTAACCGATAAAAGGGGGTTGTAAAAAGTGATATTTGACTCAGTTCTTAGCTTTTTTTTTTGTATAATTATACAGATTTTCGACCACTACTATTATATATATACTGGCTTTCCGCCACGGCTCCGCCTACGTTATCATTTTTTCCAGTGAGAATGAGGCATTTTCCCGCGGTAAAAGGTAGCCTATGTTACTCAGGGTGAATGTAACTTTATAATGGTGAAAAATTTTTTGAAATCGGTTCAGTAGTTTCTGAGTTTATTCATTACAAACCTATACCTACATACACATAAATACAAATTTTTCCAGTTTATAATATTAGTATGATTGTTATATTTTACGTATATATAGATTTAATTTATAGTAAAAATGTCGTATTTAGCAACAACTCTAAGCAAATCAATTTGATACTTCTATACAAACATTTTCCGAGAATTTAGAATACATAAAGGTGTCAGAAAGTTTCGCGAGCTGATCCAAAGTTTGATGATTTTGAATATTAAATTTCACAAAGAGCCTACGAAGCTGTGCTAAGCAATAATGTTCACAAAATAAGGTATATTATACAGCATTTTATAGTGCCTTTTTTTCTACTGCAGTATAGACTTGAATGTTGACTATACCTCGATCTAAGTTTGCTGTAAGATATTTCTATAGAAATAAGCAGACCTGTTATATGTCGTCTCCTTATGTGATTGTTCTTTGTCTGTCTATAAGTACAATAAACTGTAAATGACAAATAAATAAGAAAATATACCTGCAACACGATGAATCATCATTAGCCTTGTAACGTCGACGGCTGGGCAAAGCTCACTGAGATAGATATACAGGAAACAAAAAACGCTGTGTTGTTCAATTTTCTAATCTATCTACACACTAAAAAGGTTCAATATGTACGTCTGTTAATGTATTTAGGCATCTTGCTCAATGTACTTCATTTTGTCTTCGATTTAAAAAACAAACGTTTTCTTTTTTTTAATACTATTAGCTATAGATTATTCGATGCATCTCGATGTACTGTAATGTCAATCTATCGATTATAGGAACAACCCTAATGTCAAATCCTTATGTGTCACCTCACTAGTACAATAAAGGCAGTTCGACAGAACACGAATCTTGAAGCACGTATTTTTATTAATTTGTCGTCTTTTCCCGCTCGTCCATGACCTGAACCCTTGCCAGCCAGCTCCTCCTCCTGCGGCACTCCACACGCCCTCATACATCTTTTAGATCCAGCCAGTACCTCTTCTTATATACAAAATTAATGTTAAAAAGAGCAAAACAAAGATATCACGAAACAATAACAGAGTGACAGAGAATAATGCTGCCAACCAAATACTCAATTAAATATACTTTACACAGTAAGCCTTAAAGAGAATTGATAAGATTAAGAACTCTCTCCAGAGGAACTGCTAAGTAAGTGCCGCTTAAGTATTTGACGAGGAGTCACTTCATCACGGCTTGTTGTTAAGAAATTTCAACTTTAAGGTAATGCAATTAAAATTGTAACTTGATTCGTCTTTATAAAACTTCGGTCTGGCTAGAGGGATTTGGATTACCAAATTTATTGGATTACCATTAGGTCCCATAGAAAGATCACGTGTATTTATTGATAACTAAATGGGAAATAACACACTATGTTATACTTAAAAATATGGATTATTTATATTTTCAATTAATCTATAGATTTATCACTCCAAACCCGTGGTTCACATCTGTCTTAGCAACTGTTTTTAACTCACCAATTTATAGTACACGGCTTTTACCGTTCGTTACTGTGGCGCTACGTTATCGAACGCCGCCGTATGGGCAGAGATAATAATTTTATTTTTCATCGTCATTGTCGATTGTCAGATTATCTTAACAGTTGTTCCCGTAGGAAATTAGTATTTTCCCACGGTAAAAGATAGCCTATATCCTTCCCCAAGCTCTATTCTATCTCTGTACCCAGTCTCATAAAAATTGGTTCACTGATTTTGGCGTGAAAGCATAACAAACAGACAGAAAGGGTTACTTAAGAACTTCTAAGAATTGAAAATGTAATCGTTCGAGGAATTGGCCCTTTACGAGTATTATATTATCCTGTGGAATACTAACACATTTACGAATGAAGGTTTCATTGCTGATATACTTCTTTTTTGTCGATTTATGTAGAAACCTGAATATACAACGTGTTAAATAAATAACGCAAAATCTCTCGAATAATAACTCAGCTCATGAAACTGAACAACTTTTGATCTGGAAGATTTCTGAAAAGCTGACCAATGTGTACTAAAAGTTGTTCACTTTCATGAGCTTGAGTTATCACCTGAAAGGTTTTGCGTTATTTATTTTTACTAACACGTTGTATAATGTCATGATAAGTGACAAGATTTAGGACAAGTTTTCTAGAACACAGTCAAACTTAGAAAAAGCTGAACCACATTGCCTGCCTCAATAAAGTAGTCCTTGATACTCCCGGGTCAAGATCACACCCGGGCTGTACAACCCGAATCCGGGTCACGATGGGTCATGATCAACCCGGTACCCGGAACGAAACTGTATACCCGGGATAGCCCAGGCGACTGGGTACAATGTTGCGCGCGCAACAGTTCTAAATATGAAATGACATTGAATCTGCTTTTAGACAGGATGTTGATAATGATTGGCTAATGTTAATAAATACTTTTTTATCTTCTTTTTACGCAGTTTAGATTTATCCGTGTCACTGGCTGGTTTTGAATGTTTTAATTTAATTAAGTGAGCGGTTGAATAAATGTTAGTATTCAGACTTTGTATAACTTGTTGAGTATAATCAACAGGTCTCTAATTTGTTCGTGCGGGTCGTGAACTAGCGGCATTGAACCTTAGTAGAATTGTGAATTTGTTTAGGCATTTTTATATGTATCTATTTCTACTGTATTTTGTTATTAATTGTGTCGCTAAAGAATAATTTAAAGCTTAGGAATGTAAGTATTAACATTTAATTTTATCATTTATTTTCAGGTTGTCTTTTTATATACTAAAACAAACGTGAATTTTTGTAAACGCAGAAAAAGGACATTAAAAATACATAGTAAAAACAAATTTTGAAACTAAAATCTTACATTAACCAATCATAAAAAATATAATTTCAAGCTAAATAAAAGAACTCAAATAAAATATAAATAATTAAGAAAGGAAACATCTAGCTTCATAATTATTATAAAAGCTGTGATAAAGCTAAATAAATAAAAAAGTTTCGTTAGTTTCTTAATCGTTTTTATTTCTTTGAACACCCTTTATAAGCGAAGATAAACTTTTCCTAATGTTTGCATTTCTTTGAAGTCTGGTTCCGTGAATCGCGTTCCAGCATTAAATTACTTTGAACTATAGATTTGCTTTAGACAAAAAGAATTGCTTTAATATACTTACGTATATTCCTTTTGTCCGATTAAGAAACTTAAGTGGTTTCGGTTACTGAAGAATCTGAAAGATTTAACTTTATTATATAATATTAGAAAAAAATATGTTGATTTAAGAATCTGTCTAGAAGATTACAGTATAAAACCAGTTGTCTGCCTGCGAATACGCCCTCGTTGTTTTGTGACTTTGCCCACGACGGGAATAAGACATTTTCCCGCAGTAAAATGGACGAAATTCGTGTTGGACAAAATTCTTCGTTGGACATTTTTTATTTTGGACATTAGTCGCGCAAAGGAAGTAACATTCGTCACTCTTTACCGCGGGAAAAATTGGGCGCTTAATCTATCTCTGCGTAAAAACTCCGCTCCGGTGCCTATTGAAAGAAGAGCAAACAAACACTCTTTCGCATATTATATAATATTAGTATAAAAAGCACTGAAATACCTAGTTGTGTAAACTTGTGTGATATTTTTTTTAGGAAAAATACGAAATGTTTATACTTTACTGCACACTAGGACAGTACAGTACAATATTCATACAAAGAGACAGAAAAATAAAGTATATAGTGTGAATGTGTGTGTGTATTTTATTTTGTCTTTTAGTTTATGTATATAAATTTTACACAGTACACAATAATTCACCGCTACCGCTACGGAATAAGGGCGCTCTCAAGGTCAATATGTCCAGCCGCATGTGCGGGCTACCGTACTACTCATCTCATAAACCAATCTGTATAAGTAATATACGGTCCTGTGTAATTTTGGTGTCAATAAAGACTATTTGTATTGCATTGTATTGTAATATAATGATAAACAATACTTTCGTAGAATTAGTATGATTTTACTTTACAAATAAAATAAATTCTTACTTACTACGTAGACAAGCACCCATTAGAGAAATAGACGAATCTCTTGTTCCGAGAAAGCAAATATTTACATGTAATCCAATTTGTGGATGTCTTATTATTTTTTATCATTGCGCAAACGAAATAAGGTACAGTTGAAGACACAAAATTGTAAATGTACTGTACTAGGTATAATCGCATCGTTAATGTACTTCTATTAGTTAATAACCGTACAATCAGTTGATCAATAAATAGAAGTAATCATTAAATAGTATTCTTGAATAAAAACCTATTATATAATATAATACTAGCTTTCCGCCCCGCCAAAATAAAATTACTAAGAGAAACTACCTATAAAAAGAGATAGATATATGTGGAAAAAAGGAAAAGAATATGTAGTAGAATTCCATCTACAGAATAAATAATAGGTGAAATGAAATATAAAATTATACGTACCTACCTACACATAATAAAACCTTTTAGACATCGCGCGTCTTGAATCGGACGCGGAGCCCTCTTTACATATCCTCTCGTCGACAATAATACTTAACAAATACGCCTCATTTCATATGACAAAATATACGAGTTTATTGGCACCGATTCTACTTATTCATTAATTTTATTACGCATTAACTGAAACACAATACAATACAAATATTTAAAAAATAACTTAAAAGTATTTACCTGCTTTTCTCGCTTTTAGGTAGTAGTAGCGCGTAGGAGATAGTCAATTTAGTTTAAGAGATGTCAAACATCGATTTAAGGCGTCGATCGAAGTGTAGGATGCATGCGGAAACATTCATTTAATTTTCTCCCGTCCTTTTCGTTCCCGAATAAACGAAAAAGACCTAGGACTTAAATTCAAGTACAGAATGTAACCTAATAGAATAGAGTCCAATGTTACTTATCAAATACGCGTCATGTCAAGTGCCAGTTAATCTGAACACGCTCTAAACGGCCTTATTTACGGTGCAATTTCCAAGTGTTCAGCGTAGCGTGCTGTTCTCTGTACTAGCGTGTCATACTAAAAGGTATATTTTGGATGTCGTCCTTATTTTGTCCTTCACGCTGTCGAACCTGGGACCCGCCGGATGTAGATAAGCACATTTCACTCGAATTCACCGCGACAATGCCTGGGCCCGACGTGGTCTGAAATGCCCTTTTCGCTTCAATGACTATTTTATTATTGTGTTATCACTAATACGTTGCTTTAGGTATTTTACTGCTAAAATATTGGATATTTAAATTTTAATTCGTGAATATTTACCTATTCCTATACCCGTAGATACGGAGGAATAGGTAAATTTTGGAGATCCATGAACATCATATTTACCTGTATATCTTACAACATTTTTTTTTAAGTTTCGGCCAAGTAGTTAAAAAAGAGTACGAAACCCTGGAAAAACAATTCTCAGTACGGTGCATAAGAGCTAATCAAGATTAACCACTAACCAGAATATCTCTTATTTTTTTTTAAATTGACCTATGCTTGAGTCGAAAAAATACGACGAATCAAGCTTCGCCAGACTTGCGGGAGGGCGGAAGACTCTACCCCAAAAAAAGTCATATACCAACGCGTCTAGGGGCGGCTCGAGGGAGCCTCGGACCTAGGCCTAGCGCGTTAATTCGGAAAAACATCGTGAATTAGACGACGCCTCAGAGGCTCCGTCTCTGATTATTAATTTTGATTTCGGTTATGGTCGCGGCCCCGCTGGCGGGTACGGGCATTGTTACCTGAAGGGTAATTGTTACCTGAAGGGATATCTCAACAGTTTAAACACTCGTATCTCCTGCTGAAAATTGTGCCTCATTCCTTATTCAAGTGACATCTGGCAGTAGGTTAAGTATCTATCTGTCCTTGTCTTCTCATAAACTCTAGTCATTTTGCCTATGGCCTTTTTGCGCAGTTTCACCCTACTTTTGCGTTGAAAGCAAACCGAAGTCGCGTTTAAGTGGTAGCAGTTTATTCGCTACTAAGCATTAAAAGTCGCAGCTCGGGTATTATGGTCCTTATTATTATGATACTTAGGGCTAACGAGCGGCCGCTGTTTATGGTAAACGCTACTTAATTTGTGAGGGCTGCTTGATGCTTGACGTGACGTAAACAAATAATTTGAAAAATGCGACTGCGGAGCGAAATATTATCAAAATGACAACATAATATTAAACATTATACGAGTAAAAAAACGGACATACCTACATACTTTTAAGTCAAAAACATAACCCTCCTTTTTTGCTTCGTGTCAGCCGCGTAAATAAATTTTACGTTATGGTCAGTACCAGCAACTGTAATAAAAAAATATTAGCTTGAGAGCCTAGATAATCATAAAATCAGTTAATAACAAGATATAAAGGAACAGGGAGATAAGCGAACCCTACAATATTTTATTATGTGTTGTACCTAATTTACTTAACGTAATTTAAATTCCGAAAGAGTTAATTTGAGGCTCGGAAACTATTTTATTCAGATTATACTTCAAGTGGGAAGTGCAAAAATATTAATCATCATTACGTAATTCAAGTTACTCGGCTATATCTGTGGCTATATTAAGAAGACAAGGAGCGTCTTCGGTGATTAAGTGGTTAGGGCCGTAGCCTTCTATTCGGGAAGTGCGATTTCAAGCCTCGGCACGTATCAAAGTGTTTTCGATTTTCGAATTCATTTGTTAGACTAGGAAACAATCTCTGAATTTTGATTGTCAGAGGAAAATCTTGTAACAAGTTGCTCATGGTGCTTTTTGGGAGTTATGGTCATAGCTGAATCCGAAAATCGCTATTAGCAGTGCGAAAAATTACTCCTTGTACCTGAAATCCAAAATGGCGACCTAAAAAATATAAAAATAAAC
Source organism: Teleiodes luculella (assembly GCA_948473455.1). Taxonomy (NCBI): domain Eukaryota; kingdom Metazoa; phylum Arthropoda; class Insecta; order Lepidoptera; family Gelechiidae; genus Teleiodes; species Teleiodes luculella. The sequence goes on along the minus strand of OX419599.1, from coordinate 5,533,408 downwards.
ATGCCATGTGGGGTATCAAATGAAAGGGAATCATGAGTTGATTACAAATATATAACATGTTGCTATATCAGCCCTTCCCGGTCAAAGTGTTTCAAAAATAATTTTTCGAAAGTAGCGTTTCGAGCCTGTTTTGCACAGCTGTAAATTAAAAACTTGAGAGTCAATGTTTGTAAATTATTATTTTTATCATCGAAAATATTCTCAAATATGGGCGAAAAATAAATTATCCAAAAAGATTCATAAACAATCAACTTAACGCAATTTCAATTGTTGTATGTGAAGTTGACCCGCACTGGGCAATTTGTGGTCAATTAAGGTCTATTGTCCCTTTAGGCGAGCTTGGTCAATTTCTCAGATTGTCAATTTAGAGGCACGTCATATTTGTCTCAAGGTAGGTTCGAGCCCCACGGTGAGAATATATTATTATATGAGCTGATAACGAACCAGAAGAATTGAACCCCCATATAGGGGCTAACTGGGATCATTTCTACGCAAAGAGAAAATGTATTGATCCCTGGGGAAATCAAAACGCTATAGTAATAATTTTATTAGTATTAGTATTCAATATAATAGATAGATAATACCAGTTTAAATAGATTACATCATAGACAAGAGATTAGCGATGAGTAGGGGGCTATAATCTTTCTTTTTCTATTTATTTTCTATATTTAAATTTCTTTCAACGGCTTTTTAGCATGTATAGTTTAGTTTTAATCTTGAAATATCTGTAAATATGAAATATAGACATAGACATTATTATATCGTATTTCGTCTCGCAAAAATCTTATAAGGATTGTATTTTTAGAGGATTTAATATGTGGAGGTATTTCACACAGTTTTAAATAGAGAAGAAATTATTATATCTACTACTATATACTTATTGAGGTAATGTGTCTCCGTGAAATAAATGCTATTCTACCCAAAACGTCTGAAATAAGAAAAAAAAAATTCTGCTCATTTTGTGCCACCAGCCTATCCTACTAATATTATAAACTCGAAAGTTTGTGAGAATGGATGTATTGATGCTTGTTACTCTTTCACGCAAAAACTACTGAGTGGATTTTAATGAAACTTTACAATAATATAGCTTATACATCAGAATAACACAGGCTCATTTTCATAGGAAAACCTGGTAACGCAGGCGGATCTGTGGGGCGGAAAGCTAGTATAAACTAAATTGCACCTAAATACTAAAGTAAACTTATTTAGCCTAAACTGTCCCACTGCTGGGCAAAGGCCTCCCACTTTTTCTTCCACTGCTCCCTGTCATGACTGGCCAGCCTTCTAAAGTAAACAAAATAAACATATTTTATCACAGTTACTTCATCATATTAAGTTACCAGGAGATTAATACGTCGCGGCTCAGTCCAGGTAAAGAATGAAACAAAACCCGGCGTAAAGCCACCTTGGCAGGTATTAATGACGTCATCTAGCTCAACGCCCAACACGCGGACGCACTCGGTGCAATAATTGCGGAGAAAAAAAACAAATCACTGAACGGAAACAAAGCTTTAAGCTTCCTTATTGTCGCAAGTAAATATCCGAGACAAAAAAACTGAAAACCGAAAACTATCTTATCTTTAATCTATATAATAAAACTGTAGAGGTCAAATGTCTGTACATAGAAAAAAAAGATGAAATCCGAGTCAGGAGGATGTAAGAAGTGAAATAGAACAGGTCTGGGTGGAGGCGCCACGTGTATATTTTTATATAATGACTACCATTTCCTTTAAAAAATTAGTTCCATTTAAATTGTGCAATATGGCTAGATTTTTAATTTCTCTGGTCGGGCTTTATATTCACTCTTGACATACAGGTTGGATATATAAGATCGTGGTGGCCGATTGTCCGTTTCTTGGATTATATTATTATCTTTAGTGACCACGTACTATATGCACGAAAAAAATAGGGTTGGTCCTGTTGTGAATCGGGAGCCACACCGCGGGAGATTCTCAAGCAGGGCTTTTACCCAGCGGGCCAGCGGGGATGCCCCTTATCTAAAACAATAAAGACGATAATGCAATTTCGAAACACAAGAGACCACATTAAGCAATACGCCATCACGATACAAGTACGTCTGTAATGTGCGTTTGACTGCTTAATCCAGTGGTTCTTAACCTGGGGTAATCATAATTGTTGCGGTAAAACTGCTATTCTGGGAGAAAATAAGTTATTATAAATAACAAAGTTAGGAGCAATTTCAGAATCATATGTGAATTCACAATGGTTTATGTCTTCAGCACATTTTACTTTTGGTTACTAGCGGTTCTAGAAATCATTAATTTAAATATTTAGCAAATTAAACCTTTTTTTTCATAATATCCATTCAAAATAAAAAGGTTTTATTTCAAATAAGATTTTACATAATAATTTTTCGATATCAAATTTAATAAATACCAAAACAGACTGTCAATTAACATTAAAGTTACAGATTTAATTTATAGTGCGTATGAAACGCATTTTCAAAATGCTTTTAAATACATTCCGTAGCCCTATGGGTGAGATGACACGCCGCCATATTGAAAAGGTTGTGAACCACTGGCCTAGTCGCTAGGCAGACGGTAACGCGAGTAGAATGGCGGCGTTACACGGGCGGGCGCAATAACTCCGCTAATGATGTTTTTCTACGGTCCGGGTGCCTGTTTACTTATTACACAAAACGACATGAAGATAAATATTACCTGTCTGTACAATATAAGAAAGTAAAGGACATGGATTTTTTTGGGCTATTATTCACAGAAAAATCTAACCACTATATAGAAAAAATATATAGATTCTAGACATAAAACTGAGTCCACATGTCCAGTTGTGGAATTTAAGTGCCCCCCATTTAGGAGATTAGGAGACTTTTTCACATTGAAAAAAAATAATATCTCCTAAATGGGGGGCACTTAAATTCCACAACTGGACATGTGGACTCAGTTTTATGTCTAGAATCTATATATTTTTTCTATATAGTGGTTAGATTTTTCTGTGAATAAAAGACCGGGCCCCATACGATTTTTTTCCTGTCCTTTAACTTTTGTGTTATGCTTATGACTAGAGATTTGCCGTTCCCGGGAATATTCCCACACTAAGAACTTTCCGTTTGAGGCCAACTAGGACGAGTTAGTGAGATCTGTAGGGTCGGTCGGGTCGTTAGGTACCTAACCGGAAAACACCAACCCCTGAACCACTTCTAGCCTGCTTGAACAGAAAATTAAACTTTATTATATCATACTTATTTAGACACAGAAGAAAATAGTAGCACTGCCCACTTAGGATAAACTAGCCAAATGACAATACTATTACAGTATCACATTAAATAAAAAATTAGCGAATTATAAAGTTAATAAAAACATGTGGATTTGTATTACAATTTATTTTAGAAATAATATTCACTACTTAACTTTTGACCGATTCTTACAGTTCTTACAAAACTAGCTTTACAAATTGAGAAGTTATTGTTTTTTTTTACCTTTGCTGGTGTCGGTAAGGTACGACCAATCAAGCTTCACCGATCTTGGATTGAGAAGTTCGTATAAACAGAAGACACTTCATAAACCCGTTTAGTGCATTTGTAAGATCCAAAAATCCGAAGTGCACTTTAAACGACAAAAAGCCAACACCGTGAGTGAAGTCAGTCGATACGTGTTTTGGCCTCTATAACTCACACACGCCCCAGTGGGCATCACGTGGTGAGGCGGTTAGTGATATTGATATTGCCAGCCCGTATTTTATGCCGCTTTTTACTTTTTGTCGTAGATAAGTGAAACTGTCTTTTTTGCACATCTCGTTAGGTTATTGTAAAAGCTTCAACAATATACAGTGGATTTATAATATGTGGGACATCTCACACACGGCCATAGAAAGAGCCTGTACTATGGGTGTCAGACAGCTGATATACATACATATATAAATATACAACATCCAGACACAAGGCAAACACAAGTGCTCATCACACGAATGTTTGCCCTGGGCGGGATTCAAACCCGCGACCTTGTGCTTCGTAGGCAGATGTATGATGTCATAATATATCGGTACAACGGGCTGTATTTTGCGTATAAAACTGTGCTTGTACAGTAGCCAGAACATGTGACTGGACATGTTGACCTTGAAAGCACCCATATTAAAAATATTGTTTTATTATTATTTGTTATTATTATTGTTACTGTTCCTGATACAATGGACTTTAGAACGTTACAAAGTCCAAAGTGTTCAACTTGACCTGCTACTGACTGTAGGTACTTCTACAGAGCAGAAAACATCGAAAATTATAGCTCATGACACATAATTTTCGCTACGTACGAAGTTGACAAATACGTAATCAGGCTGAGTAGTCTGCCAAGATCTATTCGCCTAATTCATGAATTCATGATAGCTGGAATTCATATTTTCCACCTAATAACAAAAGACTTAAGAAACACTTCACAATAACGGCGCACCTTCACACAATCATAATATGATGAAACCACAATGTGAGTCGGAATGTGCTATAAAAGTCGAGCTCTGGTTCCTATCATAGTTTTACTATTATATTAAAGTTCTGAGACACCCTTATTGTTTTTGAAAGGTCATACAGTATTTCAGTACTTTACAGTTGGTAGTTTTATATAGTTTAAACTTTAAAAGGTGGATGAGACAGCTTTATGAAGATTTTTTTAAAGAAAAGATGACAAACATTTTGATATTGATTTACAATAAAATAGACTAGGAAATAAACTGAAATACACTTGGAAAGCCTTGTTTCTGAACTGCCATACTACTGAAATGTTGCTTGTTTTCTTTGGGAGCATATTTAATTCAAACTAGCTGTCCACTGACTTGACTTTTGCAACAGTTGTAGTTACATTTCCCCATAGGAATGGGATATTTTCCCGCAGTAAAAACTATTTAAGATGTTGACCGGGGATATAAGGTAATATAAAGTATAAACCACCATGCAAAATTTCATTCAAATCGGTCCAACAGCCCCTCTAACATGTCCGTTCCACGCGTGACAGACATAATTTTGTCGTGCGTATTCTTTTATCCTATTGGAGGATTTTTCAATATGGCGGTTTTTTTGACAGTTAAATGTACGACAAACTTTGTGCATGTTACGGGAGCAGTTTCGGAGATAAGCCCGTACAAATAGACAACCAGAGAAACAAAAAATTTGGATAAAATCTGGATATTATTATGTTCTATGTCACTTCTTACATCCTTTTGATTCGGTTTTTAGCATTTTTTTTCTATGTACATATTTTCGACCTCTACAGTTTTATTATATATATATATATCATCATCAGATAGGTAGTTCATTCGACAGAACAAAGGTACCTAATCAATCAATATATAAACGTCTTGTTACAAACTAATTTGAATATTATACTATGGCATAGACAAGATAGATAGATAGATAATAATTAGTGCAGTTCGGATCTTGTCTATTGTCTGTAATAGCTACAGTGTAATTGAACCGGAATGTCTTGTCGACTAATAATAATATTGATAGTATGCATATTTAGGGTTGTCGGCACGCCGTTTTAGCAGAAGAAAATATTCATAAAGCTTGTTAGATAAAATCTATTTCTAAAAGTCCATTCTTGAAAATATTAAAATCTAAATATCGTAATAAGTTTCACTCATAGATTTAAATTCTCATATTAGTAGATTCAAAAACTTGTGTCAGCAGTTTTATGTCTATTCTGTGAATTCATATATATTTTTTTAACTTTTGAATCAATAAACTGATGCAATTTTAACGAAAACTAGATTAAAAACAAATCAAGCATTAGCTAAAATTGTAGACAACCCTATACACATCAGTAAGGTCCCTTGGAGGGCAATATTCTGCGGTTCTGTGACGCTAGGCTAGCTATGTTCGTCGTGCAATATTGATTGGGGTCATACCCGGAACAAAGTTAAACATAGGCCTCTATCAGTATCCAGGGTGTTAGCGGCAGCTTAGAAAATACAGTACAATACAAATATTCTAAGTTATTGACATCAGCAAAAAACCAACAATAAATAGTTCTCTATTTATTGTTGGTTTTTTGCTGATGTCAATAACTTAGAATATTTGTTCTTGTTGTTGTATTTTTTGGGAACATTGTACTTTTCCCGGAAATCAATATAATAAAACAGTAGAGGTCGAAAATCTGTACACAGAAAAAAAAACTATGAACAGATTCAGGCGGATGTAAGAAGTGATATAGAATAAACCCAGATTTTTTTTCTGGAGGAGTATGCTGAGAGCCCTATGTCCCTAATTGGGGACTACAGGATATTATTATGATGATGACGAACGAACTATTTTAAAAAAAACCACGCCGGCGGCGGCGGCGTAGCCGTGGTCGGATCGCTAGTAGTTAATACAAATCACAGATCCTTTTGTTTTCTGTCAGTGGAGTCTCTCTATTTAGACCTTAAAAAATATTCTACGGGGAAATTAAGGGTTTCACTTTTTTGAAAATTCTCTACAATACATGTACTGGTAATGAACCCAATAGACTCCTTAGCCTACTTCTCTTAACTTAAGTGCGAAACGGCAGGTACCGGCCGGGGCGGCTACGTTTTCAGTGCGTCGTTTCACATCCTGTAATACCTACACATTTATATAGGGTGTAACTTTATTAGCGCACAATATTTTAAGTGATGAACCTACCCGAATGAACCTACCCTGAGAAAATATTGTGCGCAATTTTTTTTACACCCTGTATAGGCACACGCATACATAATATACGCTGATATCAGTCAGACTAAAGTTCATTCACCCTCATCCGGCCCGAGTGCTTGGTAATGAGCCGAAAAATTTTATACAGTAGGCCACATCCCAGTGACGTTTTCGGGTCAATGGCCTCTAGACGTGGGTATTACAATTTTAAATGTATTTTTTTAAGATAAGTCCTTTTGTATTTGATGATAAAAGGTTTTTTTATCATTTGTTTTATACGTTTCACTACTAATAATAAAATGCGTCTACTTGTACATTCAAGGTTAAAAGTTCAAGTCCATTGTGACCTGTTATGAACGTATTGAAGTATTTTGAAAGCATTAAAAATAATTCTGTGCTTCGTATATTGCGCTTAATTGCTTAAGGTACTGTGAATAAGTTATTTAATTAATTAACTGACACTAAAGCTCAAATTTTTCAATTTAAGTTTACTTTAAAAAAGTGATATAAACAAGTGGATACAATTATAATTTGGAAAGTAAAAATAAAAATAGTTTTTTAAAGTTAAATTTGAAATTAATGTTGCACTTAGCTCTGAATTCAAAACTAAAATCATGTAAACTTTATTTATCTCATAATGTTCATAAACACATGAATTTTTGACTCTTTTTTATTTTTTGTGTTGTGATGTCCAAAACGAATAAAAATTTTCTGATTTCTGATTTCTGATTTCTGATTTTTGTCTTTAAGATAGACAAAAAAATCCCGCCATAAACCTGATTCACCCGAGCTAATTTACTGAAGTATATTAAATTCAAACTTGGAATTGGAGCAATTGGTATATTGCCCATTGGTAACTGGCCAGGCACCTAAAACTGACCACCAAAAAAAACATTGTTTAATTAATTCATGAGAAAGTTCATGAGGTTATTATCGTATGCTATTTTTTGTTTAATTTTTATTATGGCAAAGTAACGTTCGTCAATTGACAACCGGGAGTCGCTTCCTATTGGTTGCAAAAAAGTGGTCACTCGTATTGGTACATTTTGGTTTTTTTTTCAAGTTTGATATAAATTCCGTACCCAAATGAAAGTCATTAACATTTTATTCGCAAGGACAGTTTCAACTGATAATTAGTTGTGACGAGGCAAAACTTTACGTCGATTAGTAAACAAGTACGATTCCTTTATTTTTTATAGTTTGAAATCCATTTAAATGATCAACTATTGATGCAAGCACCCTATGAACTGCATTTTTTATTTTTTGTGTCAAGTAATTTTGTCAATCGAAATAGTTATCTACTTTTTATGTTATCAGTACCAACTAAAGTTTTAATCTTATTAGATTGAATATTAATAATCTTCAACAAAAAGTATTATTGAAAAACTTTTAATAAAAATAAACTTCAGTAAAGACGATTGGTCCGCTCCGGGTGCTACGAGTGGCTACGATACGTCTACGAGATCGGTGGCTACGAACTTGCTACGGCGTAGACAGCAACAGCTGTTTTGGTTTTAGTAATTGCAGAAAACCCTCTCCAATAATTTTAAGAACCCTTTTTGCTTGATTGCGCGGTGTTGCAAAGAGTTTTTTTAATTAAACGAATTGTTGTAATGCAAGACCGTTTGAAATTTAAAAAAAGCTGGGACAATCCAGTTATTAATTCTACTATGAGCGACATTATTAAAAATTGATATTAATATTAGCAAACACCAAAAACCGCACACAACGAATAAGTTTTCAATTTTAAATATTTATTATTCATACATAAGTTATCAGATCATATCAGTTTTCGTTTCTAATTAATAATAATCAATGTTGATTAAAGAGAGAAATCGGCCACCCTAGTAAAAGTAAATGAATATCATAAACATCTAATTATTAATTTTATAATTTTTTACTTCGATCAACAAGACATACAAATATTAGCGTTACATTTAAGACCAAATATTCTAGAAACAAAATGTGAGCAATTAATTATTCTCCAGACTTAATTAGAGTAGTAACAAGTTCACACTTCATTTAATTCTACTAATTTTGTGAAGGAAATTTAATCGCGTTAAAGGACTTTGAAGAATAAGGCGTTTAAAATCATTTTCGCGTTTTCAAGATTTTACATATGCCTTGAGACATAAAAAACATGATTTAGTTTGATCGATAGTAAATTTAAATAATTTTATCAGTAAAATTGATATTTTTTTTGTTATTATTAAAATATATTTTTTAGGAAAGTGATTATGTACTTAGGAAATCAGGCAAAAACCATGCAAGTGTAGTTGCAGGTTACCGTTCTAAAGATATGCACTAAAATACATATATTATCGACGATTACTTTTTGATATACAAATATTTATCATATGACATCAAAGGTTAGATATATTAAGCATATTTTTATATATTTTTTGTACTTATGGTTAGTAGAAAATTTGAATTAACATCCCTTTACTAGTACCATTTTCAGGTGCACACTTTACCTAATTGTCTGAGTAACCCATATCACCGAATCTGCTCATTACCGAAATTCCCGGCGGCAAAATCACGTCTGAGTACAAAACCACTTTATTACCGTCCGAGGGGCTTATTAAAAGCGCGCGTACCTCTTTTTTAAGCTCTGGGGCTTAATTAATTTACCAGCGGATAGGCGGCACAATTTGGATTTCATACAAAGAGTTTTTTGCTCTGTTGGTAGGTACCTGTTGCTGTGTAGTTAAGTAATGTAGAATATTTTCGGGTTATCTTGTGGTTAAGTACTTGTATGTAATCATAATGTTTCAATTTTAATTTGTGTAACCATCGAAATGCCTTTATTTGGACACCCTTTATATACTAAACAAATATACGTTTATATAAAAAAATACCTACTTTATTTGGCTTAATGTAATTAGGGGAAATTATGTAATTCTATGCTCGTTACAAGCGAGGACATTATGTTAAACAAAAGCTCTTAAAAGTAAAAAAATAATACAGTGGTACCGCAACCAAACGTGATATCGTTTTCCAAAGAAAATCATGAAAAAAAAGAGTGCGCTTTATCCAATAATGTTATAAGTACTACAGTACAACAGTACTTATAACGTCCTTGCCTTTGTCCTTATACTACGCTTTTTTTATAAATACCTATCTAACAAACTGGTATCCATACTGGATGGGGAACCTCTATGGGCTAAATCGTCCAGAAAATCTACGAAAATCAACGGTCAAACAAGACTGAACGATATTGTGATGGAAGAAAAGCCCGTATATCTTCGGCTTTTAGCTGGAATAATAATTATGACAAAGTAATCACACTCACGAACGCGGGCATCAATTATGACACGGGGTCATTGCCCCTTAATTCCTTTTGTCTTCGGTGATTACTTACTTACTTACTTACTTTACCGAACTCGGAAAAGAAGAAACTTGGGTATTTTGTCTGTTCTGCACACACTGCTTTAATTCCACACAAAAGTTCCAAATATTTGTTTTGAATTTCAAATAACTTAAATTGACACACAAAGGGAGGCCTTCATAAACGAATAGTCAATACAGTACAAACCATACAATTACTTACTTTTAATTATTATAATCGATTCTAAAACAATTAGCCCCGAACTTAACTGAATAAGATAAGCGTGGATAGAGACGAGTCAGTGTGGATTATTGTGAAATATTAAGATACTTGAAATTTTTATAGAACTACAAATACAACACGCCTTTAATGGCCCCGAAGCCTACTTTACCAACTACTACCGTACATCTGCTTTCGAAGCACAGAGTCGCGGGTTTGAATCCCGCCCAGGGGAAACACTTATGTTTGCCTGATGTCTGGATGTTGTATAAGTATTCATATGTATATGTATCTATATCAGCTGTCTTATATAGATACAACCCTCCGCCTAGTGTGGGGTCAGATGGCCGTGTGTGTGACTGAGAATGTCCCCACATATTAATTGTTTGTTATATTACTAGCGACCCGCCCCGGCTCCTCACGGGAAAATGGTTATTGTGGGTTATCCTTAAGTATATTATGTATGTATTATACATATAAACCTTTCTCTTGAATCCCTCGTTCTATTAAAAAAACCGCATCAAAATCCGTTGCGTAGTTTTAAAGATTTAAGCATACAAAGGGACATAGATGGGGACATAGGGACAGAGAAAGCGACTTTGTTTTATAATGAGTAGTGAGTGAGTAGTGATAGTGATTATTCAAAATTCAAAAAGACTTTTGTAAAACAAAATATACCTTTGGAAATTCCACTAAATTCCATTTTGTCAAACCAAATAACTAGGAGTCCAACCTTTAGGTCACTTTTCAACAGTTCCACTTTTCCTCTTGAATTTGCATCTGAATTTGGTAACTTTAGCCATTCAGAGGTGAACGCTCTATGAAGGGAGTGTTGACAACGGTGTTATTTACGAGTATTAGTTCAAACACAGCTCTAAGTTATATCCTCACTAAACCTGCTAATTTATGTCTCGCTTTTGAAATAGAAGTCTTTTGTGTGAGTCCCGTAATTTCCGACATAAGATTGAAGGAACCTGACTCTTCTGTTTATATCGTACTAGCTTTCCGCCGCGGTGGTGAAAGAATTTTTGAAATCGGTTCAGTAGTTTATGAGTTTATTCATTACAAACATACACACAAAAATACATTACTTTCCTCTCTACAATACTTTGGTATATAGTATAAAGTATGATGATGAGACGATTAATAATAATATAACACTTCCCTACCACAGGAGAGGAAGTCTAGAAGTGAAATCGTAAAGTTTATGTTTGTATTCTAGATAGTTGTCGTGTTCAGTACATGAATATAATATACTGAAGAATATAATAAAGATAATTAGATGAATTATTATTATCACGAGTTTTTTTTTTTAGATTTCGTTAAAATACAATTAAAAACGCAGTGTTTATTTCATTTACAAATTTCGTGCCGCAGACACACGACTTATAAGCACATTGGAAATGAATCTGTAATGTGAAAAATTAGTTCTAAATTTTTGACTAGTTCCAAAAAGGTTAAGCGCGATCCCTTAAACCAATCGTCTTTGTTTTAGAGTCAAATTGTAGCTGACTAAATTTTCCAGAGGCATATTTCTCAAATTTTTGATATCATGCTTCGTTTCCAAAACATTGAGCGCCAAAAGTAAAAATCCGCAGATTTTTTTTTCTTATTTCGGCCATAATATTGAATACGCGTCTCTTCTGAATATTATATTTTCATAACCCTCCGATACATAAGGGGATTGCACTTTTTCATGAAATCAGGCCCTATACTGAAGCGAACGAAAATACATTATCAATTTCAAAATATTTATCTTTGTTCGATACCAGCATCCTACAAAAACTGATGCCCAAGGTTACGAAAACAAAGGCAGCATGCTCATTAAAGGATTTTTCGGCGTAAGGATAAGCTCGAGCCCTTACTAAGGAACGTATATGAGTTGATAACAACAGAAATACGACGCAGTAAAGCCAAGGCCACGCGATATTGCAGATAAGAGTTACAGGGAAAGTTCCGACACGAACGTGCAGTAGATCAAAAAACATTAGACATCGCTCTTTAGACGTCCGAAGACAGCTGTTTGGTCTTGAAATGCTCATGTTTCTGAATTGCTTTTAATAATAGTACTATCCCAATCCTTGGGGTGTCTAAGAAAGCGACTAAGGAAGACACCGTGTGATTCCGACGTTAGAATAGAACCATGGATCTCATTTCTTCCCATTGGGTGTCATAGAAGGCGACGTAAACCCTAAAGTTTAGAGTTTACTTTACTCATTGGGAGCGTGTCTATATGTATGTAATTAATAATTATGTATCCCAATATTTCCTGTTTTCGTCGTCACAGGCGATTAGGGATATAAAGCCCAAGAAATGGGCAGCCAGCAAACTTTACCTGAGTAACCAACAACAACTGTGAAGCCCAACCTACCTGCCAAGTGTGACAATGACCACAACTCCTTTTAAAGAGAGAGACCTAAGTCATGCAGTGGACTTATTAATAGGCGGAAATTGTACTATTAGCACCTATAAGCTTTATGTTATACTCTTAGATAGGTTAGTGAAATATACTCACAACTGCGAAGTGATTCAAAGTTTGTGTGTGAAGTTTACCAACCCGCACTGGGCCAGCGTGGTCGACTAAGGTCTTTTCACCCTGATATCAGCGTAGGTTCGAGCCCCTCGGTGGGTTTATAATGGGCTGGTTAACGACAACGACTCATGAATCATGTTTTTTCATACCTAGTAGTTAGTTTGTTTATACTTGAACATTCTTAGATTTTCGCGGTTGTTACACACTGTTTCACGGGTTATCTCCACGATTTCGTTTTAAATTGAGCTTATACTTATCTAAAACCCAAAGACACCGCTTATTTTGCCCAACCAAAATCGGTCACCTTCACGCAGCAATATTTACAGCATCATAAAGTTTAATGAATTCTAAATCGACCTTGCAAAAAGCAACCTAAGTTGTATTTGTAAGTGAGAAAGTCAATAAATGCTTTTGTAAACCCCTGATTTAATCGTTTAGTGGCTAGCGTAGCTTTAGTCTCTTTATTACCCCGAATTTAAGTTATAAAGCTCCTTAAAGTTTTACAGAATATATATTACAAAAAATATATTATATAAAACACAAATTTCCACGTAATATTCAAAGTATATTAACTGCAAAACTTTGAAAAGCTTTTAAATATTTGTTGAATATTATCTTGTTTGTTTTCCGATTTATAAACGAAAATCAATACTTGATATTAAAATCAAGATTTTTTAAAATTAATAATAATAAATTATAATACGAGTACTAGAACTTTATTTCTTCTGAGATGTTTTTAAATAACAAAAATATTTATTTTGGGTATCACAAATTTTAATATTTTACTAGCAAAAACGATTACTTCTTTTTTCAAAAAACTTTCAAGTATGCCTCAAATAAAATATCGCTGTCTGGTTCAAAAGAAAAGGTAAGAACACAAAAACCACCACAATAAAAATAATGACATGGGCAATAAGATTGAGAACTCTGCACGTACAGTCAAGAGCAATGTAAGCTGAACATGCGCACCGCTATTCTGTTCCTTATTCAACAGACATATGAACTGGTCAAAATCCAAAGTGTTCACCTTAGCTTGCTCTTGATTGTATATTCTATTCAAGCAGCTAAATGGCCTAAAGTTTACCAGTCGAGACCTAACCCGCCCTAAGTTGGAGTAGTCCATTCTAATACTAAGTGGTCCTAACCATTCAAGCGATTGTTGTTCAACCTGGGGTCACGGCTTTTAGAGGGCAAGATATAAGTTACTGAGACAAGATTATTTTCTTTTTAAAGATCCCCATTGGAATGTTTTTCTTTTTTATTTGTTCTTCTTTTACATAAAAACTAAGCAACGAATTGACGCGATTATTAGTACAAAAAGAATGCGGGCGTAGCCGCAGGCGATAAATTAGTAGTAGTACAGAAGCCAGAACGTTCGCAACACGAAATTTACCCCTACCGCTACGAAATACGGGCGCTCTCAAGGTCCAGCCGCATTTGCTGGCTACTGTACATTAATGTTTTACTAATAGATTTGGCGGGGTTACGCCTGCCGTGGTCACGTTCAAATTACGTTAAAATGTTCAAGGCACGATAACTTCAAACAAAAATTAAAAAGATACGTGATTTTCTCAAGTAATATATAGCTCATTAAAGTGGTATTCCACACGTGGCTAACTCGGACAAAGTATTCAATATTGTCGGTGCGTACGCCTGCTCACTCGCCCAGCGACGTGTGCAGAATTCATTGGGCACCACCAGAGCGTGAGACACTGCTATTTGCGTCACTCTCACACATATCTATGCCTAAACTTTTTAAACACATTCGCTACGTATAAGCTTACGCGAAGTTCCAAAACTTCAGTTCTATAGACGGCCGAAGGGGACTAGTACAGACCCAAATCAAAACTAATAATCAGATATAGCCCCTCAGGCGTCGTCGTCTCCTTCACGATGTTTTTTCTGTATCAACGCGCTAGGCCTAGGTTCGAGGCTCCCTTGAGCCGCCCCTAGACGCGTTGGTACATGACTACTTTGTGGTAGAGCCATCCGCTCCCCCGCAAGTCCGGTGAAGCTTGATTCGAAAAAAAATAAAAATGTTTTAACCCCAAAATAACTTGAAATATTTTTTGATAAATTGATACCCTTAACACGCGACGGATTGTAATATCAAATATATCTATTTTGGGCATACTAAATTGAATATTTTCAGCATACTAAATGAGCTTCGCGCATGATGGGCTTATGAAGATAATTCTTTTGGATATTGCTTTAACGTTTTTTCTGATTAATTACTTATATTAGTTAACCACCGCCATAAAGACCGACTTGGCGCAATTCTAGTTTTAAGATGATCGATGTGTTTCTTTGTGTTACTTACTTACTTACTTAACCACCGCCGCTCTACTGAATTTATTAAAACCATAACACATTTAATAATTTGTGATAAACTTATTTAAACATGTATTTTAATTTCATATTCCTCGTAGACATGAATATAATGTATATACATATATATATATATACATATACAACATCCAGACACAGGGCAAACACAAGAGCTCTTCACACGAATGTTTGCCCTGGGCGGGATTCGAACCCGCGACCCTGTGCTCATTAGGCAGACGTACTACCGTACTACAAGAGCTTTTTACTGTCAACACCCAAATCAGTGTTAGCTCATTACAAGTCTCTTTAATTGGGAAGACATTTTGAAGTAATCTCCAAGATTTTTTAGAATTAATGAATGAATGAGAATTCACTTACAAATTGTGGTGTCCTCACGATAATTTCCTTCACCGTTAGAGCGTCGAATAAACGAACGTAAATAGGTATGAATTCAAAATTTTAAAACACATTGGTTCGTGCCGAAGGTGAACATGCGAGCTTCCTAATGAAAGTCAATAGCCCAAGCCACTTGACCACTGACGCCCTCAAAAACTAACGAATAACAAACTAGCTTAAAAGTACTATTTTAGGGCCAATGTTTTTTACACTATGGATTTACTTCACTTTATTGAGCACGTTTCCCGACATCGACGACTAGTGATGTGCCGCGGGAATATTTCCGTTCCCAGTAACTTCCCAATGGAAATATTCCCAGGAATATTCCCACGTTCCCGGGAACGTTTCCGCTTGGTGGGAACATTCAAACACATACATATAATATTTTTCTTTGCTTATTATTTTTAGTTAAATTAAATATCATTATAAACTTTATTGTCTTAAATATAAATATCACAGTATACACACAGATACAGTCAAAATAGTTTTTTAAATTAGTTTAGTTTAGTTAAATTAAATTAGTTTTTATATGTTTTGTAACAAAATATAAGATTCATTTATTTAAAAATGTATTTTTGGACTTTTTAGGCAATAATGTGTTGCTACAATTTTTTAGTAAATTTCCTGTAACTGATGAAATTTTTGTTTCTAAACTAATTGCTTTCAAAATTGATATCTGGGGTCCTCAGAGGCGTCCGATGATGAATCTGATGTCAGAATTGGGAAAAATGGCCGCTGTTTTAAACTTTTTTGTTTTTAAACCTATTGCTTTCAAAATCGATATTTAGGATCCCGAGTGGTTTCCGATTTTAACCTAGTTTTGTTTTGTTTGCAAGGTGTTACAATCAAAATCAGAAAATATCTTCAGACATTTGAAAAAACAACTGACTTTGCACCGTTCTTAATTGTGACACAGAATATTATGACCTTAATATGTTCTTATTACGAGTATATCCGTTAAATAAAGAATCGTGGTTTCAAAAAACATAAATAAACTGAAAGAAATGTATTTATTTTGTAATTGAATTTGCTAAGTTGAATTACCGAATCAAAGTATTATATAGGTAGGTACGAGTATACGATAGATTTATTGTTGAAAACCACTATGTTATGGATTTTCAAATCGATATTGGTTCAAAAACATAAAGTTCAGGATGGCGGCCTTTGTTCATATCTGACGATGGAATTATTATCGGAAACTACTTGGACCTCTAGATTTAGAATTTGGAAGTTATCGATCCAGAAATGAAAAAGTTTTTTTTGTGTTATAAGTTCGGCATTGCTATTGTGTGCTATTGTTTTCTAATCAAAACATAGCCTTAGACCGAATTTCATAGAAATCGGACTATAGACAAAAGATCTGAAAATTCACCGGTGTGTTCCCAGCAATTGGGAATATTCCCGGGCACGGGAATGTTGCTTTTAGCAATATTCCCAATTTTGGGAATATTCCCGGGAACGGCACATCCCTATCGACGACACAGATATAGCACGTCCTAGTCTAGACTAAGTCGTGTTATGGTATTATAAAGCGCTTTGCTCCACCGCTATATAGGATTTAGAGGCAAAATCAATCTGTCCCTGATATTTTGTGCAATTTTGCTTCGAAATTGCTTCTCTCTTTCAAAATTGTGTGCCCAAGAGTTATCGAATAAAGTACTCATATCAGAAGACTTGGAAAAAATATTTTCTTTAAATGCAACAGTGAACCTTCAGGTCAATTACATCTAAGGTACGGGCGCCAAAGATGGCCCACTTAAATTTTTAGATATTTTGTTTCCCAAATAAATATATTATAATTTCCATTATGTTTTTTCTTTACTTTACTTAACTGCAAGATTTTACAAGGATTTTTCCGAAACAAAATATCTTAAAATTTAAGTGGGCCATCTTTGGCGCCCGTGCCTTATTATTTAATGCCATTGATATTTTTGATAACTAAATGCCCTATCCTGCAATATGATATGAGCTCGCAGAACTGTCGCTAGACAAATACAAATTGGAGCTAACAATGAAAACCGATGCCTTTTGTACTTTGATGACATTTCTATTCTATTCTATTTCAGTGTTCTAGAGATTATTGACATCAATCTCTAGAACACTCTTGTCTTTGTTATGGTCCAGCGCCCCTTTTCAACTTCTAATCAACACACAATTCTATCTATACAAAAGTGGTTGTAGCTGTATTTAAAAGAGTGTTATTAGATATCAATATTAATAGGATATCGACCGTAACCTTGCCTTGTCCTTAAACATGTAAGAAGGGCTCAAAGAATTCTCGGAAAATGCACCTAAATAATTTTGATACATTTTAAAACTAAGAATTTGATAATACAGAATACACATGTAATTCACACCTGCATCCCTATGATCCCTAAATTTCGTAGAAAGATGAATTTACCAAAGTCAAACACTATTTTTTTTTTTATTTGCTTAAATTCATGTTAGTATATGAGATGGTATATGAGCTGTTAATGATGAAACACATATATTAAATCTGTATCACTTATGGTAGTTCTACCGGACGCAGCCGAAGTGCAAATATTTAATTTCAAATTAAAGAGTATGTAACAAAACCGAAACGTATAGTATGTGCCAGCAAATGCGGCTACTAGACATGTTGAATTTGAGAACGCCCGTATTCCGTAGCGGTAGGGGTGAATTTTGTAGTGCGAATGTCCAACCGCATGTACTGGCTTCTGTACAATGTAAATACTCTGATCCATCCTTAAATATAAAATTTTTGACTTTATAAAATCTATTTTGTAAAATCCATTTACATTATTTCTTCTAAAAGTTTTATAACAGGTCAAAATTTAAAACTAACTAAATTAAGACAAACACACACATACTACTGTATAGCTAGATTTTGCATGTATTTTCTCTAAAATATTTTTATTTTATTATGAAGTTAAACATGCATTACGAAACACAATCAATATTATAGACAGACACAGGTTTCAATTTGACCTAACTTTGGCGTTGACCGATTACTAACAGACATTCCGTCAGATCAGAGCCTAATGGCTTTAATTGGGTCTTCTTCACTGGGATTTAACCAATACCAAATACATACAAATTAATACAAGTTAGACGATAATGGATATTGAGGCCAAGGTATTAAGGAAACGATTAGTTTCAAAGTCACCTTAATTGGTAGAAACTGTTACGTAATTACGATATCAAGCAATATAATTGATGAAGGCATGTCAACTTTACGCACAGATGTAACAAATAGTAATAGTACTATCTTTCACGATACGATACCTTATTATCGCGTTAAGACCCGTAAATATACAAAATAATCTATAGACAATCTTATTATTTGCCAAATACACATCACAGGAATAAAAACAAGACAAAAAAAATCCTGTTGTATATTTTAGCGAGGTAGGTAATTTAGTAACTGAATCGTCACTTATTTCATTTGTGTTTCTATTAGCAACTTAAATTACTTACAAATTAATTCATTTTGAATACAATTATATCTCTTCCTGGGACTTAACTTGCAACTGCTTCTCCGACTTTTCGATTCTCAGAACTTCAAAGTGACTCCTGTCGCGCAATTTAACGTTTTATAAAAAGGCACTTAGACTGTTTGGAATATCGCCATATTACTGCATATAACGATTGCCCTATCACCTTTTGAGCACATGATAAATCGTTGTCGACCTATTCGTGTTCAACTATTTAAATTTCGGTGTTATGTACTAAATCCCATTGAATATCGGACGAGGTTCTTGCGGTTCCAGAGAAGTCAGCTTAGGGACTTCGATTTCCTTACCAGGAAACGGGAATCAAGAAGCCCGTTAGAAAATTACGAATGGGATTTGTATGGAATTTGTGACTACCTAGAAAAGAGCGTTCTGTTTGGTTTCTCATAATATACTGGTTGTAAAATAAGGTTACTTACTCCGCTGGCTCAGCGACCAAAATAAAGGTAAAGTAAAGGTTGCCTGGTATATTGCTACCTTTGCCTTTGGACTCTTCTGTTTTGTTCTGTTTTTCTGTCTGTCTTTTTTATTGGGTGTAAATATACCGTGAAAATGTATTCGTTCTAAATGTTTTGGTGGACGCTCTAGAGTACGAACCACTTACACATTAGTAACAAGTTTTTCGTTTAAGTTGAACCCAGAGCAAAAATCATTCATTGTCATAAGTAAAATCAGCTTCCGAAGCTCTAAACAACTAAAATTTGCCGGAAAATAATAAATAAAGTAATTGATTTTAACTTCTAGAAATTCTTTGAAATTGTTAAACCCTCGGTGGTGCTACAATATTAGAGACATATAATGTATTCCAATTCCCAATACTGTCAAAACCTCAGCAATTTGGTGCTAAGATATTTTTGTTTTCCATCTTCGTGTTTTCAGTTTTGACCAATAGAAAGTCACAACCCCGAGACAAACCCCCTCCCTCCGCACCTCGTAGTTTGTATTCAAATAGCGCTTTTAAACTGAATAAAAGTAATCAAATTCTTCAAATAATAGCGTTTTACTCTTTATAGCTACCAACAGTAACGAAACAATGTACGGCTATCTAACTTACGTCGACAGTATCGTAAAAACGATTCGGAATATTTTGATTAAATACCAAACAATAATATTACTTTCCTTTGATAAAGGTAAGTAATAATCACTTGCTTGGTAAATGTGTAATTTTCAAGGTTAACCAAATATATTAAGGCAAGACACACTTTTTGCCCTAACGGGATGAGTAGAACTTTGATAAGCTCTCATGGAGCCCAAACTAAAACTATTTTAAATAAAATAATGTAAATAAAAATACTGAAGATATATCGATTTTTTTGATAGCCTATTACGTTTTTTACTGCTGGGCAAAGGCCTCCCCTCCATTGCGCCATGCATCACGATAAATTATCGATTACTTACAAAATTTTAGACGAATCGGAATTATGAATCCTATAGAATATGCCGACATAGGGTTGCCTACTTCATTTTTATGACAATGCTATGACCACTAAATCTTTTTTTAAATGCAACTATTTTGTTGGTTCACTATTACTGATGTATTATGGCAATAAACGTATCGATTTACCAAATATCTTAAATATAAATGAACTAGTAAGGTGACCATTACATGCCCTTGACAAGCCCTTTGTAACAATCAGCTATCTAATGTCCATCACACCTTAATTGGTGTAACCTTACCCAAGGCACAACCACTCCTTCATATTGGCCTTTATTATTTCAGTAAGCCAACTCATTTTCGTGTCTTATTACCTTTGTCTAATTTGTACTTGTAAAACTAAAAATACTCGTATTTAAAGCGAGAATGGTGTTTACAACATACATTTATATATGGCTGGTTTTTTTAGTTCTGACGTTTTGTGGAGTCTATAGAAAAGGTATTGTGTATTGCGTGTCACTACATAGTATAAAATAAAGTCGCTTTCTCTGTCCCTATGTCCCTTTGTATGCTTAAATCCTTAAAACTACGCAACGGATTTTGATGCGGTTTTTTTAAATTGATAGAGTGATTCAAGAGGAAGGTTTATATGTATAATACATGCATAATATACTTAAGGATAACCCACAATAACCATTTTTCCGTGCGGAGCCGGGGCGGGTCGCTAGTATTCAATATATTTGAAATTGTGAAGAAGCTGGCGTTTCATTCTCATTTTCTGTCCACCTGCTATCCCACACAATGGAGCTATCGAAGGCTGAACTTGCTACAAATGGAATTCCTTCCATTCTCTTGGTGTGTAAGTTTGAGTGTGTGTTGGGATAGGAAGATAAGTATCGTTATCGAAAAGTTTGTTTCGAAAAGTTAATCAGATACATTAAGAGACCCCCCTACATTAGCATCTTTCCAGCGTCGTCGTTGTGTGTCACGTATACAATCATTCGCGTCCGTCTTTTTAACCCCCGACAAAAAAGAGGGGTGTTATAAATTTGACGTGTGTGTCTGTCTGTCTGTATGTCTGTCTGTGGCATCGTAGCTCCTAAACAGATGCGTCGATTTTGATCGAGTTTTTTTTGTTTGCAAGTTGTCACAATCGAGAGTGTTCTTAGCTATTGATCCAAGAAAATATCTTCAGCCATTTGAAGATTATCAGCTCTTTTTTCTAGTTGTTCAAATGATCAAGTAACGGTTTTGTATCGGGGGTTATTTTTTTTTTATTTAGTGTTATATTTCACTTGCCTTGTTGCCAGCAAATGATTGTAGGTATGACTTGCACGACGACGATGTGGCGCTCAGAAGATGGTCGAAAGATGCTAGTGTGGGGGGTCTCTAACTGTTTCTTTTTATAAAGTTTATTCAAACCGTTGACTGAGCTTGTTCTTTCAGTATTAACTGAGTCTTCACTTTAGCCCTGTAGTATAAACGCAAATGTTGGTGACGATGACGTTTGTCCTTTACACAAAATTATTGTGTACGCTTTTGAATTGAATCAAACTGCAATATTTTACCCAAGTAAAATTATCGCCTATCTATAATTAACTGGTCAATTCGATGAAGGGACAATTCAATTCATTCGATTTGACATATTTTGATCTACCGATAATTGTGGAAATATCCCAATAATATTGAAAATATTGGACTATTGTTTTCCACCCGAACTTATCAGCCAACAACACCAGCCAAACGTTATTAACTTTCGAATAGCGATTTAAAATTGATAACCCTATGTTAAACAAATTAACAAGTCACGTGTCTCAAAACGTTTCGATCTATTGGTACTTACAGAAGTTCTTTGACTGAGCGTCTGAGTGGTGTTGCCACCCGCACGGTGATGAAAGGTAACCGGCTATAAAAACTGACCACAAAAATATAATACCTGCTCTGTAGGCTTATTAAGTAAGTAGCGACAGGCTCGAGAAGCTGTCAAACGTGACCTAGTGACATTAGAGCCATAGCAGTTCTGTCATTATGTCGCGTTTGACAGCTTCTCGAGCCTGTCGCTTCTTACGTGGTAAGCCTACTGGGGCCAACAAATATTTTTTTGTTTCTGCCAACAATCGCAATTATAAAATTAGTTCTGTTTGTTGTAATATAAAATTATAAAATATAAAATTAGTTGTTTTTTTTATTTCTCCTCAAGCTTTAGTTCAGTTAATAAATTTGTACCTTAAGTAATAAATGATATAATATATATGTATATATATACCTACCTAGTAATGATTTAATTGTGATCAGAACACACCCGAAAGGAATTCCGTATTGAAATGAAAAAAAAAGTAAACCATTTTATATAAATACGATTTGTACTAATACTAGTTACTATTAGTTTCTTCTGTGCTATTACTTACATATCGTGTTTTTATACATAAAAACTTCGTCTTTATATTTTTTCAAAGTAGACAACCCTACGGCTGAGGAGCTTTCTTTGTGCCTTACGGAATAGAAAACATGATCTTAAGGGTCTTTGTACTTTCAAGGGCGTTTTTCAGCTAGAATATTGAATAGACTAACAAAGACATAACAGCCCTTTCACACGAGCGATTTTATTCGGCGATTTCTCGGCGGAGCGAGATCGCAGCGAGCACGCGGCGGCTCGCGGCGTGTACAAAACCATATCGCCGCGAGTTATTAACCGCCGCGATAACGCCACGTGCTCGCTGCCGCGAGGACGTGGCTAACTCGTGGTTGATATTTGGTACCGCGGCGAGACGCGGCGTTATCGCGGCGGTTAATAAGTCGCGGCGATATCGCTGCGTGCACGCCGCGAGCCGCCGCGTGCTCGCTGCGATCTCGCTCCGCCGAGAAATCGCCGAATAAAATCGCTCGTGTGAAAAGGCTCTAATGGTTTTTAAATTTAATAAAGAGTAGGTACATAATTAAGTTGTAGGTTACTATTAAATATCTAAAGGAGTAGATTTTTTTTACATTTATATTATATTTATTTAATTTTTGGCATGTAGGTAACATAATTTTTATTGCCTGGATAACTCTTGAATCAACGTATCCTGGTTTCCCCAAAAAATGTAAAGTATATTTTAAGCAGTTTCGGCAATTCATCATTTCAACCGAAAAACGACCACTGCTGGATAAAATTCTCTACAATGATCTGTCTTGCTTGGCCCACAACACACGCCTTTGGGCACCGCCATTCAAGAACCTCATGCCCAAACGACCATCAGTTCTAAGCACAGTTTGCCTCGCCCACTGCAACTGAAGTCGGTCCATGAACTAAATCGGTGACTTTCGTGTGCCTACGTATCTCATCTATCTAGTAGGTTTACTCGTATGAAGCGAAAAGCTCGAGAAGATTTCAAATGCTACATATTGACACAATTACTATGGCTCCAATGTCACTTTTTCGCGTTTGACAGCTTCACGAGCTTGTCGTTTCTTACGTAGTAAGCCTACAGATGCATCGCATAGGCCTCGTTCACGGATACGCGAGGATTCGCGCGTCGCGTGCGGCGTCCCATACCTACATTTGGATTTCAAACAGTATGAAAGCATAGCCCTCTCCATCGCTCTTCGAGTTTCTCTATTCATTTGAACATTTTGCATTGCAGCAGCGGTGGTGTGGCCGCAGGAAAGCGTGGCGGGGCAGTGGGGCCTGCGCGGCAGTTCTCTGGACTACACTGCGGTGGTGTTACTGGCAGCCATGGCGGCAGTGTTACTGGCCGCCGTGGGCTACCAGTGCGCTGCCACCTGGCGCTGGATCATGGGCAGGTGAGGAGCTTCTTAAAGCGTGGCGGGGCAGTGGGGCCTGCGCGGCAGTTCTCTGGACTACACTGCGGTGGTGTTACTGGCGGCCATGGCGGCAGTGTTACTGGCCGCCGTGGGCTACCAGTGCGCTGCCACCTGGCGTTAGATCATGGGCAGGTGAGGAGCTTCTTAGAGCTTGGCGGGACAGTGGGGCTATGCGGCAGTTCTCTGGACTACACTGCGGTGGTGTTACTGGCAGCCATTGCGGCAGTGTTACTGGCCGCCGTGGGCTACCAGTGCTGCCACCTGGCGCTGGATCATGGGCAGGTGAGGAGCTTCTTAAAGCGTTGCGGGCTGTGGGGTCTGCTCTCTTAAATTGATCTAGTTTACTACCCGACTGCGCGAACCAAACAGCAAGGTCACGTTTTTGACCTGAATGCATGTATACATAATGTATGTCCGTCCGCTTGTTTCCTTATAACTAGTTGATGGCTAAACCGATTTTAATATTTCGTAATATCGTTATATTCACAAGTGCTCATCATACACTTTTTTTTTGCTTCTTAGCCAAGCACATTAACGGTTAGGAAACGGGGTCGTCAAAGACCGATCTGTTTGTTAACTGAAATCTGCTGATTTAGTCCAGTACTACAGGGATTCACATTTTATTTAAAGTATTGTTTTCCCGCAGGACCAGGCGGGACTCTGAAGAGAGCAACTGCGATTCCCTATCCCGGCAGGCTGCCATCCGCATCTCCCACTCTCTGCCTGACCTGCAGACAGAGCCGTTAAAGCAGGAGTACGTTCAGGAACATAAGGAGGCTGGAGCCAAGAAGGTAAACTTCTTCTTCTTCTCGTCCTGTTATCCCTCAGCAGGGATATAGGGCTCTTAGTATAGTCTTCCAAAGATCTCTCTCTATCTTGCGCTGCACCTTCCAGATCTTTCCAGCAGTAACCGGTAAGGTAAACTTAGAACTTCTTAAATTAACTAAGTAATACCACCGAATACCAAATGGTAGTCCCTACAGAAGGTCTTAGCGACAAAATTCAAATAAATAATAACCCTATCTCCGTTATAATAAAGAGCAATTCAGATCGCACGGCACTAGCTAAAACACGAATTTGTTGCCTTTACTTTCGCGCCGATTCGCGCCTCTTTAGTCCCGGTCGGGAGGCCTCGACCGATCATACAAAAACTGCAGTGACGCACGTCTGGTTATACGTAGGGATAAGTCACTTAGCTCAACTGGTCAGGACTCAGGATCCCACAAGGTGGACCGACGATCTGGTTAGGATTGCGGAGAGCCGCTGGATGCGAGCCAAGCAGGACCGCCAGTTGTTGAGATCTTTAGGGGCCTTTGTCCAGCAGTGGACGTCTTTTGGCTGTCACTTGGCCATCTCACCTCAAACTAGGTATAGCTTGTACTGTATCAGAGAGTTGCTGATGCAGATACATGCTGATATAATAATAGAATCATATATTATTCTCATACCTTGCACTATTATTTACTCTGTGCCCGTGTTAGGAAAGAGGTTCTCTGGTGTACAAAGAACAATAAATAACCCGTCTGGTGCTACTCGCATTTAAAGACCTCGTGACGTTCACTATGTTGAGTACCTACCCACGTTCTTTCTTCCGATGTGTGATAGTCACTCGATGACCTCTAAAATTCTAAAATAGTTCTAAAAATTTCAGCTAATGGCCTTTCATTGTTATTATTTTGCATTTGTTTGTTGTTAAAGATTCTATTTACTTCGACCTTACCCTTTACTAACAACGCCCTCAATCACCATTTATATAATTACAGCCAATTCTGATGAACATGTTTTAATCCCAGTTCGAATTGAACTCAACCCATTGTAACTGCGAACAACAGCTGCATATAATTGTGCTCATTTTGTATCGGACTTATTAATGGTAGTGTATGATATTATAGTTATTAGAACAACGACATTATAGTTATATCAACAAGAACCATTATTGAACATAATATTGTATTGTGGCTGACCAGAGACGTTTTTGAGAGGAATTATAGATGTCAATTTAGAGGTTGTGTGTGATGTTGACCAACCCGCACATTAACAATGTGGTCGACTAAAGCTTATTCGGCCTTATTCAAGGTAAGTTCGAGCCCCTTGGAGTGGACTTATATTTATTTACTAACTGTCCACCTGCGGCTACGCTCGCGTTGTTTTTTGACTTTTCCGTGCAATTTTCCGTAGGAGTGAGATGTTTTCCCGCGGTGAAAACTATCTAAAATGTTGACCGGGGATATAAGGTACCACCGTGCAAAATTCAGTCGAACAGCCTCGGAGATTATCCCACAGAAACAGACAAACAGAAAAAAAAAAAAAACTGGATATGTTTTATATTATTTTTTACATCCCGCTGACACGGTCTTCAGCAATTTTTTTTTATCGCTACAGTTTTAATATATCGGTTTATAATACTTAATTAGGCCGTTATCGAAGGCTTATACACACGGGAGATAAATACATACAGATATTTTAAAAAATATTTATTGAAATAACGGGTCTATTAGGTACACTAGTTGATAGTAAGCCTACCCTCGAAGCACAAGTAAGCGAGTTCAATTCCTACTAAAAGCAGAAATTATTATAATAGCACTAAGAGCAGGCGCGGTCCGAGGGGGGGGGTCACAGGGGACATGACCCCCCCCAAAATCTAAGGTCAAATTGAAAAATCTCAAAAATATGCCATATAATAAAAGGAAATTTCTAGTTATCCATTAACAGTGACAAATTTATAGTTTGCTGACATCTAGTAGTGTTTTTATGAAATACGTACAATGGCCAAAAAACTTGGAAATGACATCTAGTTTAGAAACAAGGAACCGAACTACGTAATTTTGGTAATCCTAGCAAAATCGATATTATGCGTCGTTATGATAAAGATTGTATACAGTGGCGTGCACAGGTATTAAGGCCAGGGCAGGGTAGGAAGGCACACATAGAAGTTTATAAATGAACCTTTTGTTCATAGTAGATATGAGCGCCGCCGATAGGGTTTGGGTCGGCGGCGGCGCGCCGAGTTTTTAAGCTCGGCGGCGGCGGCGTCGGCGGCGTGACCTTGTTCTTTCTTGACCAAAGAACATTTTAGAAAATAGATTTAAAAAATAATGCCGATCTTGTTATTTTCTCACAGTTTGTTGTCGATCCTACATTATCAATAATAACAATTATATATTGTGATAATTTTCACATGGCAGCCGCTGGATATTACTTAACAAGTAGATATCATCTGCTTTGAAAGCAAAATAGGCGAAGAAAATCTTAGTTTGTAGCAACAGTAGACAAAACAATTGACGATTATGTTATTAAATAATGTAAAAAAATCAAAAAATCTATTATTTTTAATGAAAATTGTGGTAAAATTTGGATACCGGCGCGCCGACGTTTTTTCACGGCGGCGGCGGCGCGAGTCTTTGGTCGGCGGCGGCGGCGCGCCGGCGCGGCGCTCATATCTAGTTCATAGTACTTATGCAAGACTCATCAAACACACTTTCACTTTCATACCTATTCTTTGGGCTAATTCATTGATTTCGTTTCTACGTCAGTTTTATACCACAGTAGATTCAGAACAGTAAGTTATCTCAATACCAACTGGCCGCCTCGGTTTGAAAGTGAGCGCGCCGTGTAGGCACAGTCACGCACACGCTTGCATTAAGTCCATTCTGCCGCCCCCTTATTCCCCCTTATTTTATGCTAGTGTGTGCGTGACAGCGCGTGCCTACAAAGCGCGCGGCGCAGCCGCACACATTCAATGGGCATTGTCTTAAAATTTTCACCTACCTTTTTTATTGATTTTTTCGATAGATTTTAGCATTTTAAGAAACTATTATCAAGATTTCTGAATAATACGGCTTAAATTAATTTATATAATTTTTTGACAATTTTGGTCCGTGACGTCATGCTGCACGTTTGTATGAAGATAACTTACTGGTTTTACTGTGTTTATACTTACAAAAATTGTGGTCCGCCGGTTTTTATTTTATTCCAGATACCTATTTTTAGGGTTCCGGAGCCAAATGGCAAAAAAAACGGAACCCTTATACATTTGTCATGTCTGTCTGTCTGTCCGTCCGTATGTCAAGGCCACTTTTTGCCGAAACTATAAGAACTATACTGTTGAAACTTGGTAAGTAGATGTATTCTGTGAACCGCATTAAGATTTTCACACAAAAATAGAAAAAAGCAATAAATTTTGGGGGTTCTCCATACTTAGAATAAAAGTGAAACTCAAAAATTTTTTTTTTCATCACACCTATACGTGTGGCGTATCTATGAATAGGTTTTCAAAAATTATATTATTTAGGTTTCTAATAACTGAATAGTTTGCGCGAGAGACACTTCCAAAGTAATAAAATGTATGTGTGAGAATGAGAAAACTAAAAATATATGATGTACATTACCATGCAAACTTCCACCGAAAATTGGTTTGAACAAGATCTAGTAAGTAGTTTTTTTTAATACGTCATAAATCATAAACCGCAAATTTGCCTTTCACTATTATTAAAACATCGATCAAAGTTACAACGAACAACAAGAACTTTTATATTACGTTACTTGCTGCTACGGGACCCTTCATGGGAGAGTCCGACTCGCACTTGGCCGCTTTTTTTTATTAGTGTAGTGAGTGACCCCCTCCAAAATTTCAGGCTGCGACCGCGCCTGACTAAGAGCGACATTCCTTGGAATATAATTATATTTTATAAGACACTTTATCTTCAAATAATTAATTTACATTATACGTCATTGTTCCAGAAAGTTGAACAATTAATGACACAATTATTCGGTACCTGAATAAATTAAAATCGACCTCCTCTCGGCACTTGGTGTTTTCGTACTCGGCCGGCTAATTTCCTTCCCCGCTCCTTTGTGTTGGATATTATTCTTCGCATTTTAATCATGAAAACCTTGAGATTCCGTTCTGTAAAGAGAACTGTGAGCTTAATTAAAATGCAGGAAAAAGTACTTAATTTTTTTAAACTAATTTTACTTTTGTGCATTTATTACCTGCAACTGGAACTGCAACAAACCACTCTTAAGTATTTTTTTCTTAAAATTGCTTTGCTTAGTGACTTAGAATTGAGATAAGTAATTGTAAATCGTTTATTTACACTTAGACACTGACTTTTGTAATACGAGTAATTGTATCACAAGGCAAAACGTCAGGTCATGAGTAAAACGATGAGCAATGGGCATGCATAATAAGATTACTCAATGTGAATTAAACGAAAGTATATAGCGAAAGAAGTATATCTGGATTGAAACAAGTGAAAGGAAGTGGTCTCTGCATTCCCCTCTGGGAAAGAGGCGTGGGTGTATGTATATCATTATTTTCACATAAAGGCAGA
This sequence comes from Teleiodes luculella, assembly GCA_948473455.1. NCBI lineage: Eukaryota > Metazoa > Arthropoda > Insecta > Lepidoptera > Gelechiidae > Teleiodes > Teleiodes luculella. The sequence goes on along the minus strand of OX419599.1, from coordinate 5,503,961 downwards.
TATCTATAATAATATAACTGTAGAGGTCGAAAATCTGTACATAGAAAAAAAATGCCTCAAACCGAGTCAGGGGGATGTAAGAAGTGATATAGAACATTATCCAGATTGTTTTTCAAACTTTTTATTTCTCTGTTTTTCTGTTTTCTGTTTGTCTGTTTGTACGGGCTGATCTCCCAAACTACGGAACTAATTTAAATTAAACAAATTTTGGTGATGGTACCTGATATCCCCAATCAACATTTTAGATACTTTTTACCACGGGAAAATATCTCATTCCCACGGGAAACTCTGCACGGAAAAGTAGAAAAACAACGCGGGCGTATACGCGGGCGGACAGCTATATTAACATAAGTCACTAGTTTTATGAAACAAAACACGTAAAATAAGCGAATATTTATTTTATAGATATGTCCCCACCGAGGGGCTTGAGCCTACCCTGAAATCAAGGGAATAAACGTACATATGGATTCGAAATTCGAAAACAAATTGGTACGTGCCGAGACTTGAACCCGCGAACTTGTAAATGGAAGTCAATGGCCCTAACCACTTGGCCAAATATAAATAGTATTAGTGAAACCGCTATCTGCAGAACGCAGACAGACCTAGGACGACTGGGGCGTTCCTACAAGTGAACTGTCAACAACAGTGTCAAAAGCCTTTGCCCGTACGAGACTCCCTGAGGTACCCTGATTTAATGCAGGCTGGATCGGTCGACCCCAAATATCAAGAGACTTGTCCTCCTAGTTATGGAAAATTAATAACGAAACTAGAATTAAGTATTGCCAAATTAAATTTCGTGAAATATTAAATTTTAGAAAATGGTAAATTTGAACTATTTTTAGGGACCAAACGACAATACTTTTTTTGTCAAAATATTAGTTTCTAAAAAACCAATTTAAGTTCGAAAGTCAATTTACTTCTATATAATAAAACTGAAGACGTCGAAAATCTGGTACATAGAAAAAAAATAGACCGATTCATTGGAGTCTAAGAAGCAATACAAAACAACTAGATTTTCTTTAAAAAAAAATATTTCTCTGTATGTTTGTTTGTACGGGCTAATCTCCGAAACTTGTAGACCGATTTGAATGAAATTTTGCACCTTGGTACCTTATATCCCCGGTCAACATCTTAGATACTATTAATCGCGGGAAATTAAATAGTTCCCGTGGGATATTTAAAAATTACTACGGAAAAGTCTAAAAACAATGCGGGCGTAGCCGCGGATAGATAGCTAGTTTTTAAATAAAATAGTTTTGATAACCGAAAATTATTTTTTAAAATACTGTACAAATTGAACACAATTTACTCCAATAGAATAGTTGTAACTTTACGACAGTAAAGTTCTAAGAACTATTTTCCCTTATTTCCTTTCTTTTGAAAGGAGAAACACCGATTTTGTTCGGAACGTTTCAATTTTACTAGAAGGTTCTGTCCTTTTATGTTTTTCCACCAATCTTTTATTGGAACCATAATTCTGCTAACATTATTTTCTTTGCGGAAACTCCTTTCATTGAGATGTGCAATAAACTAAAAAGGGGAAGAAATAAAACTTATGACGACCACGTTTCTAGGCACTCAAGCTAGATGACAGAGCCGTTTTTAGATGCTTTTATTTAATTTTCAAGCATTTTCATTTTACTTTACAAATACTTTGCTTCTTACATCATTAGGTTGTAGAGTTTTATCAATCAAGTTTTTCTTTCTTCATGATTTGATTGAACTTCACACACTACCTTTAAATTACTTCGCAGGTGTATACAGGTTTCCTCACGATGTTTTTCTTCACCGTAACAGCGTCGAACAAACGTACATTTGAATCCGAAAATCGAAAACACATTGGTTGGTACGTGCCGAGGCTTGACCCCGCTAACTTCCGAATGGAAATAAACAGCCCTAGCGACTTGGCCACCGACGCTCTTTTCTTTTCTTTTCGGTTAGCAGAATTTAATTAGCAAACCTAAGTGGAACTCACAGAACTGACTACGAGTTTCTTTCGGAGAAAAATAAGATCCTTTCGATCAAGAACAATGTTTACCAGTTATCTCATACATAAGTATATATTTAATTAGTAAACAATGACTTTAATCTTAAAACCTCGCTATCATGAAAACCGAATAATAAGAAAATGCATCATCAATATAATATTTTGTCACCAAGGTCATATCACATCGCATTATAAAACTCAAACTCCTGACATTGAAAGTAAATGATGAATAAAGTGATTTAATTTTAAAAGGCTTTGGCTGTGTAATCCTTTAATATGGGTGCTTTAACCGTTATTAATTACGTCTGAACAACCTACAGCGATTTCGAGAAATTGCCTAATTTATTGCCCAAACTTACTCGGGTGAAGAGTAATAATGTTCACAATGTTGACCTTCTCTGTTATCTTTGAAACAAGTCAAGATAAAATGTAGCTAGTTATTAGGCGTTCATATTTTTCTTATTATTATTTAAAGTTATTTGAAATCATAACATACTAAAAGATTGAAGGTAAAAAAAGACATCCGTAGTAAGATCGTCAATATGTATATTAAAAATTGATTAAATTAATATCAGCAATAGAAAATAAAAATGTAAAAATGTTTAAATCTACTACTTGAAAAACATAGCGTTTGAGGGCGATCATTTCGCCTCTTATTTTCAAAATTCCTATATATCACAATAAAATTAATATAACACAATACAAACAACAACTTGGTCGCCTGAAAGAGATTGATACTTTAGCAATAAGGCCGCCTATTGGCTCCTTGTTTCACACTTTAGAAAATTGTAACAGTCAATAAATAATATTTGTAGTTGCGAGTGTGCCTTAATCTGACTCCTTCAACCTGACTTTCAATTTTATTTATGCGATTAACGCAACGACAGGTACACATGTGTACTATGGGAAAAACGACGGCAATAAACGCATGTCACCAGCATAAACGAATGACACATAAATAATATATAATAATTACTGCATTATAATCATCAAAAATATATACACAACTCGCCGTAATATACTCGTAGAACAAGAGGTCTTGAGCGTTGGCAGACTGACGATTGCCACACGAAAGTTATCATCGATAATTCTAATGACTGGCGAACAATGATATCTTTTTGGACTTCAAAAGACTATTCCTTATCTTTACGGAAATGTTATAGCAAACCGCCGAGTGACATCCGCAGACGGCACGATCTTCCACCTATGGTGCGTCCACACCGGCCGGCCGGCATCGCAACCCAAGGGCCGGATGCGAACGAATGCGGCCACATGCTGTCGCGTCCGGCGGCATGCCACCGCACGTCTCCGACCGAACGGAGCCGGTGGCGGCGGCGGTGTCTCGCTCGCACACGTATCTATTCAACGGAGCCGATCGCGTGTCGCGGCCCTCGCGGCATGCCGCCGGCTGCGTTCGCATGCCGCCGCCTTCGTTCGCATGCCGCCGGCTGCGTTCGCCGCGGACGGAGCAGACCGCGCGTCGCGGCATGCCGACGGCGACGTCCGCCCGTCACGCACGCACTCGCAGTCAAGCTGCTGTGCGTGACTTGGTAATATAGACTTTAAATACTGTATACAAGGTTTAATTTAGCTTAAAAATTGTAAAATCCGTTTCGATACGATGCGGTGCCGGCCGGCCGGTGTGGATGCACCTACTTTTTAAGGAGTAATCTGAGTGGTCATCCAATCACACGGTTATACAATACAATACAAATATGCTTTATTGACACCCAAGGAAAAACACAAAAAGAAATAAATACATTAAATCCCTTATGACCACCGATCACTACGAGTATCAATACGGATATAGAGTCTGACCTCCTCAAAGACCAGGGGTTGTCTCCTCAAAAATTATTTGCTTAATAACGTACTAGATGAAAGACTGAGGCTGTCATGGATAGGTGTCCCTAGACTCGTTGGTATATGAATATGAGTATGAGCCACTGCTCCCACGCAAATCCAGTGAAGCTTATTCGTATGATAAAAAAGAAGATATTGCAGTGTCGTAGTATTCGACAGCGAAGCGACACGCGACGCAACGTCGTTGCGACAACAGTCAGCGTTTGTCGCAAACTCGCTGCAAAATCGCTCGCCTGTTTAAGGTCTACCAGCAAGGTTGTCTCAGTGTCAACTTGACCTTTACTCAACAAATAAAACGCGCTGATTTCCCATGGAGCGGCCACTGATTGATCGTAACGAACCTAATGTTTTATGTTTATGGACTTCGGGTCAATTGATATATTATGTATTCTGCTAATGGTTTTCTATCGATTTCTAAATGCAATTACAGGCCTTACTAGAGAAAGTGTACATTTATCTGTCTATAAAGAAAAAAAGCATCTATCAGAATGGATATTGCAAAGCGGTATCTGAAATGAAATGTAAAATTCGGACTGAAATGGTTAATTCTAGATAGATCATAGGTAATGTTACAGTTGTTACAAGATAAGACAAATTGTTATACTATGTCTCCCCACAAACGCATACAAATTTATTATTAGTCATGCTCATGCAGTCATTAATATAGTCTAATGTTGCTGCTTTCCAAATAAAGCATGACTCGCCATCAAACTGATGAGCAAGATGGCAAGAATTTAAAATTTGTTAAAATGTATTAACCCTTTTGGTTAAATAAATAAAAAAGAAATAAAAAAAATTAAAAAAAATACTTCAAATTATTTAAACACTAAGTTTCGGCAATTCGGATTCATTATCACAGGCATTTTGGTTATTTTTTGGCGTTGGTCCCATCGAGGTACTCGATGAGGTAGGTGAAGGGTGTCGGATTCGGATGGCCACATTTCAGGGCGTCTGCCAAGTACTTCCGGCAGGCTGCGCAATGGCAGACCTAATTTTTTATACATAATTAATCAAGGGTTAACTGATGCCACCACTTTTATTCGGGTACTTATGAGGTAGGTTCCACGAAAAAAATACGTCAAAAATTTCGATGACCCGGCAGGATCGGCTCTGGCAGACCATTTTTTTTTAGTTGTGTCGGTTAGCGATCTAGAGATAGCCTATTGGGGTACTCGATGAGGTAGGTACTTAGGCACCCGGCTCTCGCACTATACCTGTCAATTGAATTTTATAGACTTTTTCGTAATCATTTGAATGTCAATTTTTGTATAACTGTAATTCGAGAACTTTTTTATGTTTGGCAATGCATTGTTATCTAAATTGACATTCACAATAAAGCTTAATGATTTATGTAAAGAATGATATGCAATAAATCGTATCTATTTTTCTTATATAATAGCTCAGTTATGTGCAAACATTTTCAGGCAAACTACTTCATAAACTCTTGCATGAAATAATACCTAGTGATTCCACTTCAACAAATTCAAACAAGCCAGTTAATTTATTATCACGTTACACGTGCAAATATTAATGTGGTTTCGTTCCAACAATTATACAAATTAATTAGCAATTTAAATGAGAGTGATTGATTTTACTGTCATAAAACGCGGTTGAGGAAACAAGGGCAAAATTTCTATTCATATATATAATAAAACTGTAGAGGTTGAAAATCTGTACATAGAAAAAAATGCTAAAAACCGAGTCAGTTCAGTGATGCTTACTGGCTCATCGTGTTAGTTTCGAGGTTAACCTACCTCACAAACCCTGGTGTCGGAATTATAGAACCGCCTTAGGCTTCCGACATGGCTCCTATAACGACTACACCCGGGGCTTTACGTGCCTTCCAAAGCACAGAATCATTACTCTTTTCGGACAATCAGGTGATTCAACCTGCAATGTTCTATCTATCCAATCTGAGGAAAGTCTCACAAAGTGATATTTGTTCGAAGAGTCCCCACCGGCATTCGAACCCGGAACCTCCGTAACATCAGGCGAGCTTTTGACCACTCGACCACGGAGAGGGATGTGAGAAGTGATAAATATAACTTATCCATATAATTTTCGATTTTATTCTGATAAACTAATGGACCGATTTAAATAAAATTTTGCATGGTGACCTTATATCCCCGGTCAACTTCTTAGATACTTTTAATCCCGGAAAATTAAAAAGTTCCCGTGGGTTAGTTAAAAACTGTAGAAACTCACACGGCTCAGCATATAGTAGGTACGGGCTTATCTTCGTAACTGCTAAACCGATTTGAATAACATTTTGCATGGTGGTACCTTATATCCCCGGTAAATATCTTGCATACATTTGAACGCGAAAAATTAAAGAATTCCCGTGTAATAGTCAAAAAACAACGCGGTCGCGGGCAAACAGCTAGTATTTGATAAAGAACAAGAAAATATAATTATTAGCCAAATGTAAGTTACTATATTAACGGTGCGTGGGCATATTCTTAAAGTAAACAAACGTCTCTAAATATTCAAAATAGCGTGAGTGTGGGCGGTAATTGTTATAATTAGTTTTGTGATTGTTTTGAGGTTAAAATCTTTGTTAAATAGGCCGTAATGTAATTTAAAAAACATTGAAAATGTATGAAAAAATCGTGATATAAAAGTTACATAGTAGGTAAATATATATATTTTTATATATACAGAGTTTAAATTACGACTCAACAAAACTTAGAAACGAAAAATAAAAACATGCTTCTTCATACAAACCGATTAAAGTGACTGTTTTGTATGGGATATCTTTTTTTTTTAATTACTAAAAAACACAAAATTGTTAATTCTACTAAACACAATAAATTTCCAATAAATAATCTTGATTTTATCAATTTCGTCATCTAAATGAAATAAGAAGAAAATCTAAAATAAGCTTATTTACCTACAACCAAAAACACAACATCAAATAGTCCATTAAATATAAACCGACAAATAACCTTAATTTTACCACAAAACGGAAGCTTGTCTAACTGAGCAATTTATTGATCCTCGATTCCTGGTAACTTTATTGGGTCACGGTTCATGCAAACAATGCGATCGGGATTCTGGAGGTCAAAAACAAAACAGCAAAAAGTAATTTATTTTCCAAAATAGTAATAACATACTGTGTTCCTGGCCCCCAAAGTAGGAATTCCTGTGCTATGGGAAGCCATCAACCCAAGGTCAAAACTCTACGTCACAGGGCGACTGACTGAAACCCTCGTTCAACTGAAACTAAAAGACTTCACTGACCTCAGAATATTCAAGTCCGGTGACGATTGATTCGTCATACTTTTTCGACACAAGCATAGGTCAATTCAAAAAAAAAGAAGAAATAAAAACCTAAGAATAAAGACAGTCAAGCGCGATTTTCCTTGCTCTTAGTCACAGATGCTTAAGATATCAATCTTGAAGAAATTGGTGAGCTCTAGTAGCAAACAATTTGTATCCAAAAGAGACCAATCAGAATAAAAAGGAAAACGGCCACAGCGCCGTTTTAACTTGGTCGCTATTCTTATATAGTTTGGAGGAAATTAGAGATCAACATCTTATTGCGATAGCATTTTATTGCATTATTTGTCGTCAATCTTGCTTGCTTCATAGGCTTATTTTATCGTGTGGGTTTTAAAGTTAACCTACATCACAAACCCTGGTTTCAGAATTACTGAGCCGCCTAAGGCTTCTGACATGGCTCGTGTCACGACTCCGTAGATAGTAGTCGGGGCCAATATCTGAACGTGCCGCCCAAAGGCCAAAAACGGAATTATCTTTCTTTTCAGACAATCAAATTATTCAGCCTGCAATGTAACTAAACTGGGACGAGTGTTACAAAATAATAATTGTTCAATGAGTGCACCGGGATTCAAACCCGGAACCTCCGTAATGTAAAGCGAACATTTTACCACTCGACAACAGAGGTTAACCTAACTATGAGTAAACAATATAAATGGTGAGAATGGCTGCGCTAATTGCCCGTCGTTTTTCAAGTCGATGGTAAACTGTACTTAGAGTCTGGCATTTATTTCTTGGAGTTCTTCTTAAGTGGTTTACTGGCCTTGCTACTTTGTTCTTCTTGCATTGTTTATGTAGATACTGTTTAGTGTCGCGTCGTCGGTGGTTGAGTGGCGGGGCTGTTACTTCCATTCGGAAGTTTTCAGGTTCAAAATTCAAAATTATTTATTTGCATAGAATAGGTGTTACATGGTGATAAATACAGTATTTACGGTTCTCTGTTCTGCTAACATACATTAGCATGCAAAAATGTAGTTTAACATACTCATAACAATTATAGTCTAGGCACTGGGCGGTCACTCCATACAGAAAACGCATTTTGACAACCTACTTCTAACTATAAATACGAACACATGCAATAAGGGCTCTTTAGGCAGAGTGCGGTTTTAGTACAGAATTCTATTGCTAGTCTATGAGGATATATTTTAGCTCTAGGATTCTGATCTAATGCTTCAAGCCTTGGCATGTACTAATGTGTTTTCCAAAATTCATATTACGTCTATTCGCTGCTCTTACGGAGAAGTAAAATATCGTAAGGAAACCTGCAGACACCTGCGAAGTAATTTAAAGTTTGTGTGGGAAGTTGACCAACCCACAATGGTCCAACGTGGTCGTCTAAGGCCTATTCACCCTTATTTCAGGAAAGGCTCGAACCCCTCGGCGGGGACACTGTTTAATGTGCCTACGAGTATTTTGTGGAAAACTTTTTCTTTGTCTTTTTTTAATAAGTTAGTACGAGTATCTTTATTAACTTATTATTGTTTGTTTAAAAAGTTATAATATAATTCTAAATAATATGCGCTTTGGGTTTTTCATAGTGATATAGTGTTTCTTTGGGAATTAGAACAAACTATACCATTGAGAATTAACTTTACTTTCGTATTAGTTCAAAATAAATATACATAGTTTTAATATATTACAAGGGTCAAAGTATATAATTACTTAGTTAAATAATAATAATTCTTTATATTCATTTACGTAAAGAAAAACATCGTGATGTAACCTGCAAACCTACAAAATTTGAGAATTATGCAAGATCTAGCTGTCCGCCCAAGGCTACGCCCTTAATTTTTATTTTGGTATTTTATTTCCCGTGGTAAAAAATGTAAAGGGGATATAAAGTACCACCATGCAAATTTTCATTTAAATCGATCCAACGGTTCCAGAGATTAGCGTGTTCAAACATACAGACAGACAGAAGGATTTTTATTTTCAAATCTTGTATTTTTGTGTTTAGCTACAATCAGCGTCCCCATATTTTAGGCAATGAACCTACCCATGAAACTAAATAATTTTCCCTAAGGAACATAGGCTGAAATATGAAAAAAAACATCAAAAAACAATATCCGTCAATTAGATATGTATGTTTAGGGGTAGCGCGGTTATGTGATCAGCTGATTATTTTTTAAATATATTTCAGCCTACCTTCATTGGGTGAAATGATACAGTTTCATGGGTAGGTTGCCCTTAAAATATTGTGAGCTAATACATTTACACCCTGTATATATACCTACCTATTCAATTATCCAGTTCATCAAAAACATCATATTTAAATCCCAAATTTGATTGTCTTGTCTTGTCTTTTGTCACGTCATGTTAGGGAAACAAGATGGACCGAGGCAAGCATTGTTCCGGTACATTTAACAAAGAGCTGTGTACAGACGCTGAGTTTTTTTTCTGTTGTTCCTAAAAGCATCCATTTGTCACTTTGTAATATTAACATCGAAATTGTTATTAACTTATAAGTGTACTCGTACAAGAACTGTATAGAAAAAAAAGGAAAAACGACTAAATTGTTAAAAGAATTCTAACCATTTCTTTATTATAGGTTTTAAAAATAAGTTACTGACTTCAGACTTTATTTTATGACTTTATGTGAACCAAGGTTGGATTTCGTCTTACATTAATGAAAAAATAAATAGTTTAAAAAAGCGATGCGATATTAATTTGAACACTTCTTCTTCTTCTTCTCATATTACATTACATTCTTCTCTCTTTTTGTATAGAAGCTTAGATAAAAGAAACTTTTCAAAGTGGCACTTTTTACTGCGGGAAACATGAGCAAATTGCCAGCCCTGAAATAAAAAAAACATACTAAACAAAGACGTGCGTACACCAATTTATAATGAAAAAGAAAACCTAAAAGACTACGCTATTTTATTACGGGTACACGTTTCATGAAAAAGCGAACAGCCGCGGGACCCGCAATAACAAGGTCGTACGGAACCCTAATGAGATCCGCAAACATTTGCTGTGCGCTCCCGCAAAATTCACCATTTGATACAATTTTCCACGAAATTATCATCCCTTTGCTTTGGCCTTATTATATCAACATTCAATTTAAATAATTGATTAATAGGTACGATTAATATACTTATTTGGGAATTTTCAAATTATACTTCCCCTTTGTAATTAAATCGTGATGTGTATATTTATTGTAAAATCTACACATCTACAGGATTTTGTATTTTTTTGTACAGTTACGAGCACATGGAGATATACTTATATACACTTGGACCTTGAGAACGCCATTTTAGTCTTAGTGTAGCAGTAGGGACAATTTATTTACGTAATGCGTGTGTACAGAAGCATGTGTTCTCTACTGTACCTAACATCGGAATGAATAAAGAACAATAGACCCTTTCAAATGTAGGGCTAGAAGTAAAAGATTCAATCTTTGGTCGGCCCCGAGGTCTAAATCTGCTTAAGAAACAGATATTCGATTTCACCTCACCATATTCGTGTCATCATCTCATTTATAAAAAAAAACATTGTCTGATAAAACTAAAACAGTAGGTATTTGTGACAGGGATCGGAACCGGTTTTTCATACACTTGTTAAATCACGCTAGTTCAAACCCTATCCGACTATAGCTCTAACTAAGATCACTAAGGGTAGGTTTAGTCCTGGGGGAACATAATATGCAAAGCAACCGGCAGCCCTGACCTTCGCCTGCCGCAAAAACAATTACTTTAATAATTACTAAACCGATTGAAACCGGTTTCATTCCGTTCTTTATCAAAAACCGGGTAACCAGAATATTTTTGGTTTGTTTCATGAAGTTCCATCTTTTGCCGGTTAATTGGGGAACGGAATTATATCTGTTTTTCGAACGATATTAACACGGATTTCAAAACCGGTTTCGATCCCTGATTTGTGAAGGTGATCGAACTCTAGAAATATGCTGAGAAAAATAAAACATTAAAGTAATTTCTAAGAAAAACTCGAGACACGTATTCAATAATCTTTATCTCTCTAACAATGTTTGAAATCAAATACCTACTTACAATAATGTCTTTATTGTGTTTTTATGTATATGAAAGGATTTTATTATCAGTTATTAAATTATTGAACTTGCATCTTCAGCGGAGTAGATCGTGATTGATTTCAAGAATTTCAAATAATATTCAGCGTAATGTAACTTTTTTTTCTAATGTTTGTTTTGTACTAAGAATCACATATTTAACTAAAAGGCTAGTAACCTAAACTAAAATAAATTGACCAGGCCACAGATTATATAGTACAAGTATACTAGTTATTATATCGTCTACAAGTGCAAGTTGGTTGTTTCCACGGTCCAAGAAATCAAGGTCAAAAAGAAGACCACGTAACTGCCATCAGCCTACGTCATTTCTTCGTCATTTTGCCTATTCATCCTTGTTGAATGCGTGTAATAGACAAGGATGAACAGCGCAAAATGACGTAGGCTTGTGTCAGCCACGTGGTCTTCTTGTTAGACCTTGTTTTCTTAGACCACGGTTGTTTCTAAATGAAGACTAAAATACGCGCATAATAAACATCGTTGTTCTCACATTTTCTCCTTACTGTATCATTAAGGAGTTAATATATCAAACTAAGCTCGCAGTAAAGAGTGCGCTTGGAAAACAACTTATATCACAACTACGGACGGCTTAATTTTGAGAGGGTCTCGCTAAAGCTCTTTAAGTATTTCTTGGGAGCTCTCTTTTAACTTTAGATTTTACTTAAAATTACGATTTTTTATGAAATATTTATTACATTTGAAAGCTTTTAAAAATAAATGTTTTTAAGCTTTCGTGTTGGTAATTCTCTCAATCTATATAAATAAATATGTGGAGACATCTCACACACGGCTCTCTGACCCCAAACTAGGCAAAGCCTGTACTATGAGTGTCAGACAGCTGATATACATACATTATATAATAATATAATAGATAACTACATACTTATATAAATATACAACACCCAGGGCAAACACAAATGCTTATCACAATATGAATATATTTCCTCTGGGCGGGAATCGAACCCGCCACCCTGTGTTTCGAAGGGTGCCGTTTATTTTATTTAAGACGAGAGATGAACAGATTGAGTTTTGATTGAATAATGATGAAATTTAGAGCGTTGCTGTCGAATTAAGAGTACTTTTAAGTCAGATGTGTTTGTATGTACGATCGACGCGAAACTAAATAGACAATTTCCGTTCCTTTTTGTCCATAAAAGCGTGAAAAAGGCGTATACAATTTAAATTTGGATTCCGAGCATAACAATGAGAATCATTGAAATCAAGAAAATTATTTGAGAATTTATTTATAAATAAGCCCTAGCCTTTTTACTGTATAAGTATTTGAAATTTATTTTATTTGTTTGAAATTCTCAGATAAATGACAAAAGCTATGGTGTACTAGTCTTAACAAAGGATCAAATAGACTAGTACTAATAATTAGCAAAAAAATTTACATGTTATAAACTTGGGCCTTTTTCTGTTCCGCGACCATTCCGCCTAAAGCAATTTTACTTACAAACCCTGAACCTCGTACATATTTCATTTAAAACAATATCATTCCGACTGTAACCTCTCGGACAAAGATTCATTTTAAGCCAAAATTATACTAAAGGCCTTTTAGTCCAGAACAAATAGCTAGAGGCAATGAAGTTCGCAGACGGAGTATCAAAGTAACGAACGATACAACTATTGTATTTTACTACTTAGAATGTAAGGCTTTCCTACCTATTGTATTTGAATAAACCGTTTTGATTTTAACACGATTTAAATTAGGTCCATTTGTATGTAACTAAGTATGCAATGGAATCTAAGGTAACTAATTTAACCATCTTCAACAGCTACTAGTAAACCCCCCGAATTTAGGCTCATTTGATTTGTCTAAGTAAGACCTTCGAATCAACGATGTTAAAAGCGTGTTTTTCTAGTGTAGTATATTAATAATAAACAGTTTTGATTTTTATTAATATACTTTTGGCTTTGGGGCAGAAAGGTTCTTGAATGGCGGCCGCGCGCCGGAAGACGTAGTGTGGGCAGGCCCACCACGAGGTGGACCGACGATCTAGTGAGGGTCGCGGGAAGCCACTGGATGCGGGCAGCGCAGGACCGGTTATTGCGGAGATCCTTTGTCCAGCAGTGGACGTCTACAGGCTGAGATGATGATGATGATGATGATGATGATGACTTTTAGCCTTGTGAACTGTAGATTTTGCTAGCCTGCAAGACCCAAAAGCCCATTTCCAAAAACTGAATCGATAAATAATCCCTATAGAGGAGCAGGATGAGTATAAGCGAAGTGTGTTGGAGATTTGCGATTATACATTTCTTTAATAATGTTAAACAAATGATGATGGATAATGTTCTGTGGAAAAAATCACTGATTTTTTGCCTCACACGATTATCGAGCATATTGGAAATGAATCTGTAATGTGAGTTTCGTTTTAACACTGACTTTTTTTTTTAAATGTTAAGCTCTGAAAATATCGGAAGCGAAGGGCGATTTTCCGACCTTTAACCCGATCGTCTTTGTTTTTAAGTTAAAATTGTAGCTCATTAAATAGTTCAGAGGCGATTTTCTAAAATTTTTGATTCGTTTCAAAAATATCGGATGCCAAAATAAAAAAATCGGAGAATATTGAATATTTTTTTAACATTTTCGGCTATAACTTTTTTCGTTATTGACTTTCTCAAGTAATTATTCTTGTACCTTACATAACAGCTATCGTGAATACCCTTTTTTTAATATCATTTATCTTCACAACTCTCCGAGATATAAGAGATCGCACTTTTTCGTAAAGTTGGAGCCTACACTGGAGCGAACGAAAAGACATTACCAATGAGAAAACTAGACGTCAGGCACAGAACCTTGTACTACTTCATCAATCGGTCAGGCTCTGCCTAGTTTGGGGTCGGATGGCCATGTGTGAATTATCCCACATATTAGTATAAAGAATAAGAATAAGATAAATTTATTTATGGGACATCACAACACAACAGGTAAAACAAAATTTAACAACATAAGCAAAATTACTTTATACACAAAACAATTTGGTAAGTAATAATTTGGTACAGATATATATGACTGCGACACCACACAAAAAGGTCTTCCCTCAGCTAAAGCCATTGCCCAATTAGGCCACGGCGCGCTGCTGGTCTTCCGGGAGTCTCGGTCTGTTCGGCATTTGCCGCCTTTCTGATCTTACCTACAAACTGTTACATCCATACAGAATGTAGATTTTTGCCCCCTTTTCGGAGTTCCATAAGGATACTTTTTATTTGTAATTAGCCCAATTTCGTTTTTGGGCACCTTTTTACAAAATACAGACTACTAAAGTAGATTAGATTAGATTTATTTATTTCATATTACATGATTGTACACATTTTACAAGGATTTATAAAAAGGACATCCGTAGTATGATCGTCAGGATATAGAAAAAATAATGAATACCAATATGTGCAAAATAATAAATTCATTTAATGTCTAGTACTATCGATGTATTAGTATTAGTTAGTAGCGCTGTTGTACTGCATATTTTAACTGGAGCATTCTTGTTATTCAGGTCCTTCGTCAGACCACATTACCGATAGTACCGACGCGGCACCAGACCTTCCAACGCCAGCTGTCCCACCGCCTGGACCTGCCTTCGATCCAGTTCAGCATCTGTAGCCTGGAGCGAGCTGACTCCAGCATTGGCCTCATCAAGGTAGGACAGATTTATAATAATAATAATAATCATTTATTTCAGGCTGCACACGCATATCACAAATACAATATAATACAACAAATAAAGTGAAATACAAATTAACAGTAGGAAACATCACAAAAAGTGGTCTTTATTTGCGATTTGCGCTGCGCTGCACAGAGAGCCAATAATGGGCAAAAATAGGACAAGTCAGGTCTTCGTATTTATGATTTCATTAAAAAGATAAGATAGAAATGACGATTGACAAAAACTTCGTCCAAACAAGATTACTTTTCGTTGTGTAAGTAACCTAAAATTCAGAATGTTTTTATTGATACTAATTTTATACAAAATCCAATTTTTGACGCCGAACCTAATTTGGTATTCTGTGGCCGAACCTAATAAATACTGAGGATCCATACGCAATATGCGGTTAGCCGCAGGAGGCGGTTGCAGTGGCGGTTAGCCGCGCGGCGTCTAGTCGTCAGTCGGACCCATGGTCTAAAAAAACAAGGTCTTCCATTCGGACCACGTGACTGACACAAGCCTACGTCATCTTGCGCTGTTCATTCTTGTCGAATGCGTGTTAATAGACCTTAACGTTCGTTCGTTCCGTTTTCGTGACCTTCGCGTTCGTTTATGGAGAAGAACTTTCAATTGACATAAGTCACTATGTCACAGAATTACAAGACTCCAGGTTCACCTTGACTGAACCTATTATTACTGTTATTAATAAAAAAGTTTATGAGCTTGGTTCATAATTAAATTTCGCTTGCTCTGCAAATAATGATCGGGTAACAAGTTGAGTTTAACGAACGATGTAACATCAGTTTCACTATTAATTATGCGTTCTTCTGTAGAAAAACTGCAGCATATCAATTTCTAAATATCTACTAACTTACTTAATCTAGGTAACTCATATAATATATTATGTAAATTATGTGCTAACGCCACGACCAACCATGGACAGTGTAGTCTTTGGTACTTATTATTATAGTATTAGCCTTGATATCGAAAAATGGTTAAGTATGTTAAATCTTACTTCGAATAAAACCTTTTGTTTTTTTTATAAATTTCGATGTACAGCTCTACAAACCGAACCGATACCAACTCGGATACAAAGTTAGTTCTCAATTTTAATCTATACTATCTATAATAAAACTAAAGAATGGACGTGTCTGAACATTGATTTGTTTTTCAAAAAACTGAACGTAAAAATACAAGTTAAGAAAAAAATGTCCGTCCGTCTGTCTGTCTGTCTGTAATCTCTGGAATTACTGGACGGATTTTAATGAAACTTTACAATAATATAGCATATATATTAGAATAACACGTAGGCTACTTTTTACCGTGGAAAAATACTTCTTTCCCACGGGAAAACCTATTAACGTGAGCGAAGCCGCGGGGCGGAAAGCTAGTTTTATATACGTAACCGCTAAAATGCATTGGTTGGAATTCTACTTCGTACGGGCTATCATCAGACGATGGCTTTGCACCGCAGACTGTATGTCGACGATCCGAATAAGCCAATTAGTCCTTTGTATAGGCCTAGAGCTAATTCAGCTTCCTAAAGCTTTCAGACTGAGTAGAGTACCACGTAACTTCGGTTACTAGCGAACAAAATAAAAATAAATAGTACAAATAGAAACTGTCTGCATTTTAGATACCGATAGTTATTGAACATAACAAGTCAACATTTTCAGCATAGATACGGATTTCCAAAATCCCCCATTTATTTATGTTTAAAATGGTGCGGATGTTTTAATCGTATGTGGCAGAAAGAAGTATGTTAAACGCTAAAGAGCTTTAATTGACTCTTTCAATACGTTTCTTAAAATTAAGGGGTTACATTTGTAGGTACTAAATTAGTGTGTACTTTATATTTTATTGCTTTAGCGTACGTACAGTAAACAAGGCAGTTTTAAATTTCATTTATGCAGAGCAGAGACATGAATTAGACCGACCAAAAACCTTATCGCTACCAGGCTACCAACATAAGGTCTTCTCCTAAGTCACGTGTTGTTAAAACATGTCTACGTCATCAGCGATAGAAAAAGAGCACAATATATAAATAACACACGAACAGCAGGATAGCAAACTGTGTCAATAAAAGATGACGTCAATGAAATAGAGATGTTCCACGGACTGAGTAGTATATTATTGAACCATGTCTGTCACGGCGAAAATAGGCGCAATATGTATCGTTCTATTTTCCACCATTTTTTCCGAACTGTAGACACGTCGCGCATAGGGCCATCCGCGTCCATCTTTTGTTTCACTCGTATTGCTGTCTATGATTGAATGCGACGACGACACTCAAAAGATGCTCGAAAGACGCTGCCGTATTAGTCATTTTTCTCTTTGGACGCTGCTGCTATTGCGTGCTAGTATGGAGGGGATGCTAGTCTTAGTTCACGCAATGTTCACACAAACCACGATACGCGGTAGGCGGGCAGGCCTCGGTGGAAGTCAGGAGGGCCACTCTGTCAAAGTGCGCCGGAGTGCTCGATTACTCGCTACGGTGAGTTGCCAAAGAGTGCAGATTGAGGCCCCATACAGACAAAGCTTTCCGCTTGCGGTGATGCGTTAGTCGTAAAGGTAGATTTAGAGGTATTGTGAAAATGTGTAAAGAAAATTTTGAACTTACTTTCCGCCCCGTGGCGCCACCCGCGGTAACAGTTTTTCCCGAAGGAATGAGGTATCTTCCCACAGTCAAAGGTAGCCTATGTCCTTCCTCAAGGTCTGTTCTATCTCTGAAACAAGCTACATCAAAATCGGCGTAGTGGTTTTGGCGTAAAATCGTATCAAAGAAACAGACAAACAGACAGAGTTACGTATCGCATTTATAATTTAAGATGGTAAGTAAGCATAGTAAAAGCAACACTGCTCTACTACTGTAAAGTTATCCGATAAAGATCGCTACACGCGATAAGACCGCCTTTGTGCACTATGTTCTCCAGTGTTGTTTTTGTATTTGTTATTATTGTGTGCAATCAACTATTTTTACTTTATTTTATCGCAAATAGTGATAATGTCACTTAGATTTATTATTCAGATACTATAAATATCACTATGTTTTACTATCTGTCTGCCTAGGGCTACGCCCGCGTTGTTTTTTTTTATTTCCCGTAGTAAAAGTATCTAAGATGTTGGCCGGAGATATAAGATACAACCATGCAAAATTTCATTTAAATCGGTCCAGAGATTAGCGTATACAAACAGACAGACGGTAAATTTTTCAAAACTTGTATTTTTGTGTTCAGCAACACTCCTTTGATCACCTACAGTCAGTTTTTTGAAAAACACGCCGATCCTTCAGTTTTATTATAGTACATAGAAGATAGATATAGATAGAAGAAGAAGATAATTATAACGAATTTGATGAGAAATATAAGTAAGACGCAAGAGAATTTTACGCAAACTGGATTTTATTTATCTGTTGCCATGGAGATCCATGACACTCCCGAGGGAGGAGAAGCGGGAGGTACATTGGACACAACTTAAAGTAGGTACAACATACAAATATCTAAAATTAAATCTAAATTCTAAATTAAACTACCTACAACTGAAGTCGAACGGGGGGTTTACATATTCGACCCGAACGAGTCACAACAGTTGGCAGTGGATCAGTCCGTTTAACATTGTCGGAGTCAATGGGAATTTCAGCGTTAGTCAACTCGATGGGTTTGTCAGAAGTTGAGTGAAGTTCGAGTGGGTAGAGTCGCTGAACAGGTCGAAGTCTATGTCCATATGCGGTACGAACTTTTGCCACGCGGTTATGGTCATCGCGACCTGCGTATGTCTGCTCTACGACTCCTAAAGGCCAAACCAAACGCTTGCTGTCAGACTCAATGATGACTACGTCGCCCACGCGGAGTGGTGGTGTCCCTTTAACGGAGTTACGCTGAATAAGGGAACCCACATACTCAGATCGGAAACGTTGACGAAATTGATTTCGCAGGCTCTGACAATACTTAGCGCGAACATTAAGACTATTGCCATCTACTTCATCAATATCTTCCACAGAATTGCCTTCAAGTGGTTGTAGGAAATTTTGAGGAGTGAGTGGTTTCAAACTATCTTCGAGATTGCTTACATAAGTTAGAGGTCTATTATTAATGGTAGCCTCGCAATCACATAATACTGTTTGAAGCTCTGTCAAAGAAACAGAAGCGCGACCCAATACCCTCACAAGAGACTGTTTCACTACACCTACAAGCCTTTCGAAGAACCCTCCCCACCAAGGAGCGCTAGGAGGTGAAAATACCCACTTAATTTTCCGTATTGATGAAAAACTGACTATTTTGTTCCAGTCTAAGGCGTTTAATAAGTTATTAACGCCAACAAAATTTGTGCCATTGTCACTGTAAATACAGTGCACTCTGCCCCTACGTGCTATAAAACGTCGTAAAGCAAGAATAAAATCAAAACTAGATAATGACTCTACAACTTCTAAATGTACTGCACGATAAGTGGCACATGTAAATAAAGCAATCCAGCATTTATTTTGAGATTTTAACATCAAAGGTCCAGCAAGATCAACGCCAGTCACCTGAAATGGAGCGCTAGCTTCAACACGATCTGCAGGAAGATTCGCTGGTGGAGTAGTACACGGTTTAGCAGTAAAACGTTTGCATTTGATGCACTGCCTTACAACCCTTTTAACCAACCGCCGAACACCGATAATCCAAAAAGTTTCTCTAAGATGGACCAAAAGTGTTTGTGTACCAGCGTGTTGTAAAATTTTGTGTCGCTCTGTGACAAGATATTCGACAAACGTATCACAAGCAGGCAAGACTACTGGGTGTTTAAAATCATAGGTATCACTTGTGTAATCTAGCCTTGTTTTTAGACGCAGAATGCCGTCCTCGTCTTTGAAAGTTTGAAGCTGACTCAATTTTTTATTATGTTTTAATTGAATTAAACGAAACAGCACCTTTTCCGCTCGATCTAGTTCATCACACGACAAATCTGAATGAGGTAATCCGTTAGGACGTTTGTATTTAAACCTTAACATCCATCCAATCATTCTTATTGTCTTAGAATAGGATGAAAAATAATTTAAACATCCTAAAAAAGATGTTTCTTCCAAAACCATCACCTTAATGGAAGTTCTTCTTCTCTCTACATCTAACTGATTAGAGTCAACAGTGAAATCTGTGGAAGGCCAATTCTCAATATCATCATATAACCATGATGGGCCGTCCCACCACTTGGACTCTATCAACTGTTTAACTGACACACCTCTCGAAGGCAAATCAGCTGGGTTTAGGTTCCCTGGGACATGTCGCCAAGAGTCTTTATTAGAAGATGCTTTAATTTCCCGGACTCTGTTAGATACGAAAACACTCCAGTCACCTTTTCCCTTTATCCAACATAATACCACACTAGAATCAGTCCAAAAATATACTGGGATATCAGGTAAATTCAGAGCCTCCAAAATAACTGAGCACAATCTTGTAGCTATAGTAGCGGCGATTAACTCAAGACGAGGTATAGTAATTTTCTTAGCAGGAGTCACCCTAGCCTTTGCCATGACTAAACGTACAGAAACATTGCCCTTATACTCTGAACGCAAAAATGCGCAAGCAGCATAAGCAGCTTGACTCGCATCACAGAAAACATGCAAAGAGTTTTGACTCAAAGATATATCATGACACGTTAAACGCCTCGGAACTTTAATCTCACGAATAAGATGCATTTGCTCTGTCCAACGCTTAAATTCGACACTCAAGTCTGCTGGCAACTCTTCATCCCATGAAATATTACTTGCCCAAGCCTTTTGTAGGATCATTTTTGGAACTATAGTAGTGGGAGAACATAGACCTATGGGATCAAAAATCTTATGAACAACAGATAGTAGAGTTCGTTTTGTCATACTACCACTTTGCCCACCCAACGAGTTTACGTTGCAACTTAAATTATCATTATCAACATCCCAGACTATTCCTAAAACTGAAGTCGATTTTGTATCATCCAATTTCGTAGGCGCAGTAACCCATGATCGCAAATCAAATTTACCATCGATCATTACCTCTTTAGCTTCTTTAACGAATTTGGACAACGCATCTACCGAGCTGACACTAGTAATACAGTTGTCAACATAAAAGGACTTCTTTAATTTCATTGCAGTCTCTTTTAAATTATGAGGAGCGCGATCTAGATGATAATTAATTGTTGCTGCAAGATGAAACGGGCTGGAAGTAACACCGAAAACTACACGCCTGTGTCTATAAATAACAACAGACTTTTCTGGATCCTTGATATTAGACCACCATAAAAATTTAAGGTAATTCCGATCCTCAGGAAAAAGGGAAATTTGCAGAAAAGCCTTAGCAATATCGGCAGTAACTCCAATTGCTTCTTTTCTAAAATCAATTAATAAATTTGGTATTAGTTCAATGAGGTTGACTCCCTTTTCTAAACAACTATTTATAGAAATTCCATCAATATCTTTCGCCGATGCGTCAAAGACTGGTCTCACCTTAGTAGTCAGGCGCGAGTCTTTAATTACCGCATGGTGAGGTAAGAAATGACCTGTGGTAGTCATTTGACAAGGAGCCTTTTCAATTATACCTAACTTCAACCATTCGGTAAATACATCATCATAATCTTCTGTTCTACCTAATGTTTGAAGACGCGTTGTAGTAGACAATAATCGTTTCTTTGCTACTTGAAAATTTGGCTTGGGACGAGGACTGCCGTTGCACCACGGCAAACTCACCTCGTACCTACCTTCCTCGTTCACAGATATTGTCTCATTAAACTGGCGTATAATTTCTTCATTCCGAGATGATTCCGATACTTTTTCGCTGGGATCTCGGATACCCAAAATGTCTAAATCCCACAATTCTGAAATTTTAGGAGAACAGTGAAGATTTGCCGTCAAAGCCGAATAGGCTCCTGTGACGGGACCCTGAACTGTCCACCCCATTTTAGTGTGAATTGCAGTTAAGTCGTTGTCAAGTTGTAAAACGGTACCTGTTAAAAGTCTACCTGCATAATCTGCTCCAATCAAAACAGTCACGTCGTCAGGGGTCATCGTAGAGTCAGTCAAAGTTATGTTTTTCTGCTTCAGTTGCTCAAGTAACAAGTTTGATCTAACTTTAGGTAAAACGCCACAAATTTTCTCCTGCCCTAAAACAGAAAGACACATGCGGAAATCATTACACAAGCTTTTCAGTTGCACGTCGTAGACGGGATGTTCTTTGGTAGTTGTCTCAACGCCACCAAACAAGCAGTGCGTAAGCTTTTCCATACGAGACGGCTGTAGTCCCAATTGCAGAGCAACTTCATTCTTAATATATGATCTCTGAGCCCCAGTATCGATCAGTGCACGAACTTCGATCTCCTTATCACGCGAAATTATTTTCAAAGCTATAGTCTGCAACAAGGTTGTAGTTTTCAATTCGCATAATAAATTGACAGAATTGTCAGGCTCCGATCTCAAAGGTTCTGAACTCTTTGACTCAGGTAATCTTTTTG
Organism: Teleiodes luculella; assembly: GCA_948473455.1. NCBI lineage: Eukaryota > Metazoa > Arthropoda > Insecta > Lepidoptera > Gelechiidae > Teleiodes > Teleiodes luculella. Next base: position 5,481,688 of record OX419599.1, on the reverse strand, counting down.
TTTCTGACAGATTACTTTCTGGTATGTTTTGACACATAATAGTGACATGACGTTTCTTGCAGAATAAACATTTCGGAAAATATCTGCATTTTTTTGCAGGATGCAATTTCAGGCAGATTATGCATGACTTTTTAGATTTTACATACTCCAAACGTTCCTTTGGTAGCATTCTTGACGCTTTGTAACATTCAGTGCTACTGTGAGAGTCTTTGTCACACCATATACATTTTAACACAGATGTGGTAGATGATGAGTAGCTCTTATTCTGATTGTTATTCTGCGATACAAAACAAGCAGTAGGGGGTTTCTGAAAGGAATTTGAAGATGAACCCGCAACAGAATCTTGTAGGAACCCTTGCCGAGCTAACACGATCCGCTCCTCCGATTCAACTTCTTCTCTTAGGAAGTCCATAAGCGAGCTGAGGTCATCACTTTCCTTATGAGATACCTTGCGCTCAACTTGAATTCGGTTCCATGATCGGAGCAATTCTTCAGGCAAAGCACTCTCTATCATGGGGTACAAAATAGATGCATACTTATCTTTTGTCACGTTGAGACTTTCCAGGGCTTGCAGATGCGTTTGTAGTTTATCGTATAACTGCGATAAGTTCCACAAATCGCCTTTTTGCTGCGTCCAGACTATGCTTAATAAGCCACGTACATATGTTTGTATAAGCAGATCTTCTCTTGCAAACCTAGCCTTCAGAGCATCTACGGCCTTTGAGTAATTCTCTGCACTCGGAGGATAGCTCATAACTAATTGGCGTGCTGGGCTATTTTCGGTAGTAGATTGCACCAAATACTGAAACTTGTCCAAACTGTCTAGTTCTGAATCGTCATGAATTTTTCGAAACTGTCCCCAAAACTGGATCCAATTTTTTATATCGCCATCAAATTTTACGAGCTCTAACTTCGGCATCTTCAGATTCTTGCGACGGTTTTCACAAGAGTTTGCAGTCATGCAGTTTGACGATAGACTCTGTTTGCTGTCTGCACGGTGCTGCGAGGTCAGTTTGAGTGCACTTATTGATTCGTATTTGGCTCGAATTTGAGCCCACTTCAGACGGTATTCCAAGGCGTGGTCTTGATCTTCTTCGTAGGTTTTTTCTGAAATATCGCCACAGTCCAACATCAAATCTTTTAGCTTCTCCTCCACCTCCAGCAATGCATCCGCCGCATCCTTTGCTACTATGAAGGTTGATTCCGTAGCTTCGGTATCCTCGGCACTTACGGCGTTGAAAAATCTTTTTTCAATTATTGAAAGTTCACGCCGGAGTTGCGTACGTTGCCTCTTCAATTTCTCCATAATTTCCGAAGAACGGTCGCCAAATATAACGAATTTGATGAGAAATATAAGTAAGACGCAAGAGAATTTTACGCAAACTGGATTTTATTTATCTGTTGCCATGGAGATCCATGACAATAATAGTTTTTTATAAGAAGAGTTACTTCAATGCCCAGACAGATTTTATTTTATTTTGCTTGAATAATTCTGACCCCATGTTTTGTTAAAAAGGACTGTCAACGAACTCAAAATACAAGCAACGGTATAATAACAATGAGCTTCTTTTAAATGAAATAAACTTCTAAACTAAAACATAAATATACATTATTAAATGTCTGAGACACTTAGTAAGAAATATGGCGTCTTCTTACTACTCAAGGTAACTTCTTCTTTTTTAACCATTCATAAAAATTACCAAAAAAACTTAGAATTGTAGAAAAAGGCATATGATTTTTAGTAGTTTTTAGTAGCCAAATACTCAAACAATATTATTTTGCTGTAAATTTTAAGCAAATGCTACAAAAGTAACGTATCTATCTAGTAAAGTAAAAAACTTATAATTTTACAAAATCCATACGAAACAAGAAAATCTTCACTCAATATTCAGCCAATGATGGATTTTCTATATAATGAAACTTTATGGGTCGAATGTCTGTACATAAACCTGGGGAACCTGCCGCGGAAGGACACGATACCCTGGACTAAATAAAATTAAAAAATAAATAAAATTAAAAAATTAAATTAGTTTAAAACCGAGTCAGGGGGATGTAAGGAGTGATAAAGAATATATCCAGATTGTTTTCAATTTTTTGTTCCTCTGTTTGTCTGTGTGTATGGGCTGATCTCCGAAACTGTTGGACCGATTTGAATAAGATTTTGCATGATGATACCTTATTTATATCCCTGGTCAACATCTTAAATAGTTTTTACTGCGGGAAAATATATCAGTCCTATAACTTTACTGTGCACGAGAAAGTCAAAACACAACGCGGGCGTAGCTTCGGGCGTACAGCTAGTAATAAAATAGAATATACAAGGAAAATAAAAATAATAACAGTGTAAGAAATCTTTAGCTTTGTAAAAGTGTATTATATAGGTATTCCCTTTGGAATATTCGCGAGCAATAAGAACTTTTAAATTATGTACGTATGTCTTAAAAACTTCACTTAGTTTTTTAAGCTTTTATGTATTTATAATGAGCTGTTAACGTTACGTTTCGTATTTATAATGTAGTGTGTTCTCGATCGTCCTTCAGCTTTGTACGAGTAACTCGATATTTTAGTTAACGCTGCCGCCGTCAGCCTTGTAATTAGTGTTTAGTCTTTCTTTGTACAAAACATTCCGGGCTAAGCTCCTAGACTTTTTCTTCTCTAGATACTTTATATCATGACCCAAATATCAGTTTGCAATAATAACTATAAAGAAAGAAATCAATGTAAAATAATATAGCATAAGAAATAAATTGTCTAATAATTATAAATGAATGGAAAAATATAAATCTGCTGTATTCAAACGAAAATAAATTTGGCAGTTAAGAAACTTAGATTACAGTAGAATAACGTACAAAATATTTTTATATACATAATAAACGAAACAAAACATTTCAATTCAAAGTTAAGTGTTTAAGTATGTCTACACTGTTTATATATGATGTTTAAATATGTTAACAAACTTTCTGCTAGATTTTTATTTTTATTTTTACCTTTTAGTGCAGGATAGGATCTTTAAAGTTAAAGTTTTATATATTATTTTTTTAATACAGTTGCTCAAAATGTGGCGTATTGCAGGGACGTATATAGCGTTCGGGATGTGGGCTATTACCCGAGGCTATTTACACACTCGTGCTTTTTCTTACCTTTCCCGAATTCGTGCGTTCTCTTTCCCAACTGTCAAAATATTGTTTATTAAAAAGAAAAACCAACCATGAAGTTTTTACTAAAAAAAATTCATAGAAGTTTTTATGGTTCATGCAAATACGTATATTTCTAAAAAGAAGCTCCTTATTTGTTTCAATATCAGATTTAATGATTTGATTGAATGAGTTAGGTTAGGTTTCATTTCATTTCATCTCATTAAATTTCATTAGCATTTCATATCAATAAAAAAATTCTACTGAAGACTTAGGTAGGTGAAAAAAATAGGTGAAAAAAAAAGGTGAAAAAAAAATCTCTGCTTATATTCTACGGTTGGCGCCATTTTTTTTTATTGTGTTTTAAGGTGTTTTTATTATATTAGGTCCTTACATATGAAATTGCCGTTCAGTATCAAAAAAGTGAAACAAGTTTTTTTTAATGAAATTATTATTTAATCAATCGAAGTATGCGCCGTTGTTATCGATACACTTCCGCCATTTTATAGGCAGATCATTGATACCTTTGGAAAAAAAATCCTGGGAGCGAGAGTCTATGAACTGTTTGAAGGCGGTTTTGACTGCCTCATCAGATTTGAAATTTTTTCCTTGTAAAAAGTTATCCAAATTTTGAAAAAAGTGGTAATCGGTTGGGGCAAGATCTGGAGAGTATGGTGGGTGACGCAGATCTTGCCCCAACTCGCATACTTCGATTGATTAAATAATAATTTCATTAAAAAAAACTTGTTTCAGTTTTTTGATACTGAACGGCAATTTCATATGTAAGGACCTAATATTATTAAATTGCCTCATTTTTTCGCAACTGTATTAAAAATAGTCGTTCAGTACACGTGCGGAACCGTCATTGCAACTTGTTCCGACTGTCAATTTGTCGGAACTCTTTGCAATGACAGCCTTTCCGCACTTGTAATGAAATAATACTAATTTGAGCCTGAAGAAGTTGTGAATGAATATGACACAAAAAGCCGCCTACTCACGGCCCGCCTACGAGTCAAGATACGCTCCAATTCACGCTTAAAAAGGAACAACGGTCGTATCGTGAATGGCACTGAAGTCACGTCACGAATCCCTAAACTTCAAAACACCTGGCTCAGAAGCGGGAATAAACTGTCACGTACATTTCAGTACAAATACCTGTAGAAAATATTGTAATGAAATATTATACAATAGAAATATTATAAAAAACATGGTAAAAAAGCATCCGTAAGTGAGTGGTAAAACGCTTGCGTCATATTGCCGAGGTCACGGGTTCTAATCCTAGTGGGCCACTTGCCACACAAAACTGAAGTGATGAAGTAATTTATTTCATTTTTGGTGTTAAAATCATAAAAATTCTTTGCTTTATTATATCATAGTTCTAAAACTGAAGACCACAGTATATAATTATTATCTTTCCATTTAATTTCACGACTTTGCTCTGAAAACATAGTTCTTTTACTTTACTTTATTCTCTTAAGGAGATTGAAAATTCTAAATGCATAAAGGTTCTATCTAAATCTTAAAACCACATCAAACCACTGCCAGAGTGTATTCAAAGGTCGATTTTCTTTTATTTCATCTCTTCGCCTTTTTAAATGATTTTGAAGGTCAGTAGACACCCAATATAAATAAAAGAAATGCCAATTGAAGTGGCAGTGAGCGTATGACATTACTCGTAGAATAAATGACTGCGCCTTTTGGAGTCGAGTGAATCAAGAATGATCAATGATCGATGGCGCATTGAAAGATCGAGTCGTGGGTGGTGACGTCACAGGGGAAATGAACCATTTATTGAAACTATTGTTTACTATCTATTGTAAATGTCGCAAGCGCTGTTGGAACTCTTTGAAATATGTGAACATATTTATATTGTTTTTAGTAGTTTTAGTAGTTGTTCGACGGCCTCGTAGCCTAGTTGGTAGTACGTCTGCCTACGAAGCACAAGGTCGCGGGTTCGAATCCCGCCCAGGGCAAACATTCGTGTGATGAGCACTTGTGTTTGCCCTGTGTCTGGATGTTGCATATGTATAATAATATATGTATGTTATATCAGCTGTCTGACACCCATACTACAGGCTATGCCTAGTTTGGGGTCAGATGGCCGTGTGTGAGATGTCCCCACATATTTATTTATTTATTTAGTAAAGAAATGACAAAGAGCATAGTGTTTCCTCCTTCTCCAAGTCGTAGTCTTTTGGCAGAGTGATTTGGCCTATTTTGCGTGAAAGCCTATTTTATACAATACAAAAATCTATGTCATCACCACCACCAAAGCTAAATTATCTTGTACTAGCTTCCCGCCGCGGCTCTGCCCGCGTTAATAGTTTTTCCCGTGCGAATGAGGTATTTTCCCGCGGTAAAAGCTAGCGTATATTTTTCCGCAAGGTATATTCTTTTTGCCAACTCCGCCCGCTTTAGCATTTTTTCCCGTGGGAATGAGAAATTTTCCCGCGGCAAATCGTAGCCTATGTTCTTTTCCAAGGTCTATTCTATCTTTGTGCTAAGTTTTACCAAAATCGGTTCAGTACTTTTGGAGCTCATTCAATTATTAGGAATATTTCATGTATTTTTTTACACCTTGAGTTACATTATCGTAGTTTTAGTAATTAAGGATCCCTAATTTTTTGAGAATAAAATATAGCCTATGTTACTTAGGGTAAATGTAGCTTATAAAGGTTATAGAATTTTTGAAATCTGTTCAGTAGTTTTTGAGTTTATTCATTACAAACATACACACACAAATACAAATCTTTCCTCTTTATAATATTAATACTAGCTTTCCGCCGCGGCTTCGCCCCCGTTAACAGTTTTTCCCGTGGGAATGAGGAATTTTCCCGCAGTAAAAGTTAATCTATGCTCTTTCGTAAGGTTTATTCTTTGTATTAAGCTTCATAAAATCGGTTCAGTAGTTTCGGAGCCTATTCATTTATTAGGAATATTTTTGGTAATTTTTTTGCACCTTGGGTGTAACTCAGGGATCATGTAGCTTCTCAACAGTGAAAGAATTTTTGAAATTGGTTTAGTAGTTTCGAAGCCTATTTGATGCAAACAAACAAACCTTTCCTCTTTATAATATTAGTATAGAGGTATGACATACAGCTATAATTCCCTTATATTAGAAGCAGCTGCTAACTGTGCCGACTTATCAATTTCGGGGCCATAATATGTGATGATTGATGGGACTTAGTGTGTCGCCGGCCACCTGGTCTCTCTGAAAGCAATGGACTTTTTCTCTCAAGGCTCCACACAATTTTTCGCCGAAAAGCTGCAAATATTTCCATATCGTCAACCTGCTGAGAAAACCTCGCTTTCGTCAAATTCCTTTTTTTACAAATTGGGCAAATATCTGGCAATATTTGCACATATAAAATTTACGCATTTGTTTTAAGGCTCTAAAAAGATAATCATATAATTACTAACAAACAACAAAATTAATACCTATCGTACTTTTTTTTCAGTAGTTAGTTTTTAGTGTTTCCTATAAAAAATTGTTGAAAGTCTGCTGTTAGTCAAAAAATAAACATTGCAGTTATGCGGACGAAAACTTGAATGAAAACGCATACCAATGTTCTGCAAAAATTGCATTCTGCGTAGGGAAAAGATCGGTGTCAGATCATTTATAATGTTGCTGGACACTCTAAACTTAAATTAAAATCGCGGTCTTTTTCCTTCATATGGGAGATGAATGAATGTTAATAATTTATGATATCACTTTCCGCACGTTTTTCCCATGGAAATGAGGGATTTTTTTGTGGTAAAAGATAGCTTTAGCTTTGAGGTATAAGCTATATTATTGTAAAGTTTCATTTAAATATATCAGTAGTTTTTGCGTGAAAGAGTAACAAACATCTACATCTATACACCTATCCTCACAAACTTATAATATTAGTATACAATATTTAAAGAGCGGGTCTGATTTCTGAGCAAGCGGGTTTGACTTTTCTAAAACTAATTTGAAAATCTCCTATATTTGAGCGTGTTTAGATCGTATTGACTTTAAATTAAATTAAAGCGTATTAACAAGAATTGGAGCCGTTACAGATGATTTCCTTAAAAAAACATTTATTTGATTACAACAATAAATAAATTAGAAGACCCCAAACTAGGCAAGCCTTTACTATAAGTGTCAGCCAACAGATATAAAAATTCAACATCCAGACACAAGGCATACACAAATATTTATCTCTCGAATGTTTGCCCTGGGCGGGACACGAACCCGCGACCCTGTGCTTCAAAGGCGCACTACCAACTAGGCTACTGGGCCGTCAAAAACAAAATCCGATCAATGCAAATAAATGACGACAAGTCCACCAACTCACAAACTTCAAGTAGGACTTGTAAATTCTGTTTCACGAAGAAACATTCTTTTTTTGTTTCAAAATAGATTGTCACTGATGGTCTAAGAAAACAAGGTCTTGCATTCGGACCACGTGACTTGACACAAGCCTACGTCATCATGATGTTCATCCTTTGTCGAATGCGTGTTAATAGACAAAGATGAACAGCATGATGACGTAGGCTTGTGTGTAGTCACGTGGTCTGAATGCAAGACCTTGTTTTCTTAGACCATGATTGTCTCACTGCAATGATAAAATAAATATACAGCACCTCTAACATGCCCGGTCCACGCGTGACAGACATAATTTGGTCGTATGTATTCTCTTATCCTATTGGAGGATATTTCAATATAGCGGGTTTTTTGACAGTTAAATGTGCGACAAATTTTTGTCATAGCAATGCATGTTACGGGGGCTGGCTGATAATTGTAAAGAATCTACGCTTGTGTTATGACATGACGTCACCGCTGCATGTTTCACGTTGCTCGCTGCGCCGGATTGTCAGTGTCACCCGGCTGCGCTTCCTGTCAATATCCGCTGCACTGTGAATGCTCATGCGCTCGATCCGATGCACCCGACAGCTTTGACGGTGCACCGTTCGATGAAACGAGGCGACAGTGGCTAGAAAATGAATAGGCCATTTTAAATGGTAGATTATTGTGTTGAAGCGCTAGAAACATATTTTTTAGTCAAAGAAAAATGTTTTTTAGTTTACGAACAAAGATTCTTTGCTAAACCTTTTGACTAAGCATATCCTTACAGTATTTGCTAAGTCGTCAATTACATCCGTATCTACTCGTATTTTCTATCTATACTATAATAAATCACTAAATAGTATAAAACAAAGTCGCTTTCTCTGTCCCTATGTCCCTATGTATGCTTAAATCTTTAAAACTACTTAACGGATTTTGATGCGGTTTCTTTTAATAGATAGAGTGATTCAAGAGGAAGGTTTATATGTATAATACATGTATAATATACTTAAGGATAACCCACAATAACCATTTTCCCGCTCGCTAGTATATAATAAAACTGGGATAAAAAAGGGAGTGTAGCTGAACACAAAAATACAAGTTTTGAAAAAATTACCGTCTGTCTATATGTTTGTGCACGTTAATCTCTTGACGAATTTAAATGAAACTTTACAATAATATAGCTTAAACATTAGAACATCAGAATAACACATAGGCTACTTTTTACCGCGGGAAAATACGTCTTTCCCACGGGAAAACCTGTTAACGCGGGCGGAGTCGCGGGGCGGAAAACTAGTATTTCGATAAACTAATTTATTTTATCATTTGAGCAACACATTACATAACATAAGCGGACTACTGTTTAAATTAAAACATACCTATGCTATCCTATCAAAACCTTTAGATAGTAAAATTTAGAGAGGAAAATTAAATTATTCTCCTCTCGTCACGTCATTTGACCAATTAATATACATTTGCAGTCAAATATTGGCTAAGGATTAGCCCACAATTTTAAGTACGGTACGGTCACGTTCATAAGTTCAGTGATAACACGTGGATGTATACTTGAAACTAACTTTTTTCCCTAAACTGCTCAGAAAGTTATACATTGAGTCCCGTACACACAATAAGAAAAACATGCCTTTAGGAAAAAAACAATATGCACGTGGTATGACTGCACTCATGATCTTGAACTGTACCTATTCTATTCGGCGATGGAGGTCTATAGATTTTACGTATGTCATTTTCTAGTCTAGTCATTTTCCAACTAGGTCCTAATCCTAACAACTTCCCTGAGTGATTGAGGTTTCTGGTTACGAGTACACAGATTCAAAGCTAATCGGATATCGGAACTGCACCTGTCCTATGCGGTAACGTACCCAGGTAATCTAACTACTAGGTCTAGGGCTTACTTCCATTCCAGGGATTTAGTCGCACGGATTACGTAAGCATCGACTCGTTTCTGATATACAATTAAGTGATGCAATGCAATTATGCAACTAAATAATACCAGGTAATATATATACACATTTACTAGCTTTCCGCCCCTCGGCTCCGCCCGCGTTAACAGTTTTTCCCGTGGGAATAAGCTATTTTCCCGCGGTAAAAAGTAGCCAGGTTTTACAATCTATCTATATAAATAAAAATGAATTGCTGTTCGTTAGTCTGCTTAAAACTCGAGAACGGCTGAACCGATTTGGCTAATTTTGGTCTTGAAATATTCATGAAAGTCCAGGGAAGGTTTAAAAGGTAAGAGAAAAAAATATAAAAAAAAAACATTGAATTAAAATAAATTATATACCCGAGCGAAGCCGGGGCGGGCCGCTAGTATATTATAATTATTACGGTGCAGCAAACTAAAATAAATACAAAAAATAACGACACATAGAATAAAATAAAACCTAGAAAGGGCAAGTGAATATATTGAACCTGTCTCTTTCGACTACAATAGAGTAAATCATTTTAATCACACTGGTTATCGAGACTAGTTCTAATCTCTCTCCATTATCTTCTTCTTCTATCTTCTTCTTCTTCTATCTAAGTATACTATAATAAAACTGATTGTAGATGAATAAAGGGAGTGTAGCTGAACAGAAATATTTGAAACTGCTAATTTTTGAAAAAAATGATCGCCTGTCTCTCAGTAACTACTGGACGGATTTTAATGAAAATAATATAGCTTATACATCAGAATAACACATAGGCTACTTTTTACTGCGGAAAAATACTTCTTTCCCACGGGAAAACCTGTTAACGCGGGCGGAGTCTAGTGCGGAAAACTAGTATCATAATAATCCTCAATACTGATTGTTTCAAATCAGTCTAACTAAATCAGTGAGAGCGTGGGCGGTCCACTGGATTGACGTAGGGTTGCCGCGTGCCCGCAGCGACGTCCATAGTCCAGGCACGTTGTTGGCCAGGTATAGACCAGTAATCCCCCAGCCTACGTCAGTGCAGTACACTGTAAGGATTGGGACCTACAGACTAGGGAAACGCGGTTGGAGCAGTATGGGTGTTTAGTTTAGATGCAATTTGTATCAGTACGTGATAGGTTACATGCAGGGTGCAAATACTGAAAAAATTTGCTCAGTCAGTATGCTTTCTCAAAAATGAATAATAAATTCGTCATTGCCGTAAAAAAATGTAATTTTAATCGGACATAGGTACAGTTTGAATGGAGAATTCTTTTATTTCTTGTTTCGGAGAAAACCTTACTTTAGTAAAGTTGATCAAATTTATTGTTGCTGAGTCGGTAGGTCAATACTGAATACATCATAATTTAAATGAAAAATATTGCGATAATAAATTAATTTGCGATCACACAAACACTACTTTACTACCATATATGCGGTATAATTTTAGTATATAAATATATTATGTATAGACTATAGGTATAGAAAATCAAGATTGTAAATCAAGTAAGTTTTTGCCAATAGCATTCAAATAAAGGAGCATTCTTCTTGATTCTTTTTTCACTTCACTCACACGTTTTTTTTTAGTTTTTTGGATGGATTTAGTATCGAACATAAGTGGTCTATAGTAGTAACTCGGATGAAACCACATGCACAAGAAAAAGGCAACAAGCTTTAGAGCTTATATGCAACCTGTCGCCGGCTTTTCATGTGACAGGTTGTATATAAACTCCCATACTCCGGATCGCGCTGTTTTCCACTTATGTAGGTTCCAGTCCTAAGCTTACACTCCCACTCAAACCATCAAAGATTTATAGTGTCCTGGTAATATTAAAAGCGATTAATCCGCATTTGCGCTCTTAATTAATCTATGTATTATTATTTTTATGTTCCTTCTGGTGCTAATGTATGTATGTTTATCAATCAACTTGTTATTAAACTCGTTATTTAATTAAGAAATAAGATAGTATTTCATTACAAACATACGCACACACAGAAAAATACAAATATTTCCTCTTTATAATATTAGTATGATACTCGTATGAAGTATGATGATAAATCAATAATATATCTTTTATCGGAGTATCTTTACGTGTTTTTATACAAGCCATTCCCAATGCTTGGTTTGTGGCTGTCATTGCCAGATGACGTTATAATGGATAGAAGAGGTTTAATTATAAATTGTGTATACCTAATCAAATTAATGACGCAAATTGTTAATACCTCCAGCTTTGAACTGTCGCCGCAATGTTTATATAGTTGGAGAATATTCGTAACATGTCCCATTTTATTACTGTCAAATCCAGAGGAAACTTAACAGCCAGTTTCACTTTCTATTCTAGTCTCGAAAGGGATGTTAAGGAAAAGTTCCAGGCTTTTTGTCGTATTAAGGCTTATTTACGCTGGGTATTGTGCGGCAAATATAAACTTCAGTCACGTGACCGGCCAATTTGTATAACAAGTTGAATTTCTAGATTTTCGTGTGGGTTCCGAGGTTAACCTACCTCACAAACCCTGGTGTCAGAATTATTGAGCCGCCTAAAGCTTTTGACATGGCTCCTGTAGCGACTATATCCGCAGATCATAGCTGAGACCAACGGCTTTACGTGCCTTCCGAAGCACGGAATCATCTTTCTTTCCGGACAATCAAGGTGATTCAGCCTGCAATGCCCTAACCCAACTGGGGAAAGTCTCACAAAATGATATTTGTTCGACAAGTTACCTACCGGGATTCGAACCCGCAACCTCCGTAACGTCAGGCAAGCTTTTGACCACTGATTTTTGATATTTCAACCTAAATTCCTTAGGGAAAAGTTGTTCAGTTTCATGGGTACTAGCAATATGTAGCGAATAAACAACCAGTTAAATTTCACGATGTATAGAGATCCTAGCCCTTATTGTTTTTATTATACGGCAGATTCCCCCTGATTCACTTTATATGTAAATCGGGCGATTGGTTGTGAACGGTAATTGTGTCAAAGGTATACGGGTTTTTCGCAAATATTTGAAGTCAATGATATTATAAATGGATTTTTTTCCATTTACTGCAGCCAAATAAAATAACTTCATCGATTACGTGAAAATGTTGAAACGAGATGTGTATAAATAATCTGTGTCTAATTGAAAGAAATCAGCGGCTTACACAGAAAAATACAAAAGACACTTAGTTCAAAAATGTTGACAGCTACAAAAATAGTAAAATACAGTATGAGCGTACAAATAGGCTAAGGTAACCATTTCTACCAGGCAACACATATCCTAAATTAAAACATATTCTACATTAGAAATAATATGCACCTACCAGTAATCTACCAACAGGAAAATATATTTTTTAGATAATAAAATATTTTTGGTTCGAACAAGTTTCTTGAAAGTTAAAAGTAATGTTTTTATGGAAAACCAACTTATTGGACCGAATCAATAGTTTCAGTAACTTTATCTATTTATAAATAGGATTTCAGTGTAATTCAAAAAGAACAAGCATGATTTTGTTCCTTCACAGTCACAACTTTTGTCAAGTAAGTATATACAATAGGTACGGGGTTATTTTCTAATCTGTGCGCATATTTAGTACCGTCAACTCCTATAACTTCGCCTTTTGTACCATACTTCGCCTAAAATTTGAAAACGGTTATAACTTTTTTGTTGTGTTGGTAGCATTGCTTTGTGTTCATTGGTAAATTGGCAAATTTAACTATGGTAACATTGCAACTTCATTTGTCAAAATCAAAGCCGCCATTTGGTCAAGTGTAAGTCAAACGTGGAATGAGGAGCTTGTGTTTTTTTCGTGGAACCCAGTAAAGTTACCTGTAGCGAGGAAACTACCAAAGGTAAAGGTTTAATATTTTTACAGTAAGTTACTTATATGATTGACTTTCCGTAGCGCTAATTATTATTAAGGTGTCTTTGAATAGAACAAAATTATCTAGACAGGCAATGTTAGGAAGGGTATCTTCAACTGACACACACCATACTTCGCCTACCCTTAGGGTTGGCACTTTTAGAAAAACATATCAATAATGAAATTAATAATGATTTGTATGGTTGCTTTCGCGATTTCATTGTTGTTTGCAAGGTAAAAGTTGAGTATATAGTTCAAACATCCATATATAAATATTCATTTTTTTTTTTTTCTATATATGTAATTTTTTTATATATATATAAACGAAATATTTGTTTGTATACTTATTTATAATCGTTTTTTCGAAAATGGTTTTACTCAAATTTAGGTAGGTACTACGTGGGCCTTTTTTCCGAAAAAACGTGTTTTCTTCTTGTTTTTGCATTTTGTAAAGTATACTCTCTCAAATAATAAAGATTTTACAAATTGGTTAATAAATGACAGTTCTAGTCTAACAATCACAAAAAAAATATCGCAATCGCAAAATAAAAAAAAATATATTTTGGATTTTTTGTTCAATATTAATCTGCAAAAAAAAATTTGGTTTGTAGCAACCCTATTGTTTGTTCCCAATTTCGAAAATAGCTAGCCAAACTTCGCCTAGGTAAGATTTTTTAAAAAACAAGCACTTTCTGGTTATTTTATCTCAATCAAACTGGTACAGACCTTATATCAAATGTAATAAGTGCTTAGGTTGCGCAATAAAGTTTGAATTCATAGAGAAGAAACTACCAGGCGAAGTTAGGTTCAATGCCCTAACTTCGCCCACATTTTTTAACCACAGAATATAAACGTATAGTGCTTCGTATCAATTCGTGTCACACACACTCAAAACGACCCCACCCCATTGGTCAGGTTCGTAGTGTGCCGATGTTTCAGACTATCTTCGTTTAGCGGGAAAATTTAAAAATATGCAATTTTTTACCAAATTTAGGCGAAGTTACAGGAGTTGACGGTACTTATACACAATCAGAATCGTAACTAGATCACATTAGACGAAGAAAAAAGATTACTTATTCTTTATTTTTTCAAATTTTGAGACCTTTTACAACCCGTTTAGAGAACGTATTATAACAAGCGCTTAAATATGAATCCATTGAATTATGTCGTAGAGTGTTTATACGAAGTGTTAAGAAAATTGGAGCAATTTATATTTCTTCCCATACAAAGATTGACACCTAATTTCGTTCGTTATATGGCGATATTTTTTTTTTCTTATAAAACTAAAAAATATAATGTCTATGTAAAATATGTCGCAGAACGGATGAGCGTTGGACTCGAAAGGTTCTCGAATGGAGACCACGTCTTGGCAAGCGTAGCGTGGGACGCCCCCCTACAAGATGGACCGACGACCTGAAAAAGGTGGCTGGCGGTGGCTGGATGAGAGCAGCGGAGGATCGTTGTGGCGTACACTTGGGGAGGCCTATGTCCAGCAGTGGACTGCTACAGGCTGATATGATAAAATATGCGCACTGATTAAAATATAACCCTGTATAATGAACATTCTTAGATTTTCGCGGTTGTTAAGTACACTAACACACGTTTAAACAATTAAACTGTGCAACTGCCATGCCTTTTGCAACTATGTCGTGGAGAAAACCCGTGAAAATGTGTTTTAATCCTGTATTATATTGCGACTTTTATTCAAGTTTTATCTCGCGTAGGAATTGTTAACGTATGTCAGTAGGTTGTCGCAGCGTGGGATTATCATATTATTAAACACATTGCGAACAATAACCATAGACTAACAATTTGTTTTACTGTCAAACAGACGATCAAACAGCTCGATAAAAAATTAGCTATTTTGACGTGTACCAGCACGTAATATAGGTATCCAATTCTTTATTACATTATGTGTTTGTGTGTACATATTGCAATTATTACCAATACATGGACCCTATATCGGGCACAGCAAAATAATTTCCAGGAGAGAAAAGAACACATTATTTGCCTAATTCTATTATTGAAATGAAAGTATTATTATAAATAATATTATCATATATCATTTTATAAAAAGATTATTACAAAGATTTAGAAGAATATAAACTGTATAGGTTGGCTTAGATGTCATTCAAAAGTGGGAACAGTTATATTATTTTATTACTTTCTCTTTCCTTTTCTATCTTACTATGATTGCCGTAAGAGATTATCTTCTCGTTACTACTTTACTAGTCTACATATCTTAAATTCAGGGTATACAGAATTTAGTTGACCACTCTTATACATTGTCCAACTCGAATCTTTACAGACGACTTTTGAATTTTCTATGCAAGTGTTTTTACCGCGATTCCCCACGATGTTTTCAGTTTGTTATGTTTCGATGTTTTTGTTGGTCTGTTGTACAGTATTTTTTGTTCTACGTCTATGGCAGCGAGGTAAACGGCAGACGAGGAAATAACGTTATTTATTGCGCATAATCTGATCTCGGCTTGGTAATATGATTTTCATGTTTTCTTCTGAAGTTTGTTCAAGGCTGTGCATTGACGTTTATAAATTACGCTCCATGAAAGTTTTGTTCGTGTTTCGATTTTGAATATCGAAAGATCGTATATTTTCAGATATTAGATACTCTAACTTGATTAAACCGAGTAACAATACTTTCTTAATAAAGAAGCGGGCTAACTGAACAATCGTAATCATAGATTTTATTATTTTCATAATATATGAAATAGGAAGAGCGTCTGTGGCGTAATGGCTTATGTAGATGTCTTTCGTCTTAGAGTCAGTGGTCGCCATGTCCAAATCCCAATATTTTTCAAATTATTATATGGGTACAGTAAAGTTATATAGTTGTCATTTTAATAGCAATCTAACATTTCTTAATTATAAACGTGTCGAAAGGGTGCTGGTTTTTATTAAACTAATCCGTATTTTTAACACTTTCAAAAATATTATATTAGAAACATGTAATCCCAGTGGACTTCCCTTTTACATTCTTCTACAAAACTACACAAAGCGCTTTTAATAAAATACGTACCGTTTTTTGTAGATGCATTTATTTTATTATAAATTACTTGTCTTTAAGGAACATCAAGAAAACCTGCGCTTTCTGAAAATCAAAGACCACGTAACAGGAAGAAGTAAAGAAACACAATTTTCCTGATAACAGATTGACATAGTAGGATTTGTTATCGACTCGGTTCGTAATTTACAAGATTGCCTCCTAAGACATACATTATGTACATTTTGTACATTATAACTAGTATTATATTATCTGTGTTATAGGAAACATCACCCAAGACCAAACTTGAATATTAAGCTAAGAATTTGTTACGAAAGAAGTTTCCGAATCATCTTCAGTCAGTGAAAAGGGAATTTTGCCGGTTAAAGGATAATTTGCAAACTTCGTGTCTTTCGTCTTGGATCAGTATTTCCTAGGTTTTGGTATTCAATGACAATGGGCAAAGAGATTGGGTTGAAAGGATTAGTGACAATACCGTGATGATATTAGTTGATTGGAATTTAAACAATAGACATCTTTTTTACTTAACAATAGCATTTTTTATATGAACTGGTTTTTTTAGGGTTCCGTACCTCAAAAGGAAAAAACGGAACCCTTATAGGATCACTTTGTTGTCCGTCTGTCCGTCCGTCTGTCAAGACCCTTTTTCTCAGGAACGCGTGGAGGTATGAAGCTGAAATTTATATCAATTACTCAGGTCTACTGTCCCTTGAAGCTGTGAAAAAATCAAACTTCTAAGCCAACGCAATCAAAAGATACAGCCGTTTATGCCGCAAATTTTCGATACTTGCAAGGGAATCAAAACCTACAGGGTGCTTCCCGTGAACTCAGAATCTTGAAATTTGGTACGAAGCAACGTCTTATAGCATAGATAAAGGAAAAATTACGAAAACCATAAATTTTTAGTTACATCACATAATATATATTTTTTTAATAATTTTAACCTTACTACCCATTTCCTCATAAACGCGTAGAGGTATTAAATTGAAATTCATACCAAATACTCAGGTCTTTAATACCTTTAAGCTGTAACAAAATCAAACTTCTATGTCAACGCAATCAAAAGAAACAGCAATTTAAGCTGCATATTTTGAAACTCGCAAGTACTCGCAAGGGAATCAAAACCTAAAGGGTACTTCCAGTCGACCTAGAATCTTGAAAGGCATGAAGCAACGTTTTATAGCATACATAAAGGAAAAATTCCGAAAACCTTAAATTTTTAGTTACATTACAAAATATATATTTTTTAACCGACTTCAAAAAAGGAGGAGGTTCTCAATCGACGCGTATGTTTTTTTTTTTTTTTTGTGTGTTTGTTATAAGATATCTCCGCCAATTGTGAACCGATTTTCAAAATTCTTTTTTTAATCGACCAGGTTTACTTGCAGGGTGGTCCCATAAAAATTTCGCTAAGATCGGATGATTAAATTTGAAGATATGAGGAAATAACTCCTCAATTGACGATGCCGTTATACCCGATCGGTAAATTATTTTGGCAATATCTCGGCTTCTTATCAATCGATTTCAATATTTTTTTGTTTTATAGATAGAAGTTGTACTCAAAATGGTTTCATATTAATTTGGATTATATCTCATGGCGGAGTAGAAGACTAAAACCATGAAGGAAGAAAAAATTTTACGCGCCCAGATGGAGTATCATGCCTATTTTGTATCGAAACCAATGCGGCCGCTCAGAGGGGTGGGAGGGTAGGGGGAAGCGGGAGACGGTGTTTGTTTTTTAACTCTATCAGTCTCTATCACACATCTTTAAATACGGTACGTTAGAAAAAGATAGAGACATTCATGTTATGACATGCCCAACTAAAAACAAAATATCAATAAAGTATAACATTTAAGTATTTGTCTTTATTTGGGTTATTTGGCATGTAAAAAACAAGAAACTTAATGGTTACTGAATTTGAAAATAGTGATGTGATGTGGTATGAAGCGTAACGTATATTTATCGATTATTTTCGTACATTTTATCACATGGCTACTGGACTTATTTATCGAACTTCTCATATACAATGGTGATCAACTTGCAACTTGCAATAATATTGGGAATTGGTTACTTCTTTGGGCATTTAGTATTTTGTCTTTTTGCTTTTCCATACATATATTAAGTATATCTTTTATTTCCTAGAGAGCAGCGAACTACCTAGAGAGGCATGGGGACAGACAAATAAAAATACAGTCAAAACCGTGCCAGTAATAACAACAGCACACTCATGGCGTTGCTTTTGTTATAATTGAAATAACAAGAACTATGCGGTTTTGGTTCATATATTCTGTAAACTAGTCATAGATTAAAGATTTGAAAACCCCAAGTAAAGATAACAACTTAAGAATTTTTCCGTGGACTAAACGGGCGAGCGTCGTCGGTATCGTAGTGGTTTGGTCAGTTGTTTGCCATTCGGAAAACTTAGGTTAAAGTCCAATCAAGTATAGCAATGATTAAGAATTTAAAATTCAAACGTAAGACTGTAAAGGAAACACAGTGAGAATATCTGCATTTCATTATGTACTAAACAAAACCAATTAAAGTTTTGTGAGTACCTAACTTGTCATGATAAATTTCCACTAAAAAGGGTAAAATAAAAAGATAATTTAAAAAATATATAAAACCGCCTTCAAGGTCCTAACCCACACTAAAAAGTTACAAATAAAATATAAATCTAGCTGAAAGCATATCAATTTAATATGGCTATTAATATTCCTTATTTACATAAATTGTAACATCATATAAACATGTGTAGACATTGTTATACACTTTATCTTGGAGTCGGTGCCAGCTAATCACCATCATTTCGACCAAAAGACTTCTACTACTAGCAGTCATCTATAGTGGGCTCAGTATCTAGTACTCTGACCGCGTTCTTTAAATTTTTTATATTCAACGATCTGAACTTTTGAGATCAGATGTGGTTCCGATTAAATAGCTAGCCTCAACTGGCACCGACTCCAAGGTGAAGAGTATGACAATGTCTACACATGTTTATATGATGTTACAATTTATGTAAATAAGGAATATTAATAGCCATATTAAATTGATATGCTTTCAGCTAGATTTATATTTTATTTGTAACTTTTTAGTGTGGGTTAGGACCTTGAAGGCGGTTTTATATATTTTTTAAATTATCTTTTTATTAATAAATATAAACTTATTACTTTTTTCCTCATGAACGCGTAGAGCTATCAAGTTGAAATACTTACTTAGTACTTAGTTACTTAAACGATAAAGAGATCTTTGTCTTAAATTTATGCTCCTCCATCTTTCCCCATTGTAATGTTATGAATTTCATTTTGCAATAAGATTACCATAGTTATGACTCGATTGTCGTAATGAACGAACTTTGTAAACCTTGCAGGTTTGTACGGAACCCTCGGTGCGCGAGTCCGACTCGCACTTGGCCGGTTTTTTTTAATAATACTTCTGTACAATCAGATTTTTTTTAGATTGTAAATAATATTACTTTCTTTTATTTTGTGGCTGTGACTTCACACGAGAAAATACCACATTCCCACGGGTAAAACTGGTAACGTGAGCGGAGCCGAGGGGCGAAAAACTAGTAAAATAAAGGGCAACAGTTCAAATCACCTATCGGAGCAACTAGTATAAAGCATGTGGCTGGTTGGCTGAAGGCTTAACTAGGATAAATGGCCACTGGGATCATTCATCATAATGCTAGTTTTATCCCATTAGTTTGCCGGGACCGGCTGGCTAAAGAGATTTGACAAGGGTACCTACTTTGGCTTGAATCGCCTGTCGTACAACTTGGCATCTAAAGGGTAGGTACAAAAGGTACGACTTAATCTAACAGGGGTAATTTAATATTGCTTATAAAGGTTTATAGCAAAGAAACTAAATATAAAATAACACAATAATAATTAAAATGTATTACAGACTAAGTTTTTGCCCCCCGTGACTCCAACTTTCATTCTCCCAATCTTGATCACGATCCGTAATGCTGATCGGTCGTATTTTATAATAAATATAATTTAAATTTGACGACACTACAATATTAATAAGTATAGTAGTGGCGCCAAAACAGGTAGCAGAGTAAAGAATGCGGGTACCGATCATTGTGGAAATCTTTGGGGGAGACCTTTGTCCAGCAGTGGACGTCTTTCGGCTGAAATAACGAAGAAGGATAGTAGTAGTAAAACAATAATAAGTTATGGTGGGCAGATAGTTGATGCGACGCAATGTGGATTTTTTTTCTAGTTATTTTTCTCCACAGCAAACGCCACTTTTGAATGACCAATCGACAACAAAAAAAAAACTCTCATCTTTGATACTAATTCGTTTTGATATTGGTTTTGATGGCGAAAAATGGTTTTCTAATATCTTACTTCGAAAACCTTTTGAGTTTTTCGACTTTCATACAATCTTTTAACATTACATTATGTGAAATTTTCTAGTGATTAGTATGTCGTATTACCAATTAACATTCCGACGACGCCTCACGCATCCGTTAATGAAATTGATGATTGAACTTTCAGACAGAGCGATGCCTGACCACTGCGAATAGTACGAATGTATAGCCAAATATAGCCTCTAGTTTGAATTACATTTTGCCTACAGCGCAAGGTCGTGATATTGACTTCCATTCTATCCAGCTACTTCTATTTCAGCGATTTAATAAGCGATAAGCGAAACTTTCAAATATTTGAATGAAATGAAATGAAATGAAATGAAATGAATTTATTTGTTTACAAAAATTACAATTCGTGATGCACTAGTCCCTGCACTAAGATACCTTGTATTGCAAGGGCTAGTTCTATGTTATTCTTACATTTTTGACTATTATCTAACTTACAATTTATAACAATAGGTAGCAATTTTACAAAAGATTGACAATATGAATGGATTCTGCATGCAGTCAGTGGTGCGTTTAATTATGTATATTATGTTGCTGTTTTCGTGTGCGCGGGTTTATTGATGTGTGTTGTTGCGTGGATGAGATAGTGAGTGTGAGTATGTGTGAGTGTGTACAAGGGAATGATGAGTGAATATATAAGTATTAGGTAGTGTTGTTCTGAGTCTATATGGTACTTAAATAAATTATATATATGTAATAAAATATATTTTGTAGTTTCATTCTATTGGCAATAATAGGTCTTCGGTACTACTGTAGTTGAGTGTGCGTAGCCAGTTAGAAATGTTTTTTTTGCAAATGTTTTTCGTTAGGTTAAGTATATTTAGTTTTAGGTTTATTTTCTGGTACAAATAGGGACCAATAAAGCTGTATGACTTCCTAGCAAATTTTGTACGTAGTGTGGGAATTTCCCATTTAAAGCGACGCGATGATTTAATTAATGAACTATTGCATTGCATTTCACAAGCGCTGGCCGTTTGTATCTGACCTAAAATAGGACAAAATTCGACTCTTGGTGGTAAGGTAACCAACAGCTGCCATTCCCAGACCGTTTGATATGCCTAGCATGATGGTTATGCATCACCTCCTAATTAGTAGAGGCCTTAGTCACATAACCTTGTACCAAATAGTGGCACTAATAATAATGGTAATTTTTTGTAGTAATATTTCAGGCCGGATTACTCTGTTATAGTAAAAGTAGGCAGTGTAGATGATAATTCCGTGTTTTGGAAGGCACGCGCGCTAAGCCGACTAATATGAGGTATTAGTCGGCTTCACAGTAATTTTGTTTGTAGGGTCACACTAATTTTGTAACATTGTAATTAGTGAGGTCGGTCATTGACATCGGCAAAATAGCCATCTCATAAAAATATCTCATCCCTATGGAGAAGCGTGTCCGAGTTCATAAGTATTTATAAAAAAAGAGCTTCCCATTTTATGCTAAGGGAAGCCACGACAAAATGTAATACTTTTTTACAGTCACCATTTCCACAACTTTATGAACCTTCATAATCTATTTTTATCAAATTCCTTGACTTGCTTTCCGGAGGACGTTATTCAACGCGTTTTACTTTGATACGTTTTGCGACTTTTCAAATTTAATAAAACCGTCAAGGCCGGAGTCGAAAGGCGGAAAAATGGGAAGGCCCCATTATATATTTTCCTTTAAAACAACGGCATGCTGGCTGCGCAGTATAATGTCAGGGACCATTGTTATGGGCCAGAAGAGCTGGCGAGTACTGTGATGTAAAGCGCACTTCGCTTTTTATGATGCGGCTTTCAAATATCGAACCAGGTAAGGAAGCGACCGTTACTAACGCAAAGCCGCCAGACAAAGGGACTTGAGCCATGCGGAATGTGTTCTGAATTTGAACAAAATGTATACCTAGTTTTTTTGCACACCAAAAATTAAAAAAAAAACTTTATAGGCTCCCTTAGAACTCTTAATGATATCATTTCTGAAGTTAATAAGCTTTGCCCAAACCATGACCGGCTCTCGTTCGTCTCAAACAATGTACAAGTCTAAACAATGAAAAAGAGATCAAACAATCTAAAAGAGGCGATGCTATATCAGTTTGAACATAACTGGCAGGTTACGTCTACGAGCTATATACCATAGCAGGAAAATGTAGGTAACGTCACTACAGTATAATATTGAAGTATATTCCCATTTTTTATATGTTCATTTCAGAAAAGTATTTACCTACAAACGCGAAAAACTTTCTGCAAATTAAATAACAGGGGTTAATATTTAATGCCTGCTTAGTGAAACTTATGTCAAAAACAAAGTTTCATTTTAATTAGTTAATGAGACGACCACCTGCTTATCTTGCAGATTATGAAGCAAAATCAATAAAATGTATATTTATTTTGAGCCGTGTGGTCCTCAGCTTATAATTAAATGAACTCAAATCTTCATTTGGACGTAGTAAAGGAACATACCCAAGAAATGGACAGCAGCGTTCACCTGCGTAATCAACAACAACTACAATCCCCAACCAAACTGCCAAGCGTGGGGATTATGGCAAAACTTCGAGAGAGAGTCCACCAATAGAGCGTTATAGGATGTAGTACAATCTGACAGCTTCCTGTGATGATGATCATCTTCGTCATCATCACAGTCAGCTGTCAGATTGCTACCCAGCTGCGCCACAATGACTTTTTTTGTCGACTCACGTACATTATGTACAGTAGCCAGCACATTCGGCTAGACATATTGACCTTGAGAGTGCCCGTATTCCGTTAACAGTAGGGGAGAATGTCGTAGTGCAAATGTCCAACCGCATGTGCTGACTTCTGTACGTCTGACGTTTACTTTGTAATTGATTCTTTTTTTTTTAATGCTTGTGTCGAAAAAGTACGACCAATCAAGCTTCACCGGACTTGCGGGGGAGTGTAATTGATTCATTAGGAAGTTAGGTGGTGGCGCATTTTTGCCAAGTGGATACCTAATTCTGAGTCAGGCTGTACTATAGGTATACAAAAGCAAGGTTGATAAAAAATATATATTTATAAACTTTTTTGTTTGACGTGTGATGCAAAGTTGACGTATCCAGCATAACCAAAGAGAGAAGTTGCTAAGGGGAAAATGGTGTCGGAAGTCGTTGTCAAGGGGTATACGTGACTCATAGGCAATGGCGTACTCAAAGCAATCTTCAAGGAAACAGGATAAAAATTAAATTGATGAACACATGACTAGTGATTCACTCAATTGTCCAACCTAAGGCTAACTACGTAAGGTCGTTTTTCTTGGAATAGAATTAGTTTGCATGCTACATTAAACTGTAATATTTACTTTTTTAGTAGACTGGCTCTATAAACCAAATACTGTCAAATGTGGCATTTTTTATAAAGAGGATTAATTTCGATGCCTAATTAAAAGTTTTCACGCGTAACTGATTTAAATTTTAATTTAATTTACCTCAAAAATTAATCTTCGCTTAATCAAAACAATTCACACCTAAGTTGACCTTTGACCCAGGTTTAATCTGGCCATAGATACTGTAAAACCAGTGTGGCCAGATTTGGCAGAATTAGATCCCATATTTATGTTCTAGCAGATTGTGTCGCAGATCTAAAAACTTAGCAGATTTGGTCATAATTTTGAAAATCATGTGCAGAAAATTAGCAGGATCGTACTTTTCAGGAATTTTATATATTTTTAAGTTAAGTTTCAGTAGTAGTATTAGAAGTATTTAAATAAATTCTAATTTTTCTTGTACAATATCTTACCGTGCTGGTAAATCTTCAGCACTATTTAAGAGCAATTCGCTGCAAATGTATATTTTTATTTGAATTGTTCGTTTAAGTCCATTTTATAAGTAGTTGTTTTCGGTCAAAAAAAATAAGAGCAAATTTTTGGAAAAAAAAATTCGGCATATTTAAAGCCCCGGTAACAGCGATTAATCGCTGCAAATTGGCACTCGCAGCGAGTATTCGCTCAGCGTGACAGGCTATTCGCTGCGAATTCCATACCTACTAACCGTGTTCATTTTTAGTCGCAGCGAATGCAATCGCAGCGACTATTCGCTGTGTGTGACAGAGGCTTTAGCAGAATTTGGATGAGCAGCTATCAGAATTTTCATTTCAAATCTAGTCACACTATGTAAAACACCACAGATAACAGAAAATAAATTACGACGGTAAATAAAAGGTAAGCGGGTGATTGTTTGCAATCAACTCCATCAAGTTCGCCCCAGCATATTGTAAACGCAAAATGAAAATGGAAATTTACGGTTTCGAGAATTACTCCGAGTAATGAAATTTTAACTAAATTTTGTCGGAGCGTGAACATTTAACGACTACCAATAAAAAGTGTTCGCTCGGCCGCATCCGAATATCTGCGAAGGGAACGATCCACAGAACACAAAATTAACTTATTTTCACAGGTTTTAAATAACAAATATTTTCGCTAATACTTAATTTATCTACTTTAAATTTTTGAGAGTAAATTCTACATTAAATTCTTAAATAAATAAAAAGTAAATAAATTTGTGCGAGACGAGAGCCAGCCAGCCTTAGTTTGAGCAAAGCTTAATAACTTCATTAGAATTTGACGTCGAAAAGTGATTTGTATAAAAAACTTTTGACTTTTGTTAGCTCGCATAGCAATATTTAGTGCATTGTATGCCTTATCATATGTCATATCTAAATTGTCAGAATTTTACAGAAAATATCTTTAAGTTTAATCATCAGTTTGCTCGTTTTAACTGTCTGTTAAAGGCTTTAGCCCAATTTATAGTTTATAGCAAAACCGAAATCTTTCTGTAAGGCGAATAAAACAAACAAGCCAGAATTAACATCTACCAACTTAATTTTGGAAGCGACTTAATTTTTTAAACGAGTTTAAAGCGGTGGTGTTCTGTTCTATAACGCGTTATGTAATATTTTTGAACTAGAAAATATTCATTCAGTTTACACGAATACGAATTTCTAAGTATTAAAAAGTATCTTTTTAGTACTTCATTCTGTAGCAGCGAAAACTGGATTCGCTTCATATTTTGTATCTCTGTTTTTGTATCGTACTAACTAAACTAAGCGAATGTGTTATTTTAGGGCTCCTGAGTAGAGAAAAAACAACGAAAGAACTTTTCTAGTTGCGCAGTGAAGTGTGTTTTTCTTTAGGTCTTTTTGGTCGGTCTTTTACGTAGTTCTCAGTATAAAAAGCACTTAATATATGTGTAGTAGATTACATAACAGTTATTATGTTATTTTTTATCCTACGCGGGTCGAATAGAGATATAATTCGATTATACAAGAGAGGTATATTTTAACTTTATGTGTTAAGAATATTTAGCTATGACCTACTTAACTAGCGTGAGTGTGTGTTGTGTTAACCTATAAGTGTGGTGCATATTGGCAAATTATTGTAAGCACATACTGTATAAAAGTATTTATATTATGTACTATGTTAGGTAGCCTATTCAAATAAATGAATAAATAAAAAACTATGCCGCATTTTAGTTGACATTTTCAATGGGAAATAAGTTTTACCATAGTATTTACGTTTAAGTTACCTAATCGTTCGTCTGCATAAATAATGCTAAATAGAAACACATAGAAAGTTGTATAAGATTGTATGAAAGCTTATGAAAGTATGCTACGGAATATGGCGTAGCAATATCGCTACGAAGTGCTACGAGCTACGAATTCCTCTACGGGGCGGCGGCGGCACCGTTACGATATGCACAGTGCACTCTTTATTATTAACCAAATATTTTGTTTTGTTTCAGCCGGAGCTGTACAAAAACGAGTTGGTTCGTCAATCGTCCACTGACAGCGCTGACCTTGAGTTCTGCGGCAAACTTCACTTCGCTCTCAAGTACGACAGCGAAGTTGAAGCGCTCGTTGTGAAGGTATGTACAAAATGGAAAATACAAATTAGAAAAATAGCCGCGCGGCGCGGCGGGGCGCTCCAATCAGATGGCTCACTCCAAGCGCGGCTTTCCCACCTCTCTAGCTCACTCTATACGATAGCGTCAAATCTCGCACGCACATATTGACGTGACATTTACCAGCTCAAGCAGTATGAAGCAGTACCATGGTCTAATAAAACAAGGTCTAACCGTTAGACCACGTGACTGACACAAGGCTACGTCATTTTACGCTGTTCATCCTTGTCTATTACACGCATTCGACAAGGATGAATAGACAAAATGGCGGTAGAAATGACGTAGGCTCGTGTCAGTCACGTAGTCTAATGGTTAGACCTTGTTTTCTTAGACCATGAGCAGTACTATTGACAACCCCCTCACCCCTCACCCCTAGAGGGTCCGACGAGCTTACGTCATATTTTCAAGTATTCCGGAAATGGTCTTTCTGTAAACATCTAATATTCTGTAGTAAAACGTTTTTTTCTGATTTCAACTTGTTTTGTTGCACATGTTTTTTTTAATGTTTGTGTCGAAAAAGTACGACCAATCAACCTTCACCGGACTTGAATTGCACATGCAGTACGAGTAAATACGCAATATTGAAATCAGCAACAGATATACAAATAGACGCCTCAAACAATATTAGATAGGAATTTCTTTAATGTTTATGCTGGTTAAGTCATGACATGAATGTCTGTTTGAAAAGTGTGTCTGCATGTTATTGTAAAAAAATATATTTATCATCCTTTAGCCCTTTTTCAATCACCTGACAATCTTTAAATCTATAGCATCCTTTTCTACCTACGAGTTTTTAATTTAATATTGTACGTGTGATAAAGCCAGAAACAAGCATTTACAAAAATGAAAACAATAGAATCTCTACAAAGCCAATTCAATATACATCTGAGACTAATCCGCTTTATCTGCAATCAGAGCAGAATATCACGTCTCTTACTCGAGTTATCTAGCAATCTTATAGCAAATACACTCTCCGTATCAAGCACGTCCTATAAGGTTCAACCCGCAAACACGTATATAAGATCAGCCCTCTCCTTTACCGGCCGGTATAAAATCACCGGTATACAATCTCGGGTCAACAACCTCTAACCACTCCTAACTGGTTCTAACCGGAGGACTCAGGACCCCGATCGCGCTATTTTAGAATTAGAACATTTGAATCGAATCCAAAACCGAACTCCGACAGACTCTACTCCGACAAGACACTACTCCGACAAAACATAAAACCTAACCTAACCTAACCTACCGAACTTGTCGGAGTAGAGTCTTGTCGAAGTTCGGTCCTTAAACCATTTGAATTATTTTGAGCGGATACGTTTAAGTTTTAGTTTACTTTTGGTTAATGTGTAATTCCATATCGCGTTATGCTGAAACATTACCAAAGATAAACCGTTTAGAATCGTTGATTTCACAGCTGATGACATTTTAAAACGCTGACAAAACTAATAGCGTAAATATCGTTCATCAATGTTTCCATTCTGGTTGAAACGTTTACCATGCGCGGTACGGAATTGACAGCGGTTTTGATTAAACCATTTGAGTTAGCGCGATCGGGGCCCAAGATTATTCCTCCCAGCAGTTAGTTCACGACACCGCTGAAATTTAGTACTTTATTATACTAAAGCCATCTGTTGCCGATGTCTATGCCGCGACTGTTGATTTACGTTGAAAATAAAAATGTTTTCTTCCTTCAGGCACTTTAGTAAGAAGTTACGAGTATAAAGGCTGGTGAAGGAATTTGGTATACCCACTATAGATTTAGTTTTTTTTTGGTACGGTCAAGTGTAGGATATTCACTGAACACGTGCACTGCGATTTTCTCCCTTATTCAATGAACTAAAGAAAATGGTGAAAAGTAGGTACAAAAAGTGCTCTGCGTACTGTATCTGTACCGTGAGTTTTACTTATTCTAATCTAAATGTATTCGTTTCATTTGATCGTTCCGTTGTGTTTGTGTGTTGCTCAAAACTTAGGCTAAGAAATTAATGACTGCTTCGTGATTTTCTTTTGTACTAAAAATATAAAGAAAAACAGGTGCATTTTTTAATGCTACAAACAAAAGGAACTTTCCTTCATTTTACAAACACAAGAATAAAACGTCGAAGACCGGAGATTGTACCTGACAGGTATCGACGTCCATTAATAAGGAAAAAATCCTGGGAAAGTCCTCAGAACGTACATTGAACAACAACAAGGGTTTCCAATGGCCAGTATAACTTAAACCACGATGTCTATATAAATATAAGCATAGCGAGGTCAATATAAAATGGTAACTTTTCTTTGGACGCACGAGTCCCTAAATCCTTTGAAATTGCGAGCAAATAATTTTGAGCATTGATCCTGCCACCTGTGATGGATGAGTTTGTTGACAATGGATAATAGGTTTTAGGTTATTGCATATAGGTATATAATACAGTGCAGAAAGAATATACTCTTTGATGTTTACGTTATGAAATAGCGATTTTAGATAATCTAGCCCGAGACAGACTAGATTATCTAAAATCGCTATTTTAGATAATCTAGTCTGCCTTAGGCGCGCGTGTTTTAATTGAAGAGGTTAAATTGTGTGGATTAAATTAAAATTACATTTATTTCAGATAGTAAAATTTTAAAATATTTATAAACGTCATCAAATATATAAAAACAATACGGCAAAAAAATAATGTATCACACGAGTGTAATAGACCTAAATAAATAGTAAAGTAACTGTTATTATATTCGACGATGAAACGATGTTGCCCTTATATATTATGTACCCACAGAGAGACTCGAGCTCACTGAATCATAAACATTTAATGATAAAAAATACATAATTTATTTTACTCTTATTTACTACCCAGAGACTTAAAATATCAGTATATAACAATAAAAACAATGTATTTAGTTAAACTTTCATCGCCTACTAAAAAGCCAAATCAGCGAGTGAAGCCTTTTATCGTAAATTCTCCCTAACTCCCTCCTTGCTTAACTTTCAGTTAACGCAAATTGGGAGAAAGTGTCTAAACCTTTTTTGTTCCTTTTACAAAAAAGGTTCGCTAAGATTGCCCAGGCGCTGCGTGTCGTGGGCCTAATAATGGGTTTAAGAGTCGTTCAGGGGTCAACGAACTTACCGTTCCTAATTCGAATTTCGGATTTCTAGACGATAATATATAAATCGTTATCTGCAGGCGTTTTCGATTCCAACTTTGGAGATAGAGCGAGCGTCTTTGTGTAGTCGGAATAAGGTTAATGTTTGTCTGATTTGCATTGGCAGCGGCAATTTGAAGCAGTCCTTACTCCTCCTCATTCGTCTAAGAATCCCTTATTATCTAAAAAAAATTATGCTAATGTATATTTTTTACGCTTTACGCACAAAATGTATGAAAAAAAAACCGTTTGGTCGATTTGGCGGAATTTTCGTAAAAAAATATCATTTTATTGGTTAATAAGTGAAAGCGTGGCAAACCGACAGAAAGAGTATTTTTGCTTTTCAGTATTTTTGGCGGTATAATTTTTGTTAAAAAGTATTTTATAAAATAAAACAATTCCATACCAGACTTTCTCTATAGAAGTGTTTCAATCTGGTCTTGCATGCAGTGATATTGACCACAATTGCGTGTCATCAGGTTAATTACGTCTCTTATCAAAATGCCAGCTATAAAATAACCTGTCTGTGCCACACTTCATCATTCGCAACAACAGATGTGTTATTGAAGTACTATTACGACTACAACATGTTTCGTGTACTATTCCTGTCCGCATTCGTTACGCTCGCCTTATCAGCCAACGTGGACGATTTCGTCGGATCCTGGATATTTATGAAATGCGATTATTGCCCTAAGGATCTCTGCAATAAGATTGCTTTTGAGAAGACAGACAGAACAGCCGAATGCAATGGCCGACAGCTACCTGTTATAAAAGCGACCTTACAACCCGACGACCCGGACGGCCCATATTACTTTTCTGTTTTCACACCTAACGACGTATTTGAAAAACAAGCAGCGTTTGAAGCCAATTGCGAACCAAAGCTAGTGCTGTTGAAGATGAGCCAGGACAATTACATCGAAATGCAATTCTCACACATGAGACATGAAGTTCTAAAGATTGTTCTTGCGAAAAAATTCCCGACCAAAGAAGATTTCGGAGCATTCCTTTCATCACTGGCTGATTCTCCAAGCGGCCCGAAATGTACTACTGATATAATCTAGATATTTTTTTATTTGAACACTTGTTTTGCACGACAACGCCAAAAGTGAAGAGTTATTGTAATTGCTAACGTAGTTTATAAGTCGCTTGTTACTAACCAAAATGTACTCTGTCTGAAATAAAAGTTATAATTACTTTATTAAGAATTTACTTTATTGCACAGGAAATAATACAAGAAAAAACAGAACTTATAACAACATAGGTTAGGAATTACAAAATCAGGTTTTTATCTGTTATACATTCTCATTGCCGCAAAGATATTTAAAAATATTTAGTCTTTCTTCGTGCAACCTTTGCCTTTAAATCTTGGATTGTTGGCCTTTAAGACAAATTCCTCCACGTCCGCTTCAAAAGGCACGATTGTCGCCAGAAGTATAGTATGCTGTCCAAGCGGGGTGTCATAACTGATTGAAAAGTAATAGCCATTCTTTTGGCGATGTTCCATGAATACTAAGTATTTTCCAAGGTATTTCTTGCAGTTGAGTTCAAGAGCTGCTTCCAGTTCGCTTTCATTGTTAGCAAATATAAGGGGATATGGGATCGCGCCCTGCCCGTACGGTCCGATTGTAATATTCGCCACACGCACTTCTTTATCTCCGCACTGGTCTGTCTCCATCTCCAGTGTCTTCTCGACTATAACCGGTTCGCAAATCTTGTCTTCCAAACAGTTGTCGCATCTCACGGCTGTCAGCGATGCTAGTAAATTGTCCTCGTTGGAGGATTTCACTAGCGTTACTAGTGCAGCTAGGAATATTAGACGCAACATGGTCTTGTATTTAGAAGATGACAGCACACCTGAAGAGCTATGTTATGATAGTACTTTAATTACAAATTTTGTTGTTGTGAATAGTTTAAGATAGCACGACGAGGTCTTTAATATAGCTAGTCTAATGAGATTTTATGATTAATAATGTCATGTGTCGTACGTAATTCAGCGTTCACCAAACGTTCGCCTAAAAAATAATAATAATCATACTAATATTGCAAAAAGCAAAGATTTGTACTTTTGTGTATGTATGTTTGTAATAAACTCAAAAACTACTGTGCTGATTTCAAAAATTCTTTCACTATTCGAAAGCTACATACACCCTGAGTAACATAGGCTACCTCTTACTGCGGGAAAATGCCTCATTCTTACGGACAAAATGTTAACGCGGACGGAGCCGCGGCGGAAAGCTAGTTATCAATAAAAGTAGGGCTCCGCGAGCTGAAGCCCTCGCGAGTCAGTCATGAAAATGAACCTATACTGTTGTTTACAGTTATTTACTGACAGATGGCGCTGTTAGTTTTGCTTATTCCACGAGCTATATAGCTCAGAAGAGCTAAGCTCGCGAGATACGAGAATGTCAAGAGTCCTATACTTTATTTGACCCAAACGCTGACTCCACAATAAGAATATAAGTAACTAATGAACCTGCTCACAAGAAAATCGGTTGGAAATTGCAAAGGGAACAGGTGGCAAAATTACAGAATTACAGGGTACCTAACCAAATGACATACGACTTAGCATTTTTGCCCAGGGTTGAAACGGAGACTTTTCGCGCTTGCTCAGTCAGATGAATATATTATGTGTATGAAATTACAGCGTCGTCGTAATAAGAGCGCGGTGGCCAAGTGGCTATGGCCGTTGAATTCTATTCGGAAGTTTGCAGGTTCGAACCTCACTGCGACAGCCACAACTGCGACATACTAAACTGCGACAGCCTGTTAGGTTAGGTTAGTTATGTTATGTTATTTGTCGCAGTTCAGTCTGATATTCCTCGGCACTACCATTGTGATTTCGAATTCATGTGAACCCTTATTCTACGCTCTTACGGTGAAGGAAAATATCGTGAGGGAACCTGCTCACACCTAAGAAGTAATTCAAGGGTTGTGTGTGAAGTTCACCAACCCGCACTGGACCAGCTTGGTCAACTAAGGCCTAGTATGAAATTAAAGACCGTTGAGTGAGCCGAAGACCGCGGGCCATCTAGTTGGCAGCCGCTGCCTTGTGAGTAAACAATTCAATATCAAAAACTAGAATTACCTTTAACCGCAAATTATGAGGACTTAATGTATTTATAATGTAATGACTTATTTCAACTGATAACGACATATTGTTGTTGCCGCAAATTAACATGAAGAGATTGTAGCTTAGGTCAGGTACCTATTACTTATCTATCACAGAGTGATAATATTACCGTTATAGTACCAGCCGTTGACATTCACCTCTCCGGCCGGACTATAACATTCTAAAAGCTGGTGGGGTTAGAAAATAAAAGGGTTTTTAATTTCACAACTCGACCGGTTAAGCATTTGTATACTCATTAGGGCCCTTACTGGGCATTGTAAAGTCAATAAGCACATGAACAGGATGGGCTTGTCTATCAGAAAACCCTTACTGTAGATTCTGTGCGCGGACGAATAGGAAACCCCACCTAACATCCTCTGTGAATGTGATGCTCTCGTCAATAAAAGGAGTCGAGTGCTGGGACGCACAAGCTTGCCCCCCAAGAAGCCCGAACCCTAAATCCCACTAAAACCGTGAGCTTCTTCAAAGCGGTCGGTTTGGAAGAGACTATGTAGCCTATGAGGGTTGACTACAATAGATCCATCATGGGTCGCAGTGGTCTTGGGTACTTGGTGCCCTTCCCCCTCCATCCAAATCATAATCATAATTCCACTTAGTTCTTCTGTTCCCTCAATAACTCACTTTATATAGCAAGTAGCGCCCAAGTCCACGTTCTTGGTTAGATCCTTGAACGACTGTGTGATTGGTTGTACCGCCTCCTTTTACCGCGAGCCAGCTTTCTCTATGGCTAGTTCTAAACTACGTTCAATGTTAAATTTAATAAAAAAAATCGTGAAGAACATTTCATTCCGAAACTGCCCATTTTGTCGCATACTTGGGCTAGCCAGTCACCTGCTGTGCCAAAAGTAATAATGTTCTGTAGGCTGTGCTTACGGTTTTCTACTACCACGGGTAGTACTATTATTTTCTTCTGTGCAACCCTTGTTTTATCTTCCGAGTATTTATCGTTATTATTCGTCGTGAAATATCGCCATTTATTATGATGATAATTAATAATATATTAAAAATTAAAATAAAAGTATGAATAGCAAATATGATGATGATAATGGTTGCCTGGTAGAAATTGCTACCTTAGCAATAAGGCCGCCTTTTGTACACCTGTGTTGCTTTAATTATGTTTGTTGTATTCTCTTGTGTGCAATAAAGTATATTCTATTCTATTCTATTCTATAATGATGTTTGTCTGTAGATCTTCGAAGCCCGCGACCTGCCGATCAAGGATGTGTCCGGTAGCAGCGACCCTTACATCAAGGTTTTCCTCCTTCCCGACCGCAAGAAGAAGTTCCAGACCAAGGTGCACCGCAAGAACCTCAATCCAGTCTTCAATGAGACCTTCCTCTTCAGGTATATCTTTAGCCAAAACCTTTTTTTTTTTTTAATTATAATCGAAGCGAAAAATTAAGATTTTTTTCGCTTCGATTATAATTTAATAGTATTACTAACAGGCGTCACCTGTTGAAAAATCAATCAACTATTTTTTTTTTTTTTTTCTGTAAATGTGTTGAGTAAGTGTGCTGAGTAACAGCCTCTGTGGTCGAGTGGTCAAATACTCGCCTCCCGTTACGGATGTTACGGGTTCGAATCCCGGTCGAACAAATTTCCAAGTCCGGTGAAGCTTGATCCGTCGTACTTTTTCGACTGAAGCATAATTAAAAAAAATTGAACAAATATCACTTTGTGAGACATTCCCTAGTTTAGTTAGGAAATTGCAGACTGAATCACCTATTGTCCGAAAAGAAAGATGATTCCGTGCTTCGGCAGGCTCGTAAAGCCGTTGGTCCCGTTTATCAGCGAATACTGAAACGACATGCTCAGTCGACGGTTTTGAGGAAGAAACTTCTTTCGGAATTATACAAAATATTGACTTCTCCGTAAAACTGTCCAATTAAAATGACAATTTTTTTGTAGGACTGTTGAATTTTTTTTTCCCTTGAGTTAATCGCACCCTGGGTCTTGTTGTATAGATTTTTTTTATCCATGACACTTGCCGGTAGCTCATCAGGTCCAACAAACCAGGTAGTAAGCTACTTGCGTTTTTTCTGCTTAAAATTTGCGTATCCTTCTCATAACTTTGCATTAAAAACGGTTAGTCTGAAAGAGAACTGTTTTTATTAGCATTTTTTTCTTTATTTGCAACTCACACGAAATTAAATTATTAAAAGAAAAAATAGTAATTTATTTTTTATTTTAAATCTTTATAGCAGTTGAAATACAGTTACGACCCAATGTAATTAAAGTCTGTATTAATAATAAGCTGGAGTAAACATTCATTCACTTACCTAAAATTATTTTAATGGATATCAATAATAATTTCTAAAATTTACATTCCAAAGATAGAATGTTTTCAAAATTGTTTTTGATCAATTCTCAAAGTTGAAGCCGAGTAATATTACTAAGGGAATAAAATGTTAAACTGGGCGTAACATGATAGCTTGGCCCATCGTTATTCACTGTTTGCAGACGGCCTCAGATTCGACTGGCTGTGCAAATATTTGACCGATGAGTTCAAATAATCTGGTCGGCTTTGGTTCGAATGTACTGTGTGAAACTGGGAATACCTTCCACTGTGCTGTACATACACCGTAGAGATGTGTAGGTAATGCGTATGATATCACAAAAGTAATATCACCCTAAAAGCTAATGCAATATCACACATTACGTGAGTATTGTAACCAGTACACGTACACATCACACATTAGCTATTATAGAAGAAAATCAACTTCTTTCGGGTCAGTTAGTAAAAAATAAAAACAAAAACACTTTTTTTGTGTGCTATCTAACTCGAGTAATGCTGTCGCGCGCAGGTAATGTTATGATAAAGTAATATGTGCTGACGGTACGGAATACTACAGAGCATTTCTTCGTACTATAAGTAACAAATTTCATTCAACATTTCGGGTAATGTTTAGGGTGATGTGTAATGGTACGGGGTGATATCACCTTTTCGAAAGTAATGAGTAATGTGATATGGCATTAAAACGTACTGTTTTGCGCATGTCTAATACACCGTGAAATTTAACTACTTGTTTTTCCGCAACATTGTGGCAGTACTCAAGAAACTGAACAACTTTCCCTAAGTAATACAGGTTGAAATCTCAAAAAAAGAACTACTTTTCATGTTAACTTCAGTCACATGACCATGGTCCTGCACTGCCCTCATCCTTGGGGAAGGCCTTTGTCCAGCAGTGGACGTCTTTCGGCTGAGATGATGATGATAATGAACTATTTGTCCATCGCTGTTGATGTAAGCATGTTTCAGCGCGTAAGAAGACCTTATGTTAGCCTCTTACGCCTAGAGCGTAGGATACGCCTAAGTAGCGTTTTTTATTTTGTCTCTGATAGATAACTTTAGATGCCAACATCGCTGTTTCTTATTTCGATCGAACATAAACATCACCCAAAGCAACTCCATTATTTATACAAAGCTTTTTATCTTGTCAAGATTATAATGCTCGTTGATATTTCCCCTATTTCCTCTTCGCCGAAACCGGAAATGTGTTAATTTGAAATCGCTCCCAAATGATGCGGAAACGTCCTGGGATCCGATTTCTGGGAAGCCCTTCAGATTGAAAAGATGATAAAGGTTTTTGGACGTTAACATTAAATGTTTAACGATATACAAATAAACAATCTGCAATTTAGTATAGGTCTTTTACGTCACAGTGCAGGCGAGCCTTACTTGTAGTATGATGCCTTCACACTTTTGTTGCGTACTACCATGGTAATGGTACTACCATACTACTAAACTGAGCGCTACGCACACAAAGACTATCTGTACATACAAGACTCAACAAGTATGCCTCGCCTGCACTCGTGAGATAATTAATACATCTGTAGCTGTAATATTAAA
This sequence comes from Teleiodes luculella, assembly GCA_948473455.1. Lineage (NCBI taxonomy): Eukaryota > Metazoa > Arthropoda > Insecta > Lepidoptera > Gelechiidae > Teleiodes > Teleiodes luculella. The sequence goes on along the minus strand of OX419599.1, from coordinate 5,445,093 downwards.
AGTAGCTCCAAAAAAAAGTAGTTACAAATAAGTTAGTGATGAATATCTCACTGTACCTACTTTAAATCTGATAAATAAAAATATATTTTTGGTTTAATGTAAGTTATCACTAAAACATACGCAAGTTATCTTACAATTTTCTGTCGTTCTTTGAAGGGAAATTGAGTGGGGTGTTTCTGCGCTAGACCTACCTACTTTTATGCTCATCAATATATTAAATACATCGTTAACGTCGTCGCCAGCGCAATCTCTACAGCAGTTCCTGACACCATCGCCATTTTGCAATGATTTATGAAATGGCCAGTCTGAAAAAGCTCTAAGAGCAAAAGATATAAGTATCAAGTTCATCGACCTTAGGCTGTCTTTCCACTCGCACTTCAGATACCTGGGTCATAAAATGTGATTTATGTACACGTCCACTGAAATTTTACAATGTCGTAAAGTTGAGTTTTGGGCCCGCTACTAAATTGACGTAATAAAACAATATTGTTTCGGGATGTGACGGCGACTTGTGTGGGCTGTAAGGTAATTGATTTCAAGGTGAAAGGAAATGGAATTCGGTTTGGACTTAAAATCAAAGTCATCATTCAATGGAATTCTGACAGCTGTCAAATTTTGACATTCCAGGTGCCACAAACCTTTATTACGACAATCGTAAATTTATATAATTAAAAACTATGGACTCTGTCGCGTTCTGACATCTCAAACTTTTCGCCTTATTTACTGAATAGATTTAAAAAATTGGGAATAAAGATGTATTATTATTTCTACGTTTTGGTAATATATTAATGATTGCAGCATTAACCAAAGCAAACATACCGTGAAATTAAACTTCGATAAAGTTAATCTTCGAGTCATAGTATATTATGTTTACTTAGACAAGATTTTTAACTTCTTTAGCTATAATTATCTCTTAAGTATAATAGGTAAAAAACATATAAATACCTACAACAAAACAACTGAGAAGTTTTTTTTCATTTCATTTCTTTTCATTTCTATAGAAAAACTCGTGTACCTTCCGCCGAATGGCAGCGAAAGTAAATTCGTCATATTTGTTAAAAAATGGTAGCTTAGGACCCGTCTTTTTAGGCTTATGCAGCTCCTTCGTAGATTTGTATTCTTTTGTATATAGGTACACTTGACAAAGCCACGCCAGTCATCTCCGAGGTCTTTTTAGCGCATTCCGTTGCACTCCACTCGACTGCTTTTGGCCAATTTTCGATATTGTATTTATAAAGGTTCAAAATAACAGATTTTTCTTGAACCGAAAAGGCACCCCGAGGACGCTTCTTTCTGGGTGAAAGAAAGTCCACATCTTGTGTAGGGTCAGAAGAGACCATTTCACGTGACGGACCAGGTTGTGGATCCATCGTTTCTTACCAAAAAGAAAACACAAAATAACAAAACAACACAGATAACATGACATGACGTAGCATTTTCGTTTTTTTTTTACTATGGACAAAGAGGTTTCATACATCTGAAATGATACCATTACTAAAATAAATTAAATGTCGTGCAAAACGTAACTCAGTTAATTTGTTTAGTTTAAAATTAAATAGCCATGTTATTATATCACATATATGGATGCCCTATATTTTCTCATTGAAAATCTGAAAATAATTAACGTATCTATTTGATTTTACTACAATGTGTTGGGACAGATTTTTAATTGGCAACATATTATGAAATGTCAGGATTCCATTGAATGATGACTTTGACTTTAAATAGCTTTGGCTTTTAAACTTACTTACATTTTGTTAGGTTTCGGACTGGAAATAGACTAGGGACGGCACTGCGCGTGATTTTTTATTTATTTTATTCGTGCTTTATTGTTCTTCTTCTTCTTCGTTAGGTTTTAAGGCTAACGATATTGTTCAGTTCATCCATCTTTTTAGACAAAATTGGTTACAACAATCTTTACATCATGCACTCTGAAGAAAATTAGAAATGCCAACTTACCTAAGTTTTCAATTATTAAACTTATACTAAAGGTCTTAGATTCGTTATAAATATATGAGATGAAATAATGCTTCAATATTGAATCAAACAGCTTTCTTATTAAATATATAATTATTATTCCTAATTAACTACATCTGATAACTACATTCAGTATTTACTTTAGGAAAAAAGATTATTTCCTTGTAAAAATTGTGGAAAGCATGAGAAACAGTGAAGTGTAGTATAGTCAGAGAAGAAAATAATATTACTAACCCAAATAATAGTACCTACTAACCCGTACCACCCCGTACAGAAAGGACACTCACCTCCCCGCGCCAAAATGAGTTTCCCGCCCGATATAGCGAGCGCCCCACGCCCCGCACCCACAGGCACCGCGGGACTCCGCCCGGTGGTGGTGTTCGGGGGTGTTTTACATAGCACCTAGCGCCATTGACTTGTAGTTGATATTCAGTTGTTATTCAAAAAGAAGTAGGTTGTCAAAATACGTTTTCTGTATGGAGTGACCCTTAGAGCAACGCCGGCCTTCCGTACCGGAAATACGTAATTCCCATATTTTATTCTTATTTGTTGACGGATTTGTTCAGCAACATCTAATCCGCCCGCCAGTACAAAAAACAGATTGGTCGCGCGATAAATCCGACTTTCGGCGAGAAGTCGCTTGATACGTGTTCATCATCATCATCATCATCATCTCAGCCTGTAGACGTCCACTGCTGGACAAAGGCCTCCCCCAAGGATCTCCACAACGATCGGTCCTGCGCTGCCCGCATCCAGCGGCTTCCCGCGACCCTCACCAGATCGTCGGTCCACCTCGTGGGGGGCCTGCCCACACTACGTCTTCCGGCGCGCGGTCGCCATTCAAGAACCTTTCTGCCCCAACGGCCGTCGGTTCTACGCGCAATGTGCCCAGCCCATTGCCACTTAAGTTTAGCGATTCTTCGGGCTATGTCGGTGACTCTGGTTCGCTTGCGGATCTCATCATTCCTGATTCGATCACGCAAGGAAACTCCAAGCATAGCCCTCTCCATCGCTCTTTGGGTGACTCTGAGCCGTGACTCTGATACGTGTTATGGCAACGTAATTCTATGGTTGCTATGGCCTATGGTAAAACGAGACAATGTGTGAGTTATGATTATGACATGACTCATCCGTACACTAAATTGTTACTTTAGTGTCGTCTTTACAGTGATTTGTTTTGTATGTAAGGATGCGGAACTGCACTTTTGTGCACATTTCCCCCCCTAAAAAATGACAGAAAAATTAGAGTAAAATCGCTATGCGTACTCCCTTCCGGTACGGAAGGCCGGCGTTGCTCTAAGGAGTGACCATTCCAAGGAACAGACCGTTCCGCCTCAATAACTGTCTTGTTGCTACGTAAAATAACATACAAAAGTAAAGATAATAAACTTTAATAAGGTATTCTGTTTCATAAAGTTCATTAACTTTTCCAATAAACCCGAAAAAACAATTATTATTTTAATATTACACGTAGTACCTTTATACTGTGATATTACTTTGGTAAGTACAGTCGAACGCACATCAGAAGTCTGACTTTTGGGAACTGTTTTGTTATCTCAACAATAAGGGTCGTATTCGCATGAAAGTGTTACTGTAGATGTGTAATCGATTGTATTCGACATTGTTTGATCGACCGTTATAATAACTTTCCCGAACTCAACAAGTTATGGGATAATTAAATAACTTCTATTCGACAAAGTTTAGTAACTCAAATTTCTTTTCCTAGCTAGACAACTGTTAGCCTGAGCGACAAATTAATCAAATTACTGTGAAATTAATTATTTTGTTTCGCAAATAATGAGGGTAGCTTTGTGTTAGGGATTTCATCACAGAATGTCTGAAACAAAGCGTTTAATAGGTTTCATAATTGTATCTACTCCAGCCATTACATTAGGTACCTATACAGAAGTAGGTATATTGTTTATCCGCAACATAGTAGTAGTACTTACTCATGAAACTGAACAACTTTATAGGTTGGAATAAAAATTCAGCTTGTCATACAAGTGGCCGGTCACGTGACTGAAGTTAATACATATAAAAATGTTGAATATTATTTTTGAGATTTTAATTTTAACCCATGTGGAAATTTGTTCGGTTTTAAATTTAGTTTTTTTTTTCAGGTGTACTCATGCTTTAAGTTGCTTCTTTTAATAATATTTTTCATGCGTACTTTAGGACATCCTAAGGCACGCATGAAAAATATTACCTTCACGGAACGTTCTAGGAACATTCCTGATAAAGAAAAAAGGTAGCTGTTGTTTGGTTTCAGATAAGTCTAGAACCTCAGTGCCGGAAGTTCTCTTTGCTATGAATAGCTTTACTACCTAATTAAGGCAAAATTCACCTAATGTGACGGTATTAAACATGGGCCACACGAAATGACGGGTAGAAATCTTGTTTCTGCTTTTTCTTTTTATATCGCTCATCTATTACTACAAAGACGTAACTGTCATTTTACAAATTTTACAGGAGGGCGTTTTAAAGTTTTTTTTAATGTTCTGTTTCGTTTTATTATTTCACTTTATAATATTTATAACTGCAACTAGGATATTTTGGATGTTTAAATATATAGGTAGAGTACAATAGCAAAAACATTTAAAAAAGTCAAGTGTAAGTATAAAAAAAACCACTTGAAATGATTTGACACATACAATTGTGTCATTGTTGCATTGAAAATGTTTTATTTTGGAAGTTGTGACACTGAAATAGGTATTAGTTAATTGTATTTAAAACACTTTATTTGAGATAATAATTCATTACAGCTTTATTGAATACTGAATAATTAACATTACTTAATAGCAGGTAAATCACAGGTGAATTAGTATTTTTATCGTAATTTCAAACCACTTACTGAATAATTAACAGTTTTTTGAATAATTTCGTGTTGGTACATAAATCATAGATTCATTTGTTATCCTTATATCAAAATACTTATTAAAATAACACAAGGCCATCGCTAGTCACGGCTTTTTCATTAAAAAAAGTACTTTATGTTGGTTTCAAACCCAGGTACCTTACAGATAGTAGGACGCCCTTTTAAGTTATCAATGAAAATTATTATTTTGTGTTTTTGCTTGTGTTTTAGTAGCTTCATTTTGCCTTTGTTCAAATATTTTTTTAACTTTCTTCTAAGCCTGGAGCATTCCAGCAAAAGGATTCTCATACTCTCGGACAGTCAGGCCGCATTAAAAGCACTGGCGTCCAATGAAGTAGCATCCAGAATTACTCTGACATGCATTGATGCCCTAAATTAACTGGGCAGCAAAAACTCTGTGTGCCTGGGCTGGGTGCCTGGACACTCGGAGTCGGGGGGAACGAGCCGGCAGATCAGCTGGCAAGGAAAGGGTCTGGCGCCCGACCCATTTTACCGGAACCTATGCTCGGGGTGCCGAAATCCGGCTCAAGGCGCCAAGTGGTGGCTTGGGAAATAGAAATGGCCTTGCACATTCGAAACAGATTTTTCCAGGTTTTCTCCACAAATCAAGATCTGAGATACAAAAACTCGTCCGGTTGAGTATTCGTGTTCGGGCATTAGGGCCCTTACTGGGCATTGTAAACTCAATAAGCACATGAACAGGCAGAATGGGCTTATCAGAAAACCCTTACTGTAGATTCTGTGCAGACGAAGAGGAAACCGCACTTCACATGCTCTGTGAATGTGATACTCTCATCAACAAAAGGAGCAAAGGGGTAGATGGAACTTTTGTTTCTTTACTTATAATAACAGATTCAAAATCTAAGCATTCGTTTTCCTCTATATTTTTAGAGAAAGGAGCAGGAATTCGGCCTTCTATGGCTATTGTTAACATTTTTATATTGCGATTACTCGCAATTTTATTACCATTTAAAATACCTAGTTTAATTCACCTTATTTTTCTTTAAAAAAACCATTACTAGCAAACAAGTACATAGATAGATTCATGTTTTATTGCACACACAACACATACAAGTAAGTACCTATTTAAAACAATAAAAAAATAATGATCTTAACTTGAATGCTATTTTTTTATTTACTTTTATTTAGATTTTATTTTTATTAGACTTACTTTTTAAGTTACTTCTTTAGAAATAATGAAGAAAAACATAAATACAATATTTAATGTTTTAAAATTACACCTGTTTCTTTTAAGTAAGTCATTATTTCATTCAATTTTAAGAGCTTTTAGTTAAACACTGACACAAAATACATATACAAAGGTATTGTAGCTCACAAAATATATTATTATTCTATAGTACTTTCGCGTTAGCTTGGCAATAGCGAACATTGACAAGACCGGTACCAAAAAGTAATATTTTTAAACGATAATTATCGCTTTCCGTACTAACTGTTCTACTATTCATGTACTATTCATATGTACTATGTACTATTCATATCGTATACATTTACTAAGGAAAACGATATAATACGAGTACAGTGGTAGTAAATGTCAACGCTCGCTATTGCCAAGCTAACGCGAAAGTACTATAGTGCTACAATGACAAAAAATACAATTACGACACTGCAGATCTCAAAAAATAATTTTGTCTTGGTGCTACATAGACAGAAAATAACATTTACGTCGTTTGGCACTTAAAAATATAAAAAATTATGCGCAACTTATAAAAAATTATGCGCAACTGACCAATGTGGCGTCGTTACACTCAGGGCGAGTAAAATTTTGTACCGGTGCAACAAAGACAGAGGCGCCATCTTACGCTCATTTGTTGAACAATAAAAACGTCTTTTTAATACCATACGTATTGGTCATTTTGGAACATTCTGGCATCATTAACTCATTTTTGCATTTTGTGACAATTACGTCTTTGTAGTAATAGATGAGCGATATGTTGTTATATACGAGAGTGGATTTCAAATGTTCGGTCCCGTCACGCATCATACGTGACGGTGCTAGTATCTGTCTCCAAATGGTATAATTGTCGAAATATTGAGAAATGAAAACTGATACACAGGATTCTGTGTGGCCCAGGGTCGCGTTCCGTCGCTTCGTTCGAGTGCACTCGAGCGCACTCTGGCGCGCGCTCTAACCGTTCCGTGGCTTGGTGAAATTTTACCCTGACAGCTGTCAGAGCGTAGTTTCACCCGTTCTGTGGCTCAGAGCGCAGCAACCAAACAACCGTCTAATGAGATGGTTAATTTTTACTCTTACAGCTATTTGACGTTTAAAGCTTGCAATTTATGTCAAAATCAAAAGACTCGAAAAGCCCGCCATTTTGTTTCGTAGTTACTTAATAATAATTTTGTTAAATTTGTATATCACAGACGTCTAATACGTCTGTAATGTACATAAAAGTGGTAAAAAATTGAGACAGGAGTATAATTTTCTCTCGTTAAATATTTGAGGTTATAAAAACAACTCGATCGTTCAGTGGCTCGGTTGCAACTCAAACGGGTTAAACTTTAACCAAACAACTACGCCCGAAGCGACGGAACGTAACCCATGTTTAAAAAGAATTTAATGAAATTCTTTCTGTTTTGTATGTTGTTCAAGTTCTATATATTGTTTATTGCTGCGCAATATTACAGTCAAATTGGACTTTATTTGGGTATGTTTTAGATATTTCCAGCATCCAAAATCACAAGCGTCATTTCGTGTGAGCCATGTTCAAATGCCAATCATTCTTAAAAAGTAGCATCACCTAAGATTTAGATATCAAAATAAGAAATGTTTTTACGTCACCAAAGGACTACGGACCTGAAAAGCTCTAATTTTTAGAACACTCGAAATGATTGTAATAATTATTTTACATATTTTCCTGGCTCTACATTATCTGGTCGAACATTATCGGGACTCATCCTACTCGATAAATAAACGGCTGTATATGCTCCTTGGTATAGGCTTAGATCCCTTTGCCTTTCCCATAAGGGAGAAAGAAACTAAAAAAAACGATAAATAAACGTCAAAGTGACATTAGCATGACACAACCACCATCGTTTGAAAATTGTTGTGCATGAAGTTTCGTTTAAAAATTGTGCTGTGACGTCACACGAGCGAATCAAATGAAAGTCATTAGGTTTTTACTCATTCAATGCATATTTTGAGAGAAAAATATGAAAATATCATATCTAATCACTAAATCTCCCAGCGGCTCTCCCACCTCTCTGAAATCTCCAAATAGTTTTCGTATTTTTACCTCTCATCTCTCTCTGTTTCATGAATGACTGGCGGAATTGAGAAGACGCAAAAGCCATAAACTAAGGAAAAAAATGTTTGTTGTGACACTTTGTGTGAGAGTGTTTTGTTTGAGTTGAGACTTTGTTTCTGATTTTGATATTTTCCCCAAATAATATTGAATTGAAATTCAATGATGACTTCCTTTGATTCCTTAATTTGCCAGTTTCCATCCCTTTGTGACCCATCCAATTTTGAATTCTCCAATAAAAGAATTAAAGCTAAATCCCGTGAGCAACTTTTAGATCTTTATAATTCCGTGAACTATCCCCCAATTAACCCTCAACAATTATTAACCAAGGTAAAGACTTACAACCAATCGCGTCGACGACATGCTAAGGTACCTTTTAATCTAGTTCAAATTTTCTTTATGTTATGTTTGTATTTTTCTCCCTCTAAAATTTAATTCTTGCTCTTTCTCATTCACTTGTTTTGTTTTACTTGTTCAACAATTTTTTTTTATCGAATTATAGAATGTTTTAGTCTAATTTACATAATAACAAGTTTTTCTCTTCTTTCAGAAAACAGAAGGTTTAAATGATAGTAATGTGACGACAAGTACAACTGATAGACCACCTCTTGCTCTGTCAACTTCCATAAACTCTGATACACAACAACCGCATCAACCAATAACCTTAACAACCCCTCCTATCGAACCTACAACAGCAAATGCCCACGGCCGACATGAAAGCTATAGTCTTTTCGGCGCATTTGTAGCCGAACAACTTTCTTTGATGTCCCCTGCCAGAGCAAGTATGGCTCAAGATGAAATATACGCCATACTGTCCCGATACCGCAACGAAGAATTTCGAAATAATTCTACTTTACCTCAGATATCTTCCGTTCAGTCTTTAAGCCTCTCGGATTTGGATTTAAAATTAGAGCAATAATGATTTATGTTTCTATATAAAAATTAATTACTATTTTCAATGTTTTCTTTGATAATTAAACACCCAAAAGTATACACCCTTATATATAATTACTAGCTTTCCGCCCGCGTTATCAGTTTTTCCCGTGGGAATGAGGCATTTTCCCGCGGTAATAGGTTGCCTATGTTACTTAGAGTGAATGTAGCTTTTTAATGGTGGAAGAATTTTTGAAATCAGTTCAGTAGTTTTGGAGTTTATTTGTTACAAACATACTCACAAAAACAAATCTTACCTCTTTATTATAATAGTATGTTAAGTAGATGTGAGATTATTCTTATGTCTAATACATTCAGTTGTTTTTAAAAGTAAATTTTACTACATATTAACTATTAGATACTTGATTAATCTACACTCTTGTTTGAAATCTTTAGATAAATAATAAATTTAGTTTAATTGAATTTGGTAAGTACAATATGTAATTGATTTAAATTAGTTTTACTCTTCCCCCTGCTGCAATCTACAATAAATAATCCATAACATCCTTTTTTTTATAACTAATTCATTTTAACCCCATCACATATTTCTTTTGTTCTCTCAGAGTTTAAATAATAAAATCCCTTCAAATCAGCAAGTACAATCTTAATAAGTAACACTCAAAATTGCCTGAATTTATTCTAGTTTGTATTCAATTAAATATTTGCATTAAGGGGCTACCCGAGGCTAAGTGGCGCCGCCCTCTGTTAAAAATTAATTACTCGCGAAGTATATTTTTTTTCTAAAATCCGGACGGTCATTTTGAAGTTGGCGTGCTATAGGATATACAGGGCGTCCCACGGCTATGCCACATGGAGGGAAAGTACCTTAAATATTGTAGGTAGAACATTTTACTGCAAGAAGACATTATTTTATTTCTAAAAACTATCAAAACTGCATTCATACATTTTTTTATAATTACATGGTTGAACCGGGAATCGAACCCGTTATACGAGAAAAAAAATATCCTGTAGTTTTATCATACCGATCAAAAGGCTTCATCATAAGGGTTATTTTTTGCTAAATAACATAGTGTCAGAAATAAAAGGAAGACTATGTATTTTAACATTTTTAGTACAAAATTTATCAATTCTATCAAATGTTCGAAATGACCCGTTGAATACAAATTACACTCTTTATTTCACTCCCTGTCGATTTTTTAACTTGTTGTGGTGGATATTTAGATTAATACGTCTAAGTTCTGTTTGTAGCTCGTGGACATTTTCTTACCGGTTCTTGTCAACTAAATTTTTTTTACATTATCCCATTTTAAAAATCTAACGGGGCTAAATCTGGCGATCTCGGCCGGCCACATCAAATGTTAAAATTCATAGCCTTCCTTTTATTTCTGACACTATATTATTTAGCAAAAAATAATCCTTATGATTAAGCCTTTCGATTGGTATGATAAAACTACAGGGTGATTTTTTTTTCTCGTGTAGCGGGTTCGATTCCCGGCTCAACCATGTAACTATTACAAAATGTATGAATGCAGTTTTAATAGTTTTTAGAAATAAAATAATGTCTTCTTTCAGTAAAATGTTCTACCTACAACATTTAAGGTACTTTCCCTCCATGTGGCATAGCCGTGGGACGCCCTGTATAGGGGCCATAAACTGTATTTATTATAGTCCGCTGTAGTTATATGCTTTGCCAAAGTTCATTAGACAGAAATGTATGATTAATCAATGGAGTGGAGTATGTTGAATGGTCTACCTCACTGTTTTTTTTGTTTCCAACTCCTCCAGCTTCCAATAATCTAGCAAATAAACAAATAGTTAGTTTTGCAAATTGCCCATATTCAAGTTAAGGCGTCTGTAACCCCCTTTTATTTTATAATTTATTTACCCCTTTTTATTCATTATAAATATAATTGCTCGAATGCTCTACCAATTGGCAAAGATATACCTACTAATAATAGTAAGTTAAATTAGTTCATTTAATCCTCTTCAATTTTTTTTATATGAATTCTCTTAGAGATGTAGATAATCTTTTGATCTTATTTTTTAATTAATAACTATGTATCCTTGCAGTTCTTTCCCATGACATGGATCTAGGTGTTATACTGTGCGGATTTTTTTTACAATTTTATATATCCTACCTAATCTTTAAAACAACAAACATTGTAATTTTTATAATTAAACATTTTCTAGCTAAGTAACATACTTAAAATTATATTTTTATTAAAACACTTCTATTAGGTCCACAATACAATACAAATATTCTTTATTGATACCAGAAACCCCTTTATTAACTATCTATGGGTAACTTTATTATCTTCCAAGCAAGCAAGATTAACCATCTTCCAAGGGTCGTAGCGTAATGAAAATTAGAATGTATACGTAATTCTGATGACAACACAATAATTTGACACAAACAAGCTGATGTTATGGTGGAGCCGGAAGGTGGATAGTGGAACTCTTTAATTGCTACTAGTAAAACCCCCGAATTTGGGCTCGTTTGATTTGTCCAAATAAGACCTTTATATTGGTGGGGTGAGGTGACCACTTAACCAGGGTCTGATGAAGAAAGTAGAAAGTGAAACTCTTCAAGTAAGCATCTTCCAAGGGTCGTAGCGTAGGTGATGAAAATTGCAATGTATATTTAATTCCGATGATGGCAACGCAATAATTTGACAAAAACAAGCTGATCTGATGCTGAAGCCGGAGGGTGGATAGTAAAACTCTTTAACGGCTACTATTAAACCCCCCGAATTTAGGATCATTTGATTTATCTAAATAAGACCTTTATATTGGCGAAGTGAGATGACCACTTAACCAGGGTCTGATAAAGGATCCCAAAGGTAGGTAGTGAGAAGAGCTAGATTGTTCTAAGCTGACCCACTGGTGGAGATGAAGAGGATGCGGGCTCATTCGCCATAAAAAGAATATAGGTATTTTATTGCACACCAGTAATAAATTACAAGAAAAAGAGGAAAGATTTGTATTTCTGTGTGTGTATATGTTTGTAATAAATAAACTCAATAACTACTGAACCGATTTCAAAAATTCTTTCACCATTAGAAAGCTAAATTAACCCTGAGTAACATAGGCTACCTTATCGCGGGAAAATTCCCCATTCCCACGGGAAAAACTGTTAACGCGGGCAGAGCGGCGGCGGCGGAAAGCTAGTAGTATTTGTCCTTTAAACTTTACCCGTAATTTCCAAACGTATATATTTTTTAATTACTAGGTACCTACTTTATTCTTGAGCCAGGAACCATATGACGTTTATTCATCCACGAAGGTGCGTTCTTAAACCCGACGAACTTTTACGATTTTATCAAAGTTTTAATGGATCGTCGGAATAATCGAATTGGTTTTGCATTTAGATTAGTTTCGCCTCGTTACAATGCTTGCTCAGTAAGCTCATGAAACTCATGTCACGATGAAATGAAAGCTTCGTGAGCATGACTGAGGTAGGTATATAGAGCCTATGATAATCAGGGTGAATGTATGTAGCTTTCTAATCATCTGTTTTTTTTTCCTTCATGTTTCTAACGGTGAAGAATTTTTGAAATCTGTTCAGTAGTTTTTGTGTTTATTCATTACAAACATACACACACACACACTTAAATTTAAATCTCAACTTAAAGTTAAAATCAATTTGAAAAAAATAAACTAATAATACCTATAGAAAACATAAAAATAGTGTGTATGAAATTTAAACTGAAAATTAATTCTCATAAATTCGGTTAATAATATAAGCAATAGGTACTGGCCATTTCAATACAAATACAATTTTTTCCTCTTTATAATATTAGTATGATTCAAATCTGTACCAACGAAGTTTAAGTATTTATACTTACATATTTTGAATAATTTTGAATTATTATTATACATATTACATTATTATTATAATTTATTATTGTTGTTAATAGAACATGCGTAATAGTATGACATTGTTTCTGTCTGTCTAATTTAAACATATTCGCCCGAAGTTGTGGCCAGGTCCTTAGGCTAAATTAGGCTGCAGCCTAGGGCGCGAGGATCGGAGGGGGCGGGCATTTGGTCTTCGCATTCACTAATCTAGCATCATTGCGTCTACCCTACATATTACAATTAGACCGAGACAAAACACTAAAAATGAATGTGCTTGAGAATCCCTGATAACAAACAATTTTCAAATTTCGCGACGCGCGGCATGACCTGCGACCAGCGGAATGTTGCCAGTGACCCATAACCAAAATGAACATGAGAGAACTAAATTCTTTTTTCATTTCTAAAAACCTGCTAGAAAAAAATATATCCTATAGTTTTATCATACCGATCGAAAGGCTTCATCATAAGAATTATTTTTTGCTAAGTAACAGTATCAGAAATAAAAGGAAGACTATGAATTTTAACATTTGAGGTGGCCGGCCTAGATCGCTAGATCTAGCCCCGTTAGGATTTTTTATGGGATTATGTTAAAAATTTAGTTCACAAGAACCGGTACGAAAGTGTCCACGAGCTACAAACAGACCTTAGACGTATTATTCCAAATATCCACCACAACAAGTTAAAAAAATCGACAAGGAGTGATATATAAAGAGTGTGATTTGTAAGTATTCAACAGCGTGGGGGTTATTTTGCGCATTTGATAAAATTGATAAATTTTGTGTTAAAAATGTTAAAATACATAGTCTTCCTTTTATTTCTGACACTATGTTATTTAGCAAAAAATAACCCTTATGATGAAGCCTTTCGATCGGTATGATAAAACTATAGGATATATTTTTTTCTCGTATAGAGGGTTCGATTCCCGGTTCAACCATGTAATTATTAAAAAATGTATGAATGCAGTTTTAATAGTTTTTAGAAATAAAATAATGTTTCCTTTCAGTAAAATGTTCTGCCTACAATATTTAAGGTACTTTCCCTCCATGTGGCATAGCCGTGGGACGCCCTGTATAATGATACAATTTGTCTTGCAGCGTGGTGTACGAGGAGCTGCGTCAGCGCTACCTGCAGTTCTCGGTGTACGACTTCGACCGGTTCAGCAGGCACGACCTGATCGGCCACGTGGTCCTCAAGGGGCTGCTGGAGTCCGCCGACCTCACGCAGGAGATCGAGTACACCATGAACATCCTCGCTCCGCCGCAGGTGAGACAAAACACTATCGACTACCTACACCATGAACATTCTCGCTCCGCCGCCGCAGGTGAGATAAAACATTATCGAGTACCTAGACTATAAACATCCTCGCTCCGCCGCAGGTGAGACAAAACACTATCGAGTACACCATGAACATCCTCGCTCCGCCGCAGGTGAGACAAAACACTATCGAGTACACCGTGAACACCCTCGCTTCGCCACAGGTACCTAAGACAAAACACTAACAGTTGAATTGGGTATGTTTATTTTATTTTTGTACCAAACGATTGGTTTTATTCGAAAGGTTAGCTCAGTAATTTTTATTTTGTCTTTATAATCGTCGTCGCATTTTACAATAATAACTACTGTAATTAATTAAATTTAATTACTGCTACCTACTAGCCACCTACCTACTTTTTTTTACTTTTGTCATGCTTATACTCGTATCTCTTATCCAATTGGATATAGCGGGTTTCTCGCAGCTTTTTGACAGATAAATTATATTGCTTGTCATAGCAAAGTGCTTCATTCTAAATATTCATACAATTTCTTTAACAAACTCGGTAGGCTACAAAGGCCGGTAAAGTTCCAAGTATGAGGAATATTGATTTCAATTATGGCGACCTCCGTCCAACTCCAATACGAACAGTAAACAAAAGCTGACCAACAAAAAGATAAATCCTAGACGCAAACATTTCTCTGAATGGAATTTTCAAGACTTTTTCCAAGTGGCAATTTTTTTTCTATAACGGAGATGATATGCTCTTGCAGCAAAGTTTATTTGTGGTTTGGCTTATTATTACCCAGTAAAGGTAGCCTGGATATTTTTTTATCGAGCAATAAGGCGGTATACTTTTACAACTTTTGCTGAACACAGTGTTATTTTTTTATCGAATTGTTGTGTGGGAAAAATAACTACTTTTATTATTATTTATTATTATTATCGAGTTGGCAACAGCGAAATTGAAATCCTAACATTTGGCAAATCGAAATAGATATTATTTTGTAATCTAATTCCTCAAAGCAGAAACATTTCTTAATGTAGACAAAAGCTACCAGATCCTTTAATACCTTCGGAGGTAGACTTAATAAAACGAATTCAATATTATAATAATTCGTAATGTATTCAGTAGCGATGCCGGCTTGAATAGGAAATTCGATGAAGAGGTATTGAAATGCAAAATATCTACCACTAACGACGTCTAAATGACGCGGCAACAGCGGCGGCGCGTAATACAAATGATGCTCAGTGGAAAATGAAATGGAAATATTATATTATGTATAGCAGAGATTATTGTTCGGGTTTCTTCCACATATTCAGAATGAGTGTACTCGTTATAAGAGCGTCGGTGGCCAAGTGGCTGGGGCCGTTGACTTCCATTCCGAAGTTCGCGGGTTCAAACCTCGGCACGTACCAATGTGTTTTCGATTTTCGAATTCATATGTACGTTTATTTGACGCTCTTACGGTGAAGGAAAACATCGTGAGGAAACCTGCACACATCGTGAAGAAATTCAAAGGTGTGTGTAAAGTTGACCAACCCGCACTGGGCCAGCGTGGTCGACTAAGGCCTATTCACCCTGGTATCAGGGTAGGCTCGAGCCCCTCGGTGGGGACGTATATGAGTCGTTGTTGAGACGTTGATACCTTTGTCCAGCAAAAGACATCTTTTAAGACTTTATGTTGTCGGACGCAAGGATGTTATATTATAAGTACTACCATTAGTACTCTCTCTTGGTCGGACGTCACCACATATAAACACCACAGATAAACACACACAAACAAAATCTGGATACTTGTTTATGTGAGGTTACCACGCTAACAGCCTCTGTGGTCGAGTGGTAAATCTCTCACCTCAAAATAAGGAGGTTCCGGTTTCGAATCCCGGTGGAGCACTCGTCAAAGAAATTTCTACGACAACCCGAATCGTCTGATTCTTTGAAAAGATAAAATATTTCATGGAGGCACGTAAAGTCATTGGTCCCGGACACATAACCTATGTACTCGTTATAAGAGCCACCTTTTTACTAAAACAGTGGAAAAAGCTTGAATCGCACTTGAATTCCACTGTCAAGCTTGCTTGTTTGTTCAGCTTTGCTCCACTTTTTTATAAAACGTCTTTTATTGAGGGAAAAAATACCGATTTATTTGTTATTCCCTCGCGTAGCTCTTAAACATTCTCGGGAGAGTGCGCGGTACGATTTATTTGCAAGTATCTGAAAGCAAACAACTTCGTTTCATTACGGGAAAAGAGCAAATGCACTTGTTGAGTTTTGCCTTTTAATTTGTTGATTTCTAAAAGAAAATTCAAATAAAACAGAGCCCATGCAGCCTAGTTATATTTCGTGTTCCCTAGATTCCGTTGTTCATGTTAGTGTTCCTTTTCTTGAGTCTTACAAAAATAAATGATCTATTTATTGATTTATTATTATTTATTTATTGTTTCCCGAGACTGAAGGCAAGTCTTTCGGAAATTGTTTTTCTTGCATTCATTATATTGAAATCGATGACCGTCTAATAATTTCATATTCTGCCTAAACTTAACTTAAACTTTTCTCTACGCACGCAACAGTTCTGAATTTTCGATGCTCAAGGAAAATGCTAATCAGAGTAAATTTACTTTTTGCATATTTTCTAATAATTTGCCTCAAAGAAATAAAAACTCCAAAGAAGTAGAAACAAAGAAAAAGTTACATCCAGTTGTGTGCGAACAAGTTACTTTTATCGCTTAGTTGTAAACGAGAGTTCGCTAAAAGTCTGTTTTTTATTCTTTGTTCCAAACTGTAGGCGTGGGCGTATTATGATTTATCTCAATAACCAATTTTGTACCGCAAACTTTGTCAATGTCATGAACTTGATATTGCTTCGTTGAATACTTAACTTACTTACGTCTACGAATCACATAGCAACAGGGGAGTGAAAAATAAAAAAGGTGATATATTCAAAACCTGTATTTATATTTCGGCTCTGTAAATTAAAATAATCATGCTTCTCTAAGCGGTAAGATAATTTAAGGTTAGTTTTTTCCGTGGATTCATCATCATCATCTCAGCCGAAAGACGTCCACTGCTGGACAAAGGCCTCCCTCCCCCAAGAGGCCTTCCGTGGATTATTAAAAGAATAATATATATTATTTTAATACATTGTAACGAGATCGGCTGAAATACACAAAATAATGATAGAATTTTATGTTCAGTTATTGTGCCTGTTTTGTTTTGTTCTGTATTTCTGTATTATGCGTTGTCATTCTGTACTGATTAAGATAAGATAAAATAAAATTTATACTTTCAAAATCTTAGTCTGTCTAATATAAAGTTTGTATAGGTTTCTTATGTACGAGTCTGCACTACACAAAATATTATGCAAGGAAATAATTTAGGTAAATACTAAAAATAAAACTAAATACTTTTGAATTAAGCCTTGCTCTTAATTCGCAACAACACGTCCTTCGACCGCCGCTGCCTCATTTTTATAAAAAAAATATTACACAAACATATTTTTCAAGCTTAACCCATGGCCATCACCAATATTCCTGCAGCCCCCGCCATCATTAATCAGTCGTCCTTAATATTGCTCGGGGCCATTGTGGGCAACGTCCTTTAACATCTGGATTCCAAGGCCCGCCTCTTTTATCCTGTCCTCTACACCTTGCGATATTTTAAATAATGGTCATTTAGTAAAATACCCGAGACATGACATGGTTTTAATATTGTCTGCGTCAGAATGATAAAACTTGCAAAAGGATAATCTTCTAAGCTTTATTTTACTTAGTAAGCAAATATGGAAATATTAAATTTGTTTACGCGCCATAGAAATAACTGTAGGAAAAAAGATTACTTAAAGAAATTTTCATTTTTCGGGCGACATTTCTCTTTTAAATGTTCTCAAGGAATTTTACGTTAATAATTTATTTTCTTACATTTTCATTCCATATTGACATTAGGTACTCTGAATTTTTTACTCTGTGGATATGATTTTATTTAATTTGCTTCTTGCAACCGTTTTGATTGATTTGATCAATGATATTCTAATTTATAAATTTTATAAATCCACTAAGATTTTTATTGAAAATTTATTTATTTACTAGCTTTCCGCCCCGCGGCTCCGCCCACGTTATTTTTTCCTGAATTTTCTTTGCTATAAACCTCACGGAGCCCGAGACCTTTCCAACGAATGCAAAACCGTGGAAATCGGTTCGTGCGTTCTGGAGTTATAGCGTCAGGAAGGAAAACCCGACTTATTTTTATATAGTAGACTAGCTTCCCGCCGCGGCTCCGCACGCGTTAATAGTTTTTCCCGTGGGAATGAGGAATTTTCCCGCGGTAAAAGTTAGCCAATGTTCTTCCGCAAGGTCTATTCTATCTTTATGCCAACTCCGCCCGCTTTAACAATTGTTCCCGTGGGAATGAGAATATTTCCCGCGGTAAATTGTAGCCTATGTTCTTTCCTAAGGTCTATTCTAACTTTGTGCCAAGTTTCACTAAAATCGGTTCAGTACTTTCGGAGCATTTTCAATTATTAGGAATATTTTACGTATTTTTTTCACACCTTGGGTTACATTATTGAAGTTTTAGTAAGGATCCCTATTTTTTTTGAAAATAAAATATAGCCTATGTTACTCAGGGTGAATGTAGCTTCCCAACAGTGAAAGAATTTTTGAAATCGGTTCAGTAGTTTCGGAGCCTATTCGATGCAAACAAACAAAAAAACAAACAAACAAAA
Organism: Teleiodes luculella; assembly: GCA_948473455.1. Lineage (NCBI taxonomy): Eukaryota > Metazoa > Arthropoda > Insecta > Lepidoptera > Gelechiidae > Teleiodes > Teleiodes luculella. The sequence continues at coordinate 5,426,247 of OX419599.1, read as the reverse complement.
AAACAATCAAACCTTTCCTCTTTATAATATTAGTATAGATAAATCACTATAGGTAATACGAAATCATTTGTTCCCAGGAGAAGAAAGACCTTGGCGAGTTGATGCTATCATTGTGCTACCTGCCCACTGCTGGGCGGCTGACCGTCACCGTCATCAAAGGCAGGAACCTGAAGGCCATGGATATCAGCGGATCTTCTGGTGAGTAACGCCACAAGAAGAAAAATGACGAGACGCCCCTCACAGATGGCTCACTCGATCGTCAAACCTCGCACGCACACATTGACGTGACATTTACAGGCCAGCTCAAACAGTGTGAAGCAGTACTAAGAGCCCGTCCACATGTCTACGACGCGGCGCCGCGCCGCACTGTGAAACCGTGACACGGTGCCGCGGACGGTGTGCCGCGGGCCCCAATTCTCAGTCGACATTTCGCAGTTGGTGTTGTCGAACGAACTTGTGCGTGGATATGGATCGCGAAAGGATTATTCTCCTATTATTAATAAGACAACGAATGAAAAAAAAAACATAAACAGAAGAAATTTTGGGTAAACCTATATATTTATACAATGAACCAAGACGGAGGTCATTTTGAAAGGAAATATAGAGCGCTAAAAATATGTGGGATTTTTTTTTTTTATTATTTTAGAATGGCTGGGCGCTGATAGGTCAATGAGTCAGTCAGGACTTTCATTTTTATATAATAGATTATAGTAGAATTGGTGCCCGCTGACGTACACCGTCCGCGGCGCCGCCGCCGCCGTGACGGGCCGCGCCGCACCGTGCCGCGCCGTAGACATGGGGACGGGCTCTAAGTCAAGTGACACGGACACGACCATTTCGAAACCCAAGAGAGAAACGCCGCAACTTTTTTTATTTTAGATGACCAATCCGAATGTATATGGCGTCGTCACTTTGAAGTTCGGGGAAAGCTTACGACTTGTAAATATTCATGACGTGGGCCTCGGACGGGTTCGAACCTCGATTTTATCATTTTCAGGGCGAAACCAAACTAAACGGAATCGAATCATGTCCCTTAAGGCTCAAGCCTACAAAGAATTCGGGTGAATACCTTGCTTGCGCATGCAACCTCTGAATTTCTGCCAAAATGAGCGCGGGTTTACTTACGATGTTTTCTTTCGCTCTAAGATTTTTTTAGATTATAACAATAATTCCTATCCTATTCCGGAGATGAAGGTCAGATACCTGTTTCCTATTAATAATGATTACAATACATATTACTAGGTAAGCTCGAGAAGCTGTCAAAGACGACGTTATGACAGAACTACTATGGCCCTTATGTCACTAATAATAATAATAATATGTGGGGACATCTCACACACGGACATCTGACCCAAAACTAGGTAGAGCCTGTACTATGGGTGTCAGACAGCTGACATACAATATCCAGCCACAAGGCAAACGCAAGTGCTCATCACAAGAATGTTGAGTAGTAAGCCTGCTGAAGCCTAGCTAATTAAACGTCTCTCTTACGGTGAAGGTAAACATCGTGAGGAAACCTGCACACACTTGCGAAGTAATTCAAAGGTTGTGTGTAAAGTTGACCAACCCGCACTGGGCTAGCGTGGTCGACTAAGGCCTATTCACCCTGATTTCAGGGTAGGCTCGAGCCCCTCGGTGGGGACATCTATGAGCTGTTAATGAATTAAATGTACGAAAACACATTCCGCGCGTTCCAGATGCTGAAACAGAACTATACAGACGACGCAGACAGTTCAGTCAAGTGTAAATAATAGTTATGATATACAAAAAAATAAACAGCACTTAACTAGAAACTTCCTATTTGAGTAGCAACACGTGCCAACTTTTATTATGAAAAACGGAGCTGGAAAAATGAGATGGAAGTTTGAATAGAAAATGGAACATTAAATACTTTGTTGTGGAGTCAGTATTGAAGCGGGCGCACTGTATTGTTAAGTATAGTTATTGTGTAATGCGCTTAAAGTAGTTCGAGAAAGACTTTGAGGAGTCTTCGACTATTGTAACAGTTGATTTTGATAGGTTGGGTAAAATGCAGGTATTTTTAACCACCGACGAAAAGAGGGGTGTTATTATAAGTTTGACATGTGTCTGTCTGTCTGTGTCATCGTAGCTCCTAAACGGATGCGTCGATTTTGATTTAGTTTTTTTTTGTTTGCAACAGTCGAGAGTGTTTTTAGCTGTGATCCAATAAAATATCTTCAGCCGATTAAAGATTATCAGCTCTTTTCTAGTTGTTGAAAGGATCAAGTAACGGTTTTGTGGAGGGTATTTTCAATTTTTTAAATTTAATTATATAAAGTGAAATATGTGAGAGACTAAGCATCCTCATACATAAAAACATCATACTTATAAAATCCGCTATGAGATTGATGCAGAACGGGTAGGATTTCGTTCGGAGCAAAATTATGTCTTTTCTGTATGTAGCTCTAGCTACCTGTTACACACTTATTTTATGTAATACTACTACAATGTACGGTCAGTATCATAAACTATGTTAAACTCGGCCGATTAGCCTTTCGAAATTCTGAATATCAATTTCAAACTCAAATAGACCTAAGGCGCTTCATACATATAATTGCACAATTGACATTACGCAACAGAAAAACGTTTCACAGCATTACGATACAAAGTTGTCTCCCTGATGGCGAGCCTAAAATGTTACAATTCAAATTAGGGCTTGAACATTTCAAAACCGGCAATATAACTGACCCCGAACAAATAAATGTTTCTCAGCCCTGGGGAACAGCGTCCGTGGTCGAGTGGTCAAATGATCGCCTCACGTTACGGAAGTTCCGAGTTTGAATCCCGGTGGGACACTCGTCGAACAAATATATCTTTGTGTGATTTTCCCCAGTTCAGTTCCGCCATTTGCCGCAAATTTATTTTCGTGTTGTTTTTTATATGTAAATTATTGTATGTGCTATAAAGAATATTTGTATTTGTATTGTATTCAGTTAGGACATTGTAGGCTAAATCACGTGATTGTCTAAAAAGTAAGATGGATCCGTGCTTCGGAAGGCACGTAAAGCTGTTGGTCCCGCCTGTCATCTACGGACGAAAGTAGTCGTTATACTAATCATATCAGAAGCCATAGTCAACAATTCTGAGACCAAGGTTGAAGAGGTAGGTTAACCTCGAAACCCACACGATGATAAGCAATAAACCAAACCCTGGGAATACAGAAGTAGGAAACATTTCGGTTACTTAAAAAAAATTAAGTATACAGGTTGTTACAATAATACCCGTAAAGCTTAAAAGAGGTAAAAGGGTTGCTTGTAAGGAGTCTACTGACCAAGTATGAGACCTGTAGTAAGATAAAGTAACATTTTTTAACTAAAAATATTTCTTTTTCATCATATGAATCGCTATTATTCGCGAGTTGGGAATGTCGTATTAAGTCACTGTGATGAAAAATATTAGCTATTTCTGTAGTTTATGAAACACGTTTATATACTATGCGTGCCAAGCCAAATAAGAATAGGACTGGCGCCATCTTGAATTGACAGTCCGTCCTTTTCTTTCTATTTGGCAAATAAGAAAAGGACGGACTGTCAATTCAAGATGGCGCCAGTCCTATTCTTATTTGGCACGCATAGTATGTTTTTCTTTGCCGACCGTACAAACCCTCACGTGAGCGTCTTGTGTACTGTGTTTACTTGCCAACAGTCGCAACCTCACAGCGCCCTCATTAATTCTAATGAGGCAATCTTTGTAACGTGTTGGGATCGGATAGCCCTCAGAGACTTTACTTCCTACCAAACAAATGTTAAGGAAAACTTTTATGGTGGAAAGTAAAATACTCGTATATTGTACAGGAGCTTGTTTGTTAAAGTGTTGAGATTGTTTCAGTGCTATATTGAGATTTATGTGTGTTGAATCAAGGTGATGATTTCGGCATCATAAAACCAGTGATAATCCATTGTTGGACCAAGGCCTCTTCTTTGAAGCTTTCCCATACCACACCTCCATTAAGCAGTCTGAATAAAAATTAATTTTAGAAGAATTTGGTTTTTACCAAATATACGTAACTTTTTTTTTTTAAATCTTTATTTTAAGAGCTTAGTCACAATAAGTGACTATGTCGCTCTATACAGCCACAGTACATTAAACAGGTCCAGCCTGAGACCAAGGACCGACCATCATTGATCGCTTCTTGCTCTCAAACCCGACCGAACTAGCTTATACAGTGCCTTGGCTTCCCTCGAAAGAGGAGACGCCAATACACTGTTACATCCACCAACTTGCCTGAGGTTTTTACAAATCAACCAAATATACGTAATCAATCATACTTAATCGTCAGTCCAACACTGACACTGGCAGAATTGTCACCTTACAATTAACATTAAATTAGAAAATTTAAAACCCCCCGCCATGAAACCGTTGCTTGATCCTTTCAACAAATAGAAAAGAACTGACAATCTTCAAATGGCTGAAGATATTTTCTTGGATCATAGCTAAGAACGCTCTCGATTGTTGTAACACCTTGCAAACAAAAAAACTAGATCAAAATCGACGAATCCGTTTAAGAGCTACGATACCATAGACAGACAGACAGACACATGTCAAGCTTATAACACCCCTCTTTTTCATCGGGGGTTAATTATTGAATTCAATTTTAAATCTTCCAATAAAATGTACTTTTAATCATCATCATCATTATTTCAGCCTTCAGACGTCTGCTAGACAATGATCTCCACAAAGATCGATTACCGGTTCATCAGATTTTTACTTTCAGCTTTTCAGAATTCTTTTATAACATTACAATCATACTCTTTACAAATACTTTACCGAAGCCCTTCCTCGACAGATCCGTACGTGAAGATCTGCCTCATCTGCCAAGGCAAGCGCATCAAGAAGAAGAAGACGACGGTCAAGAAGAACACCTTAAGCCCGGTGTACAACGAGGCCCTGGTCTTCGACCTTCCTGCGGAGAACGTGCATGACGTCACACTGCTCGTCAAGGTCATCGACTATGACAGGTACAGTGCTAGACCTTAAGAGCAAGGAAATCGTGCTTCGTAGCTCGAGTTCCTTGCTCTTAGGTCTAGCCCATGGTCCAAGATAACAAGGTCTTGCAATTAGACCACTCTTTGCGCTGACATTTTGCGCTGTTCGTTCATCCTTGTCTATTACACGCATTCGACAAGGATGAATAGGCAAAATGACGTAGCTATATCGTAGGCTCGTGTCAGTCACGTGGTCTAAATGCAAGACCTTGTTTTCTTGGGCCATGGGCTAGACCTAAGGAGCAGATATTTGGCATACTAGCTTTCCGCCTCGCGTCTCCGCCTTCGTTGACGGCTTTTCCCGTGGAAATAAGAATTTTCCCGCGGCAAATTTCCCTGAGGTCTATTGTATATTGAATCTTTATACCATGTTACATTAAAATCGATTCAGTAATTTCGGAGCTTATTCAATGCAAACAAACAATCAAATCTTTCCTCTTTAAAATATTAGTATAGATAATAGTAGTACCTACATAGAAGGGAAATCCACTGCCACGCACCAAAACGAGTTAGTTACCCGGCGTCGGGGATCCTTTCATTTCCATTTACGTCTGACAGTTGTCTTGTAAAATTTCAAATGGCGTTTTTTCCTTCGAAATGTCGTCGTGTTAAATCTATCTATCTTCTTCTTCTATTTTCTTCTATACTATAATAAAACTGAAGACTCGGCGTGAATGTGCATTGACTTGTTTTAAAAAAAACGGATTATTGGTGATAAAGGGAGTGTAGCTGAACACAAAAATACAAGTTTTGAAAAAAATTACTGTCTGTCTGTCTGTCTGTTTGTTTGTACACGCTAATCTCTGGAACCGTTGGACCGATTTAAATTTAATTTTGCATGGTGGCACCTAATATCCCCGGTCAAAATCTTAGATACTTCTTACCACGGGAAATAATAAAAAAAATTACGAAAATATTGGATGCTTTCTTTCGTCACAACCAACACAAGGGCGTCGCCTGCTTAATATTATTGACTTAAATTATATTAAAAATATTTCATACACAAATATTCTATTCCATATAAAACTATCCACAAAAATGCACAAAAATCTGTACAAATTTATGACAAGGACAAAATCGAACCGTCACCTACCGGAGAAGCAAAGACGCTAACCATTGCGCTACCGAGACTTAATTTTCTCTGAACACATTCAAACAAGTGGGCAATTACTGAAAGCGTTTGACTAGCAAAAGTTCGCCACACAACTATCTCTATTTCACTTTGGTTATGAGAGCAAACATTGGCACTAAAATTGTGTAAATATGGATACGATATCAATACCTACTCTACGTCAAATTCGGCTGGCTGTTCCAGATTTTTAAGCTCTGTTTTATTAAAAGCTCTACTTTATAAAATAATGCATAGGAGCATCAGGGCATAGTGATTACAGTTGTAGTCTTCCATTTTGGAGGCTCGGCCTGTATTTTTAAATTTATGTTTATGTTTATTCGACGCTGTTACGGTAAAGGAAACATCGTGAGGAGCTGCAAAATAATTCAAAGGTTGTGTGGAAAGTTGACCAACCCGCACTGCGTTTTTGACTAAGGTTTGTTCACCCTGATTCAGGGCGGACTCGAGCCTTAATATCTGCATTTTGAAAAATTCGAATATCATATCATACTAATATAAACATGAAAGTGAATGTTTGTATCTTTGTTCAGCTTACACGCCTAAACTACCAAACGGATTTGTATGAAATTGATATGAAAATAGTTTGCTTCCTAGATCAACTCATAGGCTACTATTTACCGCGGGAACAGAAACTACCAACAAATATTTTCGCAGAATCAAACGAGTTAATGTTAGTACCGGTACACGTGTCAATATAGTTTTGTGTAAATGTATTTTCCTTAGAGAATAAATATACATAGAGCACGCGCATCGCTCCGCTGCCTTTATGTCAAGCGTAAGCAAATTTTGGCAGATTTTGTATGGGCGGTGAAATCAATAACATTTTTCTTTTTGGATTTGTTCCTCGAGTCATGTTTGCAACTTATCACTGCACATTTCAAAATGTTCTCCTATTAAATTTCTTATTTTTACCGGGAAAAATAATCAGCTCCGATAACCATTTGATACTAAACGAAGGCGCTGAAGATATTCGGACTGTTCATATCCGTGCTTACAGTTCATACTCGATAGGCGTACTCTATCCCTCCCAGATTTTTTTCTATTTATACTCTAAGGTATTTTCCTTTCTTTTGATCTTTACAACTTTACTGAAATGAAAGTACATCTAAAGAAACGCCTATTTTTTCCTTTGTCATTCCCACCCACACCTTCGGCTTACTCACTAAAGAGACTTCTGAGGACTTAGAAAAAATATTAAAGCATGCAGCAAATATTTAAAGGTTGCCTGGCAGAAACTGTGACTTTAACAATAAGGCCATATTTATACACATTTTATGCATTTGTGTTTTTTGTATTCAATAAAGTATAATTCTATTCCATTCTATTAAAATTAATTTATTTAAGCGTCACCTAGTGGAGGTCTTTCAGTACCTAATATGTTCAAAATATTTGGTGAGATAGGTACATATGCACTCTGCACTGCTATATGCGATGCAATAGCCAGCCCGCATTATTGCAGATCGAGATGAACATAATATGTATATATAGGTACCTACGTTGACAGCAGGCCGCCATTTTTCTAAATTGTTTTAAGCTTAGAGTATAAATAGAAAAAAAACTGGGAGGGATAGAGTACGCCTAATCGAGTATGAAACGTAAGCACGGATATGAACAGTCCGAATATCTTCAGCGCGTTCGTTTAGTATCAAATAGTTATCGGAGCTGATTATTTTTCCCGGTGAAAATAATAAATTTAATAGGAGAACATTTTGAAATGTGCTCACTGCAAGCTTGACTCGAGGAACATATCCAAAAAGAAAAATGTTATTGATTTCGCCACCCATACAAAATCTGCCAAAATTTGCTTACGCTTGACATAAAGGCAGCGGAGCGATGCGCGTGCTCTATGTATATTTATTCTCTAAGGTTGTAAGTATAATAGGTAGATTTATAATTTTTTGACATATCCGAGACACACACAACTTAGTTGCTCTAAGACACACAACTACAAGGGCAAACACTTAGAGATAAATTACATAAAAGCTATTAGCTCTACCTATTTATTTCTGCATAGTTATTAAAAGCGTGCCCGAAACGATTATTTGAATGAATGCGATTAATGAATGATAATTACGTGATTAATACCTAATACGTATTAATACAGGGAAACCAAACATAAACACTATGTATGTACCCAAACAATATGCAAAATTTTCGAACAAATACACACTTTTATTATATACCTACTAAAATACATAAAAACCATACTACCTATAGATAATTACATATGCAGCGCTTGGTATTTTCCTAAGCCCGTGCGTGTCATCAAAATTGTACATTCATTAACAATTTGGCTAACCCAGACAAATGGGAAAAACCCGCTTCGCGAGCTTGCTGGTACGTGCGGTAAATTGACTATCGCTTAGGAGATGCGGCTTCGATTCCCCGATCGATGTTTTTCATTTTTCGCAACAATTTAACAATACGTAGACAATCAGCGTCACGAGACTTAGAAAAAGACCTTATTTTGTAAGACAATGCCCTAATTCATAATACAAAGTTGTTATATTATGGATGGTAATAAACAAATACTACAAAACTTTCCGACTAAAAATCAACAAGTTCCTCGCCTAACCTAACCAACTGTATTCCTTATTCCCATAAGTTTACTAAGATTTGTATTAATGTAAGGTAAAGTAGTATTTTTATCCGGAAGAAACATATTATTAATTGCAGTTTTTTTTATATTTACATAATATTTAAATTGATGCAGAATTCAAATGGCGAATTTCATCTTATCATTTCTATCCCCAGAGAGGTGGAAAAGGTCTTCCCCTCCTTTTCTTCCACTGCGAAATGGCGAATATAGTGGTCCAGCTTCGATTTAAAAAAACCGCAAATCGATATACAGGCTGCTTAGTACACATTACTTTAGGCCCAAACCTGTGCCCAAACAATCATTTCGACCGGCAGCACCCGGCAGTTCCCACAAATATCCCCATGTATATAGATTTGCGGTTTTTTGTCCATTTTTGCGTCGTACGCCGCCGTCCACTAATAAGTAAAATTATCCTAATTTTATCCAGGATTGGCCCAAACGAGCTGATAGGATGCACGGCCATTGGTTCGACCCTGATCGGCATCGGGCGCGACCATTGGCTGGAAATGCTGGACAACCCTCGTAAACCGGTCGCGCAGTGGTACCCCCTCACCAAGAGCCCCCCCACGAACATCAACCTGCCAGCGAACGACCAGAACCACGGGCTCAACTGCTTGAATGGGAGGTGAGTGTGACGTCACATTTTAATTTTTTTCTCTGATTCCAAAGAAGAGCGCTGGCCAACCGGGAATTGTTTTAAAACATCATTGCTAAATACCGATCTAGTCTGACGTGACCGGCATGCAGCCTATAATCAACATTATGATGAATAAAAAAAATTACTGACTTAGTTAGGTCATTATGTAGTGGTGAACTCTTCGGGGGTAACAAAAGAACACTCATAATTTATGATAATTCAGAAGAGCTCAAACCGTAAATGCCTTTGAAAGTTTTTGTCAAGGTGAAATAAAATATAACCCTAGTACAGACATTTAAGATATACTTTTTCAGTTGCGTTTTTCTTTATAGACGTACGAGTAGGATAAAAATAGGATACACGAAACAAAAAATACGTACAAAAAATTTTATTATTCCGGAACAATTTAATTTTAATAAAAGATAAAACGTGTCAGCAACACAATACGACTCTACACATAAATGCAAACAGCCTAACAAATAAACTAGTCACCCAATACATTAAACATCCGAGCGATCACAGCCAGGGGCAATTTCCCAGGGAATCATGCATATCTCACAAAACGTTACACGTGGCTCCGACACGACACGTGTGCCATTGAGATTGTGCAAGATTCCGTTCCACCAACACAATCATTAAACAACGGATGACGTGAACGTAATACACCCGTATGTTCTGACGTCACGAAAAACACATTAAAACCTTATTTCAAGAGTATCAAGTTACTATTCTGGAGGCAACAAATTTTGGGGAAAGTAAGAGAAAGAATAACAACAGAAAGAAATAAAGAACATCGCAGATCCTTGGCGGAGGCCTTCCGTCCAACCGTGCGTGGGCATCTTTTCTCACACACACCGAAAAGAAGAGTACCCTTGCTGCCCACAAACCTTTTATAATAATCCTGCCCCCGTAACATGCAGTGCTATGACAAAAGTTTGTCGCACATTTAACTGTTAAAAAACCCGCCATATTGAAATATCCTCCAATAGGATAAGAGAATACGCACGACAAAATTATGTCTGTCACGCGTGGACCGGGCATGTTAGAGCGACTGGTTTATAATAATCCCCACTCTGGGCGGGCTCTCAGGCGGGTTTGGGATCGCAGTTGTTGTTGGTTACACAGGTGAATGCAGCTGCATGTATGTTCCTTCAGTCGCCTCTGGATGAGTCAATAATTAAAACTAAGTACCACACGGCGGCGCGGTTTGTTGTACACGCAATATAAAAGACGTAGATGAAATAGTTTCAACTAATAAACCTGAAATAAATCTAGTTAAAAGTTACACAATGCGTTCGTACCTAGAAGTTTTATCGTAAATACAATATTGAAGTTTCTCTCTTTGTTATGTACAGGCGGTTGCAGGGCTAATCGAAAATATGAAATTTACCCAAGTATTGGGGACTAGCTGTCGGCCATCGGCCACGCCCGCGTTGTTTTTTGACTTTTCCAAGCACGTTTTCCCGTAGGAATAAGGTATTTTCCCGGGGTAAAAAGTATCTAAGATGTTAAACGGGAATATAAGGTATCCGAATAGGGTAAGAATAAATAATGATGTCACGCCTATTCCTATTATTTGCGTTTTAGATCATCCTTATCAAAAAATCATACTTCATACTAATATTATAAAGAGGAAAGATTTGTATTTTTGTGTGTGTGTATGTTTGTAATGAATAAACCTAAAACTACTGAACCGATTTCAAAAACTCTTTCAACATTAGAAAGCTACATTTACCCTAAGTAACATAGGCTGCCTTTTACCGCGGGAAAATGCCTCTTTCCCACGGGAAAAAGTTAAAGCGGGCGGAGCCGCGGCGGAAAGCTAGTCTCATATAAAAGTATAAGCATAGCCGCATGTTAGGGAACCTACTGTAGGTAAATACGTAGGTCTTGCTTATCTATAAAACAAGGGCAAACTTATTTGGGATGCGAAGCCCTAGGCGTTCTTTCTTCTTTTATTAGTAAGTACATCACGGCTTCTTTTAATGTAGCCTCAAAGAAAACATTAAAAGTTTGAGTTTGAAAACCACCTCTCTCTCTCTCATCGTTCCACTAAATTGTTTGAAAAGAGAGAGACAGACAATCTTATAGGTACGCTATTTACACAGAAAGCAGCGGAACTAACGTACGTAGAAATAGAATAACATACTTTAATGCATACAAAAATACAGCGAAAGAATTAGTCACTAACAATAAAAGTGTACAAAAAGGCGGCCTTATTGCTAAGGTAGCAATTTGTACCAGGCAACCCTTTGTATAAAGGATTTGCAACGACCAATGGGGGATAGTGCGTATAAAGGTTTAAAAAAATAATATTTGAAAAGAAGTAAATAAAACAAATACCTACCTATAAAGATACTTATAACTAAGAGACTCCCCACACTATCGTCTTTCGAGCGTCGACGTCGTGCTTAGCGCATACAATCATCCGCGTCCGTCTTTTGTTTCACTCGCCTTGCTGCCTATAATGAGGTATTTTCATTTTGACAGTTCTAAAAACAAAAAAGGTTTCGTTATGGAAATAAGAGATGGCGCTGCACTATATCTTACGTCAAATAAAATAGACGTGCTTAAAGGTAGGAAAAGAAGTCACAAAATTTAGTCGCAAAAAGGTTACTGGTAAAACGAATCAAAAATTTAAACGCAACTCAGCACGCAAAAACAGGAAACGAATTTAAAACACAATAAAATGCGTGACGATTGACGTGACAACAACAGTGTTGCCAGTTTTTTAGCTGCCCTGATTAGTTTGACAAGCTCGTTTTTGACATTTTATCACACATGCACGCCATCTATTTGAGTCACTAGAACCTTTTTTTTTTTCTTAAATGCCATCTTGAAAATCCCTCATTGTATGCACGACGACGACGACGCGACGGTCGAAAAACGAAATACTTTTGAAAGTTTTTTTTTTAACTTACTGTTTGCTCTCCACAGATGAAGGGACTCAAGAACAACATTTTCGGATCAACAACTTCGGAAAATGGCGACTCAATCTTTCTCTGAAGGTGCATTTTAGTGGAGGCATAGTCATCAGCAACGTATACTCACGATGCCAAAGCATTCTAGCGTAAGTCAATGTGATTAGATGAAATTGGTTGTATGTCCATTTACTGTAGAAACTTATATACTCGTATATGAGAAAAAAAAAACAATGTTACAGAATAATGAGTAGAGTTTTTCAAACTAGATGTTAGATAGGTGACGTGTGTTAAAAGTAGAACATGAATTTATCCCGTAGTAATTATGTTTAATATGACTTGAAGCATGCTGATTTCAAGTAGCGGTAGTAATATTATATTATATATATTATATCCCAATATACAAGTAGATTTATCGTTCACTATCATCAACCCCGCATTATATATTCCAAAAGAATGTGTTCTCCTACTAATTACTATAGCTTAACAACTTTCAGTTGTTATTTTACACTTTATAAAAATGTCCTTTTGTAATTAACGTCGTATTTTATATACAATGTTGTTTCTATTTATATAACTATGTACCTATATATAAACGCACACTTCAAACTCAAGACTTAATCGCGTCATGTACATTATAATGTAACGTTAAAAGAAACATATTGCTGTCATTTACAATATATTATTATATTATATGTAAGAGTGTTAATGTATATTTGGAAGTATTTCAGAAAACGATTCATATCAGATAATATCAATGATATGTAATTTTTTATTCTAAACCTGAAAATTATTGTAATTTTAGCGCACGAATTATAAGTATTTGTTATAAATGGCGAATGTGGAACATTCTTTTAGTGTTGGACAATAATGTAGAAGGATTTTTGCAAAAGAATACATTATATGTATATAGCAAATTATTTATTTTCAATTTATAATGCACATGATATAAAGAGCATAATTTATTACGTAAAATTAAAGCAGTCTTTGTAAGTGAAAAATAAAGCTTTAAATCGATTTAAAAATTAATATGTATAAAATATTAACCTTTTACCAAAGTACGACTTGTTATTTTCAATTTTCTTAAAGATATCTTCGTTTAAATACAATTTAAAGGTTATCCTATCATAATCTCATACAAGTCTACTTTTAGTAATAATATTTTATCTTATCACTATTTGAAATAAACAAAATCATTTGGATAATATATTATATGATAGTTAATACTCATGCAAACTTCTTTGCAGCAAAATATTTTTATTGCATAATCACTGTTTTATCTAATAAGTAACATTAAGATGTCAGATAATTTGTAACAGACGCAGCCTAACCCTATACATGGGACTTTAGACAGATTTTAAAAGATATTGATCGTTTGAAAATATTTGATATGTATCTTCTACCCGCATCACTCAGCTCTCGAAGGCAAACAAAATAATATTTGTTACGGTGCGTACTTTTTTCCATAAATTTTTTGGACATTTCACAAATGGCCATCTGACTCCAAACCAGCATGGGTGTCAGGGAGCTGATATACATACATATATAAATATACAACATCCAGACACAAGGATACACAAGTGCTCATCACACGAAAGATTGCCCTGGGCGGGATTCAAACCCGCGACGAGACCCTGTGTCGTAGGCAGACGTACTACCAACTAGGCTACGGGGCCGTTATGGTATATTGTACAAAACATCACAAACAAGTATCAGACCTGAAACGGTATTTGCATCTCACTCTGCTCAGTACAAACGACAGAGATAGAAGTATACCGAAGCCGTTTTACGCTCATATGATTACTTAATTTGCTGTAATATTCCCAGTAATATATGGTAATATCAATGCATGACTAACTACTGTATTAATCTTAATTAACTTCTTGGTAACTTTACCGTAACATAATCACGTAGACGCCAAGTTTCCGAGAAGTTAATATTTGAATATGTTTGTACTGAAAGCTGTTGGAAATAAAAATAATACATACTTCAGTTTACTGCACAGAAATCTTAGAAGTATAGTGTGGTATCTTTTAATATTTTTTTATAAACTTCTGATAATATTTTTTTAATGAAATATTAGGGGAAACCCGTATAAAGTGGATACCCCGGGCAAAGCGAATAGTCCCCACTACTCCCAAATTGTACCTTGACCGGCAGCCGCGTTGTCATAGCCACGGTCTCCTGTTGCCACTTAATGTGCGGCAACTACTTCGACGCGAGTTTGCGTCGCGCGTCACCATTGAGTGGATAAAGTATGTTTTTGTGCGAAAAATATTAATTTACACAGCAAAGTCTTTCGTTTATAACTATAATGTTATTTGTGTTATGTTCTTGGTTATGACGTGGATTTAATGCATGATTATGAAGCTTCAAACTATGTGTAGATGACGAGTTTGGATTCACCGCTTTGTTCATGACTTGAGATAATCTCAAAAATTTAACCGAAGGGCAAAGTGGATCGGGCAAAGTGGATACTATATTACTACTGTATTTCTACTACAAAAGACAATGAAAAGCAGAAGAAAATTAAGAAATTTTATGATGTTATGTGCATTTTTTGTGGTGAAATGTACATTGAAGAAGATGATTAGCCAACGGAAAATTGAATACAATGTAGTATTTGTACTCAGTGCTGTCATGAAGACTGTTCAGCCTTCGAAGGCAGTACTGAGTTTGTATGTCATAACTGCAATAATTAGACTTGTAGCAGAAAATGTTGATTTAAATATGTTCTTCTAATTTTCAATGCTCATTTTGTTTGTAATTTTAATTTCAGACCAAATACTTTTGTTATTCCCTTTACCCTGGCACGCTATCCACTTTACCCGGGGTCCTGGGCAAAGTGGATATTAATCCACTGTCGCAAATTTGACTTATAACTAAAAATGTAATTAATATTAAGTGCAAATTTTATATAATTCTGAAAGTTCTTTTAATAAAGACTGATTATAAATATTTGTTACAATTTCCCTTGTTATATCTAAAAAAATATAATCATATAAAGCTTAAGGTATTCACTTTGCCCGGGTTTCCCCTACATGAAGAGGCAATGTAATATTATAAGCTGCGAACATATAAAATCAACTATAGAATACAATAAGTATGTACATTTGATTCAAATTACACAACACAACACATATTTAGGTAGCGGGTACTACGTTTGAAGATATTAAAATTCAATTTGTATATAAAAAAATTTTGCTCTACATCATTTGACTAAAAATGACAAAGTGAACTTAAAACATTTATATTAACTTGTGTCCTCTAGAAGCGGACGGAAATGATGACAGTGGCATGTATTATTAGGTGTGAAGAAGTTTCAGTTAGAATGAACTTGTTATCGCAAAAATTTACCGGGCCAGTCAAATTAGCTGAAAATGGAAATAATTCGATAACTGTAAACTTCTTTCTTTATGGCATAAAATACAGTTAGTTATAGTTAAAATATACCAAATTAAGCAAATTATATTCCCGCGTATGTACAAAAAAAATGAAAAATATAATTTTCTACTTATTTTGATTTCAGTGGAACAGCATAATTACTAACTTTGTAAAAGTGCCTCTATTATAATATAATGCTTGCATTCCAGTTAAAGAAATTAAAATTAATATAATTAATCATTCAGAATTATCATTTATAAAGGATCTTCAGTAAGTTACAGATTTTTTGGCTTATCTGACCAGAGATTATAGATAACTATATTTTAACAGTTTATTCTGAATAGTTTATTGTGTGTGCTAATAAACTGTTGAAAATTAAGCAGATTCTCTTTGCAGAATTCAACAGTTCCGAATATTTGCAGTTTTTAGAGAACCAAAATATATAACTACTCCAAAAGTTGTTAATTTATGCCGTATAAATTTAACTAGTACTATAAGAAACAAATTAAGCAAATAATGTCAGCAATTATTCATTAATTAATATTTTTTCTTGGTAACGTTTCAATATGAACGTTATTTCATGCAGAATAAGGTTGTAATTTCTTTGTGTCCCAATTCCCCTCGACCGAACGTACTGTCGCGAGTCGCGAGACGCGCGCGCGCCGCAGTTTCACCAAATTCCCAAGGTCTAATCTTCGTTTTCCAAATAAGTATGGCTCTTTACTAAACGTAAAGAGAAAAATATTGTTTAGCATTCGGGTCCTTATGTATTATGTACAGGGTAGTCAAAATGAAAATGTTTTGTTCTGTGTGCATCCTAAGAATATAGAAAGGTAAAATAATAATAATGATGTTTATTTTTACCTACAACTTATTGGGTAGATCTAATTAGGTTGTTAAATATGTAGTAGGAGTTTTGCCGGTAAAGATTCAATTTTATTTTACGTATAATGTCAATGACCTTAGATATCGTTCAGTGTATTATGATATGACCCGCCATAGACCGTCGTCGTCCGAGAAGCGTTTTTCGTACCTATCGTACTTTCGTGTCAGACTTTAATATTCATATGTGAACTTGTTTGGTGTCTCTAGATATCGAAGTCTGCCGAGCCAAATAGGAAGCGTTTGGGAGTTATGTCACCTTGAAAAGTGCTCCAGATGTCGAAAAATTACCTATCTTACTTTTGAAAAATTCTTTCTTAGGATCGTTCGTAGCATCATTATGAACAGCCTAGACAAATTTCCAGACCATTTACAGGAAGCGTTTGGAAAATCAGCCGGCTTTTGTGGGTGGGATTTTCACCATGAAAATACCTATCTTACTTTCTGACGAAACTACATCCAGGTGATGGGGTAGCTCTAATACAACAATAAAAGTCAAGTCTGCCGCTAATATTAGGAAGCGTTTGCAAAATCAGACGCTTTGAATGTGCCAAAGACTGAAGGCGCTTACTACTGAAAACGATAATATTATAGTTTATTTTCGTTATATTAACCTGTGAGTTGAATTTTAACCTGTTAGAAGACTGTCTTAATCGAAAATAAAAGCAATAAAATATGGATGTATGCATAAATAAAATTATAAAATATTTTTTCATACAAATATTTTTATTTCATTGTCACGACTACTATCGTCTCACTTATCAATACCTATAATTATTACAAAATAACAAATATATATTTTTTTAAGTACAAGTAACGCTTATCAATCGCTTTAAAAAAACGATATCCTTTAGTTTTTGTATTCTGTGGTTATATCTTTCTTAAACTTACTCGAATAAAAACAAAATCGATAAAAACAAACAATCTACCTAACAAAATAGATTTTCGCAGGATGTTACCTACCTAAATATCTACTTTACATAATATAAACAAGTTGCTTGTTATTAAACCAACTTCAAAGGTAAGTCAAAAAATAGCGGCCGAGTATCAAGAGAGATATATCTTGGTATATTATAATCTGAACATTGCTAAGCCTGCCTTGCAAATTTATTCAACTGAATCGCATGCTTATGACAATCGCACTCTACCTACACCTTTGTAAGGTGGACTATAAGCTGCGTATCGATTTTGCGCTGCAAACCATCGAACTTTGAATTGCGCAGCAGCCGCGCACTATGTGACATGAGTAGTTAACAGTGGCGAAGGGTCCAAATATGCCGATTCCCGTCGGCTTACCTTTTGAAAATCCGATCCGACATACATTAATACATTCATATTATTCCTAATTATAATAGATTTTATACGCTCGAAGCATATTAATATTACAGAAAATATGCCTGCCCGTAACAAAAAATCAATAAGTTTATTATTTTTAATTTGCCCAACCATAATATGACCGGCGGTCATTGACCGCGCCACCTAATACACTCAGCGGCACGGAATTTAACCCAAATTTTATTTTTGAGTTTACACTAAATAGAATTATTTTTTTTGAAAACTTCCGTTTCAGTTTAGAACCTCATTAGTGCTGGCTGTTTATAGGCAGTATAATGAAAAAAAAATGCAAGCTGTCAATATCAGTTTTAAAACTTTTGGCGGGAAACGTTTTCCCAGAAAATTATTGCTAAGTACGGGTAAGTTTATTTTGAGTTAAATTTAATTTAATGATAATATCGTAGGTTTTATTGAAATTTTATTGTTTTTAAACGACTTTTTATCGTTTCTAGGTTTGCAATATGTCGCTTACTCCTGCACAAGTTGCTCAAGCTGTCGCTTTAATCGACGTGGGCCTGACTCAGCGCCAAGTGGCTGCAAGATTAAATATTGCGCGTTCCAATTTGAAATATGCTGTAAAACGATACCGCGAGACTGGCCTGTACACGAGAAGACCAGGCAGTGGTGGGGTAAGATGCACATCCTCCCGCGATGACCGTTTTGTCGTCTTGCAAGTACAGCGAAATCGCTTCCTTACTGCTGTAGAGGCTAGGCAGAGTCTGCAAATGGTTCGAAATGTAAACGTCAGTGAGCGCACGATTAGAAGAAGATTAGAAGAAGTCGACTTACATGCATGTAGGCCAGCCAGAGGTCCAAAGCTCGAGAGGTATCATCGTGTAGCACGCCTTCGATTCGCACGAGAGCACGCTAACTGGAGTCTGGAGGACTGGGACAACGTTTTGTTTACGGACGAAAGTAGAGTGGCTTTGCGAGCTCCAGATGGTCGAGAGCGCGTGTATAGGAGACGTGGTGAACGGTTCCTCCCAATAACTACCCGACAGACAGAAAGTTTTCATGGAGGCTCGGTTATGGTATGGGGTGGCATAAGTTCCGACGCTCGCACGGAGTTGGTTATTGTGGAAGGTCGAGAAAATGCAGCACGCTACATCGAAGAGATTCTCCAAGAACCCGTTGTACCATTATGTGGACTTCATCGGAGCCGAAAATTTCCTGCTAATGCACGATAATGCCCGTGCGCACACTGCACAGAGCGTGGAAAGCTACCTTGCAGAAGTTGGAATTCGCAAACTACAGTGGCCAGCGCGAAGCCCGGACGTGAACCCAATAGAACATGTCTGGGACATGCTAAAACGTAGGGTCAAAGCTAGCCCGAACCCACCACAGAACCTTCAGGAACTAAAATCAGCCTTAGTAACTGCTTGGGATGAGATCCCACAAGTGGAGATTAAAAACATAATTCACAGCACATTATTAAAGTTATTTACGGGTCTTAGCGCGATAATTTTTTTTAATTTTTTTAATGTGTAGTAAGCGCGAAAGCCTCAAACAAACATAATTCACAGCATGCCAGAACGCATGCAGGCAGTTATCAGAGCAAGAGGTGGTAATACACGCTTTTAATTTCCTTCTGGCTGTTTTTAAATTTTACTTTTTAATGTTTTATTTCAAATTAAAAAAAAATCTTTAATGTATGATTTTTATTGAATACCCAATTAAATCATTATTTCGTCCTAAAAATAAGCTTTAACACAAAAAAAAGACTACTTATATCAAAGAATAACGTTAGAAATTAAAACACCTGAAAAAAGAAAGAAATATTACGTAAATTTTGTTTAAATCGAAAAATTAAGTTTGGGTTAAATTCCGTGCCGCTAAGTGTAGTACGCGCGCCTTGCATTCCGCGATCTTCATATTATAACAATACAGAATATCAAATGAATCTGTGGCTTGCATTCATTGACTATAAGAAAGCCTTTAATAGTATAGAGGCCTGGGCGGTTATTAGAATAGACTACCGTTACAATCAATATTTACCACAATGCAAGCTTACAAGTAAACCTCCCACCGACCAGAAACAGACTCAATAAAGATCTAGAGAGGAGTTAGACAGGGTGATACCCTGTCTCCAAAATTATTCACGTTGGTTTTGGAGGACATCGTTAACTCACAGGTCAATATAACGAAAATAAACTATAATATTATCGTTTTCAGTAGTAAGCGCCTTCAGTCTTTGACACATTCAAAGCGTCTGATTTTGCAAACGCTTCCTAATATTAGCGGCAGACTTGACTTTTATTGTTGTATTAGAGCTACCCCATCACCTGGATGTAGTTTCGTCAGAAAGTAAGATAGGTATTTTCATGGTGAAAATCCCACCCACAAAAGCCGGCTGATTTTCCAAACGCTTCCTGTAAATGGTCTGGAAATTTGTCTAGGCTGTTCATAATGATGCTACGAACGATCCTAAGAAAGATTTTTTTTAAAGTAAGATCGGTTATTTTTCGACATCTGGAGCACTTTTCAAAGTGACATAACTCCCAAACGCTTTCTATTTGGCTCGGCAGACTTCGATATCTAGAGACACCAAACAAGTTCACATATGAACACGAAAGTACGATAGGTACGAAAAACGCTTCTCGGACGACGGTCTACCAGTACAAGTGATTGCCTACCAATACTATGCTAAGCTTTAGCATTATGTCGGTTATTATTTAAACACCTATGATTCAGTGAATGAATACATTATTATAATATTTTCTTATCACTATATTTGTGCCATTTTGTGAAATGAAACAAATATTTATTAACAGTTTTTGCGTGAAGGAGAAACAACCATACTAACATCATCACTTAATCTAAATATATAAACGAAGAAACTGACTGACTGACTGAATGAGAGTGACTGAAAGTGCTGTATTGTCGGCATTTTTCGTATGCTGGAC
The DNA here is from genome assembly GCA_948473455.1 of Teleiodes luculella. NCBI lineage: Eukaryota > Metazoa > Arthropoda > Insecta > Lepidoptera > Gelechiidae > Teleiodes > Teleiodes luculella. The sequence goes on along the minus strand of OX419599.1, from coordinate 5,405,448 downwards.
AAAAAAAAATATTTTTTACCGATCGATGCAAACGGTACATAGCGCGCAATTGAAATAAACTCGTTATGTTATGACATGTCGCGGTCGCCGCTGGCGGCAGCGCTGCGCCCTCCCTTTTCTGGTTTGATACCCCGCGTTAAACTTCAGTATCATTGGAATGTAAGAACCACCCGTGCATTCCAATGATCCCGTAATAAGAAATGAAACTACTGAAGAAGTTAAACAAAGATGCAAGAAATGACTAAAGGCGACGAAATGAAACTGAAGAATGAAGATGAAGACATTAAACTTGGATAATTCAAGAAACTACTAAAGACTAGGCTGTATGGGCTTAGATCCCTTTGCCTTTCCCATAAGGGAGAAAGAAACTAAAAAAAAAAAAAAAAAAAGCTGCGCCCTCCCCACCGCACCCCGCACCCACCGCATGCATCCCGGTTCACTACTTGCTCGCGCGAGCTATTAATTATAATTTAAAATTTTTAATCGTGATATTTATATGCTTAATTATGATGAAAACATGATTCTAGTACACGAAAACCTATTATTAAAACAAAAAAATACAGTTTTATTTTTTAACTACTGAGAAAAACATAATTTTAAAAACGTTAAAGACTGATGCTTAATTTTTGTCTCAAATGTATAAAAAGACGCAATATAGCTTAACTAGATGCAAGCACCATAGTTATTGTTTTGGCTTATTCAGATATTGAGATCAGATGGATACTGAAAAAAAAAACATGGATGTGAAAATGATTTCTGCTTAATTTTGATATTGGATGATAACATTCGAACACCCCTAAAAATTATACTAACAAAGTACTTGGTTACCTATTTTACTTTTAGGAAAAAGTTAGGTACTGTACGAAATCTCAATTTTTTTATAACAAACGGTAACCACTGCGGATTTTTTGCTTCATATATCTAATTAGTATTTGATACTTAATAACAAAAGCCAACAAAGAATTAAAAAAAGCGAGTTTATGAGTTTTGTCCAGGGTAAGCTAATTTTGAAAATTTTCAATTACCACTTCGGACTGAGCTGCAAAATTTAAATGATAAGATATGTGTAAGATTTGTAAGACTATTGTAAAACCTGCGTGCTAACATTTTTACGTCGGAAACTTACTAAAAACAAACAAAAAAGAATGAAATAAGTAAAGAAAGTAACATAAAGAAAATGTGATGTCTTTTGATTTTTATAGCTAATGATCAAAAAATTTTAAAATCTAGGTACGGTCACCTGCAGTGTATGCTACCCAGCTGGGCCACAATAATGTTTTTTTTTCACTGTTCACAATGTACACGATTTTTCGACACACGTACATTATGTATGTACTGTAAAAAAATATTACGAAGTTATGTGGTGTTGCAGCTGCAGGGTATTACATAGATTTTTGCCGGAGTGGATGCCCAACCCTAATTCAGGCTGTACGTTCAAGAGCAGCCAGTTTTATATCCGTGGAATAAGGGAGAGAATTGCGATGTTTTCGACTCTACCTGCTGCTGACCGTACTAGTTGTCTAAATTGTCTGAATATACTTAGATGTAACTACCTATATCTATGCTCATATCAATGTAAAAATGAGTAAGCTGGGAATCGTGCGCGGAAATCGTAATTAATAGATAAGTTTAATTTGTAGATACTTACTTATTGTTATTGTAATAAAACATGCATTATATGAAATGCTTATTGTATACTTTCCTGTTAGAATTTAAGATTCGTACTTAATTCTTGTTTCCTCTATTTTCCTCACAGAAATCGAAATAGTAAGGGTAATTGAAGTGCCTTCAAATTCGAACTGCATAAAATTTACATTCCTATATCATTGTAGAGATCCTTGGGGGACGTCTTTCGGCTGAGATGATGATGATGATTCCCATTATCAATCACTAGCAAAAATAGCATGTCTCATGTAATAAAAAAGATATATTTGTTTTTTATAAAACCACGGAACAAAAGTAAAACCACCACGCCACTATAGCCACGCTATTTAAGTCACTATCTATCGAAACTTTTTGAAATAATTTTAACGTTCTACTAAAGAACAATATCAAATAGTAACTATTCTATTGAAGATCATTGGTTAACTCTGTAGTTTCTTTTTTTTAAATTGATTTACGCGCTTGTGTCGTAAAATCGACGACGTGTCAAGCTTCATCGGACTTATTAAGTCGCCGTTCCAATTTCAAATCCATTTCGGCCATTTCTATTAAATTATAACAAGTAAAATGAAGTGGTTCTTTACTTAACACAGGCACAAAGATATCTAGTATAAACAGAAAAAATGATTGCACTTTTTATTACCTTATTATTCCGGTTTCTGTGTCTTTCTTTCAGAGAGGTATGAGGTAATGACAGTACAAGAGATGGTTGATCGAAAGGACATATTTTTGTATGAAGTCGCTGTAAGTTGACTCTAAGTCAGTCTTTATACTGTAATGTAATGTAACTCTAATTAAGTGGATGTAGGTACTTATACCGATTTATGAATAAAATGTTGACATTTTTATACCAGAATTTCATTTTTAAACCCAAAGCTCTCTTTTTCACAAATATTGCTTAAATTAAATTATATTCTGACCCTTTTCGACGTTTAAATGTTTGTGAAAGTACCTACTATAAACATTTCAGTGTTGGGGAGGGACTTTTATGAATGAGGTAATCATCCTAATGCGGAGACTGGCTCGTTTTCAACAACACTACAACATCAAAATATATTGTGTCTTGATGACATGCAAACACGCACGAATTACATTAATATGTGGAGAAAATCTAGAATTAAGGGCCACCCACACTAGTATATTTCCAGCGTCGTCGTCATGCGTCGTCGCTCATACAATCATACGAGTGAAATAAAAGACGAACGCACGGCGTCGTCGCTCGAAATACACTAGTGTGGGGGTCTCTTAATATTCCCAAACGACTTTACATATAGGTATACAGGATTTAAGTATCTTCTTAACAGGAAATGAAATAAATAAATAATTTATGTAGTGCCGAATTCTTTGTTTTTCGTGTCTGAGAAAAGTTTATTTACAATTAAACAGCAAAACGTCCAAAATGCTATCTTACATTGATTTTTGAACATGTGTAGACAGAAATGAAGGAAGAAAATTTTTAATTTAACAGTGAAAATGAACAAATTTCCCTGAGGAACATAGGTTGAAAACTCAAAATTCAAAGTGGCCGGTCACGTGACTGATAGTTGTACCTTTTACTCATTTATCATCAAGATAACAGCTGAGAGAACTCAACATCTGAACAAAGACCACCAAGGGCCTACAATATTCACCTACGGTCTGTAATTTTTTAGTTAATATTAGAATTGTAAAGAGAAATGCTCTTAAAGTTGAGATCTACTAAAATTATTATTTATTTTTCATCAGATCATCCTATTGTAGGTAGGTACATAGTTTTCTTTTTTTTACTCAATTTATCATCCATTAAATACGCAGGACTGTTACAGCAAGAAAATAACAAATCGCCCGAATATTCAAAGCTATACATAATCGAACTAGCCCAGTATTTATTATTCAGATCCCGTTTTACTAATGTTTAAGGACAGGACAAAGGATTCGATACAACAACAGGGTTTCAGTAAAATAAGTTTACCAAAACCAAATTACGATGCCGTGGTGGCTCGGAAACAAAATTAATCTGACAGATTCAACTTAAGATATAGCTGATTTATGGTGCAAGTTTGCTTGCGAGATATGGTCTGGAAAGGTCGTTTTTTGGTTTAGTTTGATGGGCAAGGTTACTAATATTAGGTATGAAAATCATTTCATAGTCTAACAGTAAACAAAAAACAATAGGTTGTAATCTTGTCGTGTACAGACAATACATTAAAAATTATAAATAATATCCTAATCTTTCGGCACAGACCAACACTGTCTGAAAATCGCATATACTTATATCATCCATCATCATTGGCCTTACACGTCTATGACAGACGAATTAAACAGTGGGTGTGAGACACCTTCTTTGATGGCTGTGCGTGCAAGCCTATACGGGAGCGGCAAGTTCTTCCGCACGCTCCGCAGATAAAAGCGCCTGAAGGCGGTGCTGCGTCAACTTGGTGGCGTCTCTCTCTTCGAAGAGCTAGTTCCGCAAACCAGGCATCGTAGTGAACTTTCCGCTTTTATACTTATATGAAAACTAACAAAAAAGGTACATCCTAAATTGCCCCCTCCTAGGTCTATTTTCGAACCTGACTTACCAGTTTAAGGATTGGAAGAAAAATGTTCGAATTTGAGCGTCTGCAAAAACATTTCTATCAGATACGACCGAAGTTCGCTCATTTCGTTCTCTCGAGAGTGATTTTCCGTGTAGCTTATTTAAGACCTTACGATTCACGACTTAAAAAGTAATTTTACGCGTACCGGTGCTTTACTTGATAAACCGACATTGGTTTACTTTTAGAAAATGCTCCCTAATAGAATAATTGAAATCTTCTTATCGTTTTAGGAGGAAAATGTCGATAACCTACCTCACTGGTAAAAAAAATAAGATAGTGAATATTCATTTGAAAACTTAAACTTTGGTATAATATTTGCATGCACATAGAACTTATGTCCTAGGTAGTATTAAAATAATAATCATTATGGTCATGATAGCCTAGACTAAGCATTGCCTAGTATGGTTAGCATTGAAACTCACAATGTTAATTAAGGACTTATGAATAAATACATTTTCATTTTTTCCTTTTTTTGTTGTTGTAACTTTACGCAATACTGAACCGATCTTAATGAACCTTGGCACAAAGATAGAATAGTCCTTGGGAAAAGACATAATGCTACCTTTTACCGCAGGAAAGTTCCTCTTTCCCACGGGAAAAGCTTATCGCGGGCGGAGTCTCGGGCCGGAAAGCTAGTATGGTAATTACCAACAGCTGGGTATATACTATCTTTGGTCTGTGCTTTGGTAATAGTCCGCAACTTTTTTGGGAGAACCTTTAAGTAGGCTGTTCGTTCATACTACTTCTAAAATTACTTTGCACGGTTCAAAGTCGAATTGCAATCAGCTACTTACAGTTTATGCAACTCTAATTACAAAGTTCTAATCCAGACGTCTGCATTTGCCCAGGCTCTATCAAACGAGGGAGTTCTACCGTGTTTTCTCTGGACGTAAAACCAGATTGGATCCCGTTTCAAAGCCAGTCGGAACTCATTAATGTAGTTCCTGTGAACAGAGAGAGGGACTGATAGACAGAGAGAATATAGAGAGGCCGGCTCTTCATCTCGAATATCTTATTTTAGGTCCGGTGAAGATTGATAGGTAAAATTTTGCAACACAAGCATTTTTCTCTTTTGTTTTGTATTTCCGCGACGACTACCGAGCCACGGGTAGATAGATAGCATTTCATAAGATCCTACTAAAGTCTTCGGCTACAAACTTGCCACTCGGATGCACTCGACTGCAACTTCTCTGCAAGTTTACTAAGAAACCCTCCTGGACAACTAAGTTTTCTTGAATTTAATTTTAATCCTCATACAGAATTTACTAGTAATACCATCAAAGGTAAATGCAATGGGCAACTTATGTATTTCAATTTTATTTTAAATATATAACGTTTTACAATTGTTTACTTTACTTGGATAAGTCAAAGAGGGATTCTGTTGAATTGAAAATCTGTAGAATTGGGAATGTGTAGGTAGATATGGGTCGAAACGAAATTACCATTACGATATTTTCTAACAACAAATATTTGTATGCTTATTATTTTTTACCTATCTAATTCATACACCTTTTTAAGTTGCGATCTTCTATAACCTTATTCCAATTATGCACGTGCCTTTGCCTATGTACCGTTGTGTATTTTTTTTCTACGTGTGTAATTAATACACACGTAGAAATATACGAACGGGGGGATCAGACTAACAAGGCGTTAGCTTGTAAGACGAACAAGCAAATAGACCAAAAATGCCGAGGTGCCGAAGCAAGATTAAACTGCCTAAAGTGTGGCATATTTTAATTTTTCTTATAAATATTATTGTTTTCATTAGATCGTCAATCCTCCGCGTGGGAAGCCTGCCCACGCCGCATCACACAGGAAGTTTCCTGCTCAGCCGTCGCATTACTCGTAAATAAGGAAGCTGTTACGACATCGCCCACATTCGCCTGTCCTAAAGGTGTCTCTAGACGGTCAATGCTTGTCATGCACGCTTGAAGACGCTAGACGTAACTACATCAAAGAGGTTTGAACTACATACAACAAACAAAGACAACAAATGTATTTTTTTTTTATAATTGACACCAAAAAGTCAAAATCTTACAAAACATAGTCAATTTGTGGTGATCTGCATGCTAAGTACGAATGCAGCTTTTGGATAGATAATTCTGCAAAAAAAAGTTAGAGTATATGTATGTATACGTATATGTTTAAAATTTGTTCTCTCGGTATGAAGAAGAAAAGCTATCTTTTTTATAAAATTGTTCTGCTTTTTTAAATTAAAAATTGTAAATTAATTCTTTATTCCAGACTAACGTCCGTATTACTCACATTTAAAACTTATTTAAAATTAAGAATTTATAGTTTAATTACTTTTAAATAAAGAGAAGCTCGACGCTCGTAGTCTTGCATGCAACAAACATTACTTTTAACTTTAACGTCTCTTTTTTAGTGCGCACTGTTGCATTGTGATAAGTGATGACGATAGATTCTTGACAAGCATGCAACTAGTCGCTTAGTTGCGACAACTCAGTCCTGAACGCAAATCTCTCGCGCTTGTCAAGCAATATTGACCGTCTAGGGACCTCTAAAGCATTTCTATGGTAGTCCGAACACGTTTTATACGAATCGTGTGTCCGTTCTTTTCAGCCCCGCTATCGCTTCGTCCCTCGGCGCTCTTCGTACAGATCACATACATATTTTACATGGACCTTAAAGATAGAACTATAGTACTATAACATTATGTGCCTCTATTTTTTTTATACTAGAGTTCCGCCCTTCCCGAGTTTTAAAGTAGCTCTTTTAATTTAAACATCCAGAAACATAAGTTTAAAAACTGCCGCAATCCTCATTCTAGCTAAACAGGGGCTCAAAAGAATGCTTATAATTATATCTTAAGGTGGTCGGTTAAATATTTTTAATCGATGTAATTAAAATAATATAAAACGCGAACTTTGTATATTTTTTTTTACTGTACACATGAAATATCTGTAATTTAAATACTCGTATGAGATTATTTTTTTCTAGTTGTGAAGGAAATTTTCTTTCTCAGCGCACAAAAAACGTATTTGACTTTTATAAGGGATGAATGTGTTACAGAAAGTCTGAGAAATCAAGCACAAAACTACAGTAATTGGGCCGGTGCTTAGTTATACGGCAGAAAAGTTCCGGCGACCCTCATTTCGTTCCTTACTGCTAACATCTGCACCGGGTTGAGATTAATTAGGATATTAACCTTTGCTACGCCGCTGTAGCCGCTACGACGACGTAGACTTTCCGTAGCCAAGTGCTACGATGATATCTTCCAAGGAACATATATACCCTATGGCTTTATTTCCCTCCCAGTTTAGACACTCTTTCCTTCTTTGGTTGTCAGTTTATTTCAACTGTCTCTAGTTTTAATAAATACTCGTATATTATTAGTATCAATACGTATCTATTTATATTATTTATTTATGTATGCGTATCATATGTAATGGAAATACGTAGTAGTAGGTACTCTTTAGACTTAAGTTTTATTTTATTATCTATACATATAATATATCTATTTGTACATAGAAAAAAAGATAAAAACCGAGTCAGTGGGATGTAAGAAGTGATATTATTATAGAAGATATCCAGATTTTTTTAATTTTTTGTGTCTCTGTTTGTACGGACTAATCTCCGAAACTGTTGGACCGATTTGAATGAAATTTTTAATGGTGGTACCTTATATTCCTGGTCTACATCTTACATGATTTTTACCGCGGGAAAATATCTTATTCCTACGGGAAGCTGCACGGAAAAGCCAAAAAACAACGGACAGCTACTAAATTCATATTAATTTTGTGTTAATTTCCTTGTGTGCAATAAAGTACTATATTGTGTTTTATTCTATAACATTGAGATAACACATATATCATGAGCTGTGAACAATATTATCATTATCATAGAGCGAACTAAAGGTGCATAAAAACCTAACAATATCAATAGTACGCGATAAAATTTGATACCATAAGACCTTTCATCCTACGTCAGCGCTAACAAGGAGACACATTTTTTTCTGTAATAAACACCTTACTTTGTCATCGGATATTTAACGAGAGGGTAGGGATAAATTTCGTTCCGTCTACTGTATTTTTGGACGCGCTATTTCTGGACCGAAGGTGATTGTAAAAACCGTTGAAAATTTAAAAATAAGATTTAACGCGTAATCTTCAGTTTTATCACCAGTAACGCATTTTTTATTGTTTTTACCCCCAGTTCAAATACTCCTAACCTAAACGCTCGGATTATACAAGACTTCAACTTTTTTTTTTATTTAATAAGAAAAACTTTACCTGGTTTTCATACACATATTACTACAAAGTAGTTTGTTGGCGAATTGCACTCATCCCTTATTTCCACCTTAAATAACTATAATATGTAACCTAACATGTAGTTTTTTATTTTTTTATTAAGACTTGATACACTTTTAATCTTCTTATAAGCTAACAGCAACGCATACTTATTATATAACACAGTTTTGGTACTATATATTTTCTGGTTCTTTGCCCATAATAATTACTCCCCTGTTCCTAATAATTTTAGAAACCAAAGAGCTAGGAAAATCTTAGAAATCATAGAAAAAATATATTATCGCTTTCTGTCAGAAGTATGTCAGAAGATGGTCACGTATGGTGACATTCCATTGAAATATGGAATTGTAGAATATTTAAGAATAGATAGAATAAATTTAATGTTTATAAGCTTTAAAACAAATATTACTTCTACACATAAAATACGTGTGAAAACTAGTGGTAGTGTAACTGATTACAATATGGCAAATCTATGGCTTACACTCGTAATGAGCTACAAGATGAAGTTATTGAGGATGAAAACGTATTGCTGACCAGTGGGATAGTAATACTACTAGGAGTACTACTTATTTTTAAGACACTGTGACCAGGACAACAGCAAAATGCGGCGGTTCCTAAGGAACAGAAAGGTAACTCATTATTTTGTATATTTACGGGTGTAAAACGCGATGTAAATAATGTGTACTAAGCGCGAAAGCCTCAAACAAACAGAAAGGTAACTGTTATTGGACATTTGCACCCCTTATAACTAAGGCCAGTACATTAATAATAAAATTCAGCTCTTTGTACGTGAAGTGGTACGTCGTACGTAGCCTTGTCGTTTAATATAAAATCTTTTGTAAGTCCTACCTGGAACTAAAATGGTTGCCTGGAAGATATTTATACCTTATTAAATTGATTTTTTTTCTTTTATATAATGTGTGTGCAATAAAGTATATTCTACAATTTCTTTATACAGGCAACACGTGAACGAGAAATGAGCTCTCGCCGTCCTTCTGTAGCTCACTCCACCATTGAAGAGGAGCTTAACATGATGAAAGAAGAAACTCACACAGCCGTGCATTTCCTTTCACCTGAGCAACTTGAGGTTTATTTTAAAACGAATCTCAAAACCGGTCTTACTGAAGAGGAAGCCGCTGAAATACTCGATCGAGATGGACTCAACGAACTACGCGCAATACAAACTACCAGCTACTTCAAAATATTTCGCCGTAATCTATTTGGATGGTTTCAATGCGTTCTCTGGGCTGGCGCGATTGTCAACTTCATAGCTTTCGCTATTACTCAGTCCAGCAGTGATATTGAGACAACACGCCCCAATAAAGAACATCTGTATCTTGGTCTAGTCATCACAGGAACGGTCGTTGGCACGGGCTTTTTCGGCTTCTATCAAGAAGCTAGAAACATATCGGTTATGAGTGGCTTTGAAAAAATGGTCCCTCCTGAAGCTGTTGTCATACGTGATGGAAAAAAGAAGGAAATACCCAACAATCATGTGGTCATCGGTGATATTGTGGAAATGATCGGTGGCCAGACAGTGCCAGCAGATGTGAGAATCATAGAGTGCGTCAATTTTCGTACAGATATGGCCTCTTTAACTGGTGAATCAATGCCAGTATCTCACCGATCAGTTAACACTCATCCGAATCCGTTAGAATCTAAAAACATGGCATACTTCACTTGCCCTATTACAGAAGGGTGGGCAAAAGGTGTAGTAGTACAAGTAGGCGAATTTACTCAGATCGGTAAAATCGCTGGATTAGTGACTGGACTTCAGAAGGAGCGAACCCCGCTAAATAAAGAAATAACGCATTTTATAAAGATTATTTGCGGTGTCGCATTTATTTTTGGGATTATATTTTTTGTCATGGTATATATCGTTCATAAAGACTGGTTAGCTGCATTGATGTACATGCTCGGTATCATCTTAGCTAACGTACCAGAAGGTTTGCTGGTAACTCTCACTGTTTGTATGACTCTTTCTGCAAATGAACTACAAAAGCGAAATTGTTTAGCTAAGAGTCTACAGGCGGTAGAGACATTAGGATCAACCTCGTGTATATGTTCAGATAAAACAGGCACATTGACACAAAATAAAATGACCGTGTCCCATTTGTTCTGCAATTTTACAATTATTGATAAAGACGATCATACTAGTGTTGCCGATCCAGTCGTCACAGAGTTATGTTTTGCAGCGTGTCTTAATTTAAGGGCTTCCTTTTCGGCAGAAAGTATGGATGAGCCAGTAGAAAACAGAAAAATATTTGGAGATGCATCTGAAGCGGCTATTCTCCGATACATGGAAGTTCACAGGTCAGCGACCAGAGTTCAAACTGCGAACCCTAAGGTAGCTGAAATTCCTTTCAGCTCCGTATTTAAATATCAAATTAGTATCCATGATGTACACGATAAGACCGAATACTACCTCGTTATGAAAGGAGCTCCAGAAATTGTAATCGAATATTGTTCGACAGTTATTCTTTGTCTTGATACTAAAACATCTGTTGTAGACATGGTAGTAACTGCGTCTGAGATTACTTCTCAAGTCAAAACTCAGTTGAGAGACAACTTTATCAAAATAGCAAACATGGGAGAACGTATAATAGGTTATGCTGACTTTTGGTTGCCAGCAAACGACTTCCCAAAAGGTTTTAGTTTCGACACTCAGGATAGAAACTTTCCTCTTCAAGATTTACGATTCCTGGGTGCTATTTCTATGATAGATCCAGCGCGTCTTGAAGTCCCAAAAGCTATATCTATGTGTCGGGCAGCTGGTATAAAAGTAACGATGGTTACTGGAGATCACCCAGTAACAGCTTTAGCTATATCTCGAAAAATTGGAACCATTACTAAACCAACAGCTTTTGACTATGCATTTGAACATCATATTGACGTAGCAGACGTGCCGACTCACGTAAAAAATAAATTCTTAGCAGCTGTTATAACTGGCGATGATTTGCGGAAAATGAATGCTTCTGATCTCAAGCGGGTAATACAAACTATCCCAGAATTAACATTTGCCAGGACTAGTCCTCAACAAAAATTGTTCATCGTAGAAAATTACCAGGCCCTTCATTATGTAGTAGCTGTTACTGGTGATGGTGTAAATGATTCACCAGCTTTGAAAAAAGCTGATATTGGTATCGCCATGGGTATAACAGGAACTGAAGTATCGAAACAGGCTGCAGATATGATACTCTTAGATGACAATTTTGCATCTATAGTTTTAGGGGTGGAAGAAGGAAGAAGAATATTCGATAATCTTAAAAAGACAATAGCTTACACGCTTACATCGAATACCCCAGAAATGTTACCTTTTGTTTTATACGCCCTTGTAGGCATGCCTTTACCAATGACATTGATGCTGATATTGGTTATAAATGTGGGAACTGATCTAGTTCCGGCAATGAGTCTTGCGTACGAGACATCGGAATCGGACATAATGCATATACCGCCACGAAAGTTAAGTGACCACCTTGTTACTAGACAACTATTATTCATGGCATACTTTCAAGTGGGTCTTATGCAATTTTTCGCCGCCATGTATGCTTACTTTATAGTTTTTTCAGAGGAGGGCTTCTTTCCATCCACCCTGTTCTTTATCCGAGAGCAATGGGAATCGCAAAAAACAGAGATCAGGGACTCTTTTGGCCGGATTTGGTATTATCATGATAGAAAAGTGATAGAAAAGAAAGCTCAAACGGCGTACTTCGTCGCTGTGTGTTGGACGCAAATATCGGACGTTATTATATGTAAAACGAGAAGAATTTCAGTGTTGAAGAAGGGTATGAGGAACTGGATGTTAAACGCGAGTATAGCGATCGACCTGGTAGCTGCCATCGTGGTAACTTATCTGCCAGTCTGCCAGGAAGTCTTCGGGACCCAGCCACTAAGTTTTACAGACTTTTTGCTGGCTCTTCCATTCATGGCATTAATGATCGCCGTAGATGAGTTTCGTCGGTTTCTAATAAGAAGAGGTATATCACCTTTTGTCGAAGCAGAAATTTACTATTGAAATATACTTAGTGACTGACCTAAAGCGGGTAGTAGGTACTATTATATACTTCTGTGACAATATGTAAGTAATACAACAACGTCACCGTAGTCCGTAGCCATGAAAATCTATTTTAGGTAGATTCAATTCAAATCAATTTCTTATCGTATGACAATTCCTTAGTGATTAGAATATTGAGAATTCTTGATAGTTACATACATCAAATTGATGATGATCAAATAGCAGTCTTACAGGCTTTTACTGTCGCGACTATACTGTAAATGAATGATATCGTAGAATAAATAATTAAATAATACATTAGACATATGACGTAATTTACTATAAAGTAGTACAAACAAGATACTCGTAATTGATAATTGTTTATAAGCTAAAGCCACATGACATGGTTGTGACCCAATAAAAATATATATATCGTATTAGATGTTTCCACACAATAATATTGCTCAAATGATATTGTCAATATTTAAGTACTTACCGATGAAATTATAGTATGTACATACGTACAAATATAATATGACAATCAAATAATTTAGCATGTACCTACATGTTACAAACTTTTGTTTTCATAAACAAAATCAACCCTGTAGCTTGAGCTATGTTATACAGAAAGCCATACTTGTTTCTTTTAATGAAAAAGTACAGTTTCTTAAACGCTACATTATGTCTCATGTAGCCCCTTGGTGTGGACGTATATAAGCTGATAATAATCTAAATATTATCTTCCTAAACATTCAACTTTAACCTTATCTCTTGATCTCCAAGCTTTTAAGATTAACACAAACCCTTTTGAAGTTGGGAGCTCGGAAAGGTTTAATTAAAATTCAGAGGTCATTATTATACAATTTGTCGCTAATCTAATTTACATTTCGGTAACCTTTTCAAGCAATAAATTAATATTTGACTACCACTAAACTGTCCATAGCAGTCCACTGTTGAACTAAAGTCCCTAATTTGATCAGAGGCTTTGCCGGAATCCTATACGCTCTAAGATTCTCATGACTTTTCATGGCACGCACAGGAGGAAATGAAACACACGGCGTACCGTATGCACCATTGACCTGCTTCAAATTCGTGCAGCTAAATGAATGCCAAAATGAATTAAATAAGCGTTATTGCTTTTGCACCCAGAAATAAATGACCTATCTCTTACCTGTAAAACAATTTCATAGCGGTTACTTTTACATCGATACAAGCAATCAACCCTAACATGGTACTCGTACTTATTAGGGATTGACCAACGACGTTGTTTTACTACAATTGGCACTAGCATTATTAACTTTGACCTGTGCTTTGACGTCGAGAAACGTTTATGTAAAATCTTACTTCGAACCTACCTACTGTTTGTTTACCTACCTACTTACTTATATTTTAATTTGTTTTTTTTTATTGTCAATTGTTAATACACTAAGTCAATTATATCTTTTTATTATCCTGTTGACTAAAAGCTACAGCCTGATTGTACCTACTCAAAACTACGTAAGCAATTTAATTGTATTACTCATCGGTCTCTAATAACGAGACAATAGTCATCTATTTCGGTATTTTCCTTTATTTTCTTAATAGCAACGGCACCAATACCAACAGTCGTTCGCAAAAACAAGAGGTCACAGTTAATTAAAACAGAAGTCAAACAATAATAAGTCTGGAGCAACATCGGTATTGAACAGGATGTTTCATTACTGGCTAGAGAACCGAATAGACCTGTAGCTAGATTCAGTCTTATTATTTGTTTATTTACCGATAGTTAAAATAAGTAAGACACATTAGCCTAGTTAGTTAATTACTCATCTAAAATACGACTATGGCATTTTTTTCTAAAGACTATCACAGTCATAACTTTTATAAATTTGTAATGTTATTTAATAAATATCTCTCAAGGAGGTACAGTACAAGTACATAAGTACAGTCATATCACGTGTTTTTATACTTTCAAATTACTTTTTTCCTAAAGGCTTGTTGTTCTTATTTTTGTGTGTTACGTATACAGTGTACGGGACTTATGAATGTGACCGTACATACAGACATCTAAATCTTAGATTTTGATTATATTTATTTATAGATAATAGATAGGAAGATCAGTAGTGCAGTAGATTATAAACTAATGAAACGGATAACGAAAATGTGGCAAAACAGAAAATGAAGACCCGCAAGCATCTAAAAATAATTGTAAATTCAGAATCTGAATGGCCGTGGCCAGAAAAGGAATTAACGCCGCCGCCTTGCGAGACATCTTTTTTACAATCTCTCGTACATAAAACTTGTCCACAGATTCATTTAGTTAGATCTTTGACTGGGCAGTAATAACAATGACAATAAGAGTTAAAAATATTTAATTAAAATAGAAATAATTAATTTAAAAATGTTTATTACCACAATGTAATCAATTGGAAATAGAATTCGCCAGGGTATTCGTTTATTTTTCTCTTCTATGGAGGACAAGACTATACAGGAAAACAAGAGTTGCGATGAAACTCGCTCAACCGTCCTTTTGCAAACTACGGTTCAAAATATTGAAAATTAAAAGGTGAAATTATTTTCGTAGTCTAGTACCCTGTAGTGAGGGTTTTGTATGTGAAGTTGACAAACCCGCATTAGGCCAGCCTGGTCGACTAGATCTAGGTATTCATTCTGAGTTTAGAACTTGGAGCCCTGGGCCTGGGTTGGGCTTTGATATCGTCTCTTTTCTTGCTGTCATATCTGTCCAACAGTCATATACTTATCTGCGTTAACTGACTGCCAATATATTGGTAATTTTATCCTGCATAACTTCAACTTCTGGACTCTATCTCTTACAATTTATGACATTTTTATTATTTTCTTTTTTTTTATTTGGGAAATTAACAGCAATCATTTACAAGGTATACAATCAAAATAGGATATTATGCAAAATGCCAATAACAAACTTCCACATACGACGCTGAAACTCTCAGCTGTACTTTTTTTCTCTTTTTTTTTTATTTGCCCTATGCTTGTGTCGAAAAAGTACGACCAATCAAGCTTCACCGGACTTGAAGCTCTCAGCTGTAATCAATTTGGATCAAAGCAGGACTGCTGGCCTCTGGTTAGTCGAAGGTATAAACCTTACCTACCATCATGTATTTATCTACAGTGCAAAAACTACGATATTCAATATAGTCGTTGATATTAATGAAATCAATTGAGTCACAAAATAAATAAAAGTAGAAATATTTTTACATTCCTTTATTTTGTGTTACGAACAATGTCGCAAATTAAAAACAAAATCAGCAACAATACTAAGAGCTATTAATATCCTAAGTGTTATGACTTACATATATCATTAGAAGCACGTTGAGCACAACTTAACGCTACATTTGCTACACTTAAACAAAAATTTACATAAGACTGACGAACCTTTGAAGAACAATTTTTTGAAAGAGTGATAATGAACTTTTTAAATTTACTTTTATTGACAGGTGATTCTATATAACGTAACATTAAAAGGTAACAAAATATATACTGATCTACTGAAGAAATTGCATCACATCTTTGTTTACGGAGATTAAAAACGACAGATGCTAGTGAAATAGTACTACGGCAATTAAATCTAGATAAAGAGATGTCTAGAGCACAAAATGCACCAGATTTTTCTAAACCTGTGTTGCAATGCACCACAATAGGCGGATAGCAGTGTCTGTCGCGATTTCTAGCTAACTGTCTCACAGCATCGTCTTGAGTATGTCTCACAGTTATAAGAAAGTTCAAAAAATCTGTCGGGTCTTTAGGAGTACCGAATTCCGACCACTGCGAATATGAAAAATGCGTGATTTCTTGGCTGGCTCCAGTCCCGTCGGTAATAAGAAGTGTCGTCTTCTTGTAGTCAGGGTAGTACTTGATTCTAACCGTCCTGATCTTGAACTTGTTAAAAACCATTGTAGATCCTTCACGGTCGCTCCAATACTGTAGGCATTTTCGTCTGTTTTCCGTTATTTCACACAGCATGACTATTACCTTCGTATAATGCATCCACACCATGCGCCAGAAATCGTAGCGAGTATTCTCCATGGGGGTTTGGGTACATATAAACTTCTTTTCACACTCATAACCGTTGACATAATTTGCGTGTATGTAATCTCCGAACCTCTTTTCTTTACATAAAACGACTCTGCTGTGATCAAAACACATAGTGTCTTCGTATCTGTTGCGTTTTCTGTTTTCTCTCTTCATACAAGCTTCGAAAGTTCCATTTATTTCGTAGCGTAAAATTTTTGCATGTTCCCGACGGATAGCCTCTTCGACGTCGCTTTTTTTCATAAGTTTCATAAAATCATTGCAATTCAGTTCTCTGAAACTGCGAACACTATTTTTGATACACAACATTATTTTAATGTTATAGAGTAGTTATTTTTACTTTAAAATATTTCTCTTTCATGAATTTTAACCGATGATTATGTATTAATAGTAAGACGAATCTAAATAAACTGATACAATTTGGATCTGCCAATAATAGTTACTCAGTTTCCTCATATAAAAAAGTGACTCAGCCAGCGAATTCAAGGAAATGTTAGGTAACCTACATAATTCATTACCGTGATTTTAAATTGTGCTAATATTATATAAAATATACGGAAAACTAAATATATGGTTTTCCCGCCGTTTAATTAATGAGGAATACCAGAGCATGCGACAATAAATATATAAAATATATATAAATACATAGAATTGCACATCAATAGAAAAGAAAATTATTTTGCTAACCGTTTGGAGACTGTAAAGTTCACTGACTTACTTTGCTTTACTTTGCTGTACCCTACGGGGTCCAAGTTGTTGTTTAATAACTACATTATCATGTATTAACACTTACTGTAACATCTTTGTAATCAACTTGGAATGCAATGAAGTTTTGAGTAGTGAGTATTGACATCGATTAGTTTCAGGTACCTGTTTGAGTTAACAGCTCATATTATGTCCCCACCGAGGGGCTACCCTGAAATTAGGGTGAATAGGCCTTAGTCGACCACGCTGGCCCAATGCGGGTTGGTGTACTTTACACTCGACCTTTGAATTTCTTAGCAAGTGTGTGCAGGTTTCCCTCACTCACGATGTTTTCCTTCACCGTAATAGGTGGCTAAGTGGCTAGGGCCGTAGACTTCCATTTAGAAGTTCGCAGGCTCAAGCCTCGACACGAAAATGTGTTTTCGATTTTTTAATTCACATGTACCTACATTTATTCGAGGTACCTGTTTAGTTCATTTAAATTTTTAAGGTTTTCTGGATAAAATTGCTACCTCAACAGTAAAGTCGCCTATTTGTAGTCCTTGGTGACGTTTATCAACTTTCTGCGTTATACTCCTACTCTATTTTATATTATTTAATTATATTTGTATTTCTTCTGTGCAATAAAGTGCCAATCCAGTGACCTCTTTGACCGCAAATTGCGATGTACCTATACGCCGAGGCAACAATATACAACATTGTGCCTGTCGCATGCCTTAATATTGATAAACAAATTTTACAATAAGATGCTTTCAAAATTATCCAGCCAAAATGTTGGCTTGGCGTAAAATAGGCTGGCGCTTGGCGAAAATTTTTATATCTGGCAAAACACATGATTTCGCAGGCCAAAATTGTTTAGCAGGCGTAAATCTGGAGGTGCTTTAGGAATTCAACCGCAAATGGTCTTACGAAAGTGCGGTCTCTTTGATTTAATTTTCACGAATAAAACGCTTAACCGTGCTTAGGATTCTGTTACATTTACTTCTAGCATTTGGTTTATCTATTATAATGAGTCGGATTTGTGTAATTTCCTATTAACATTATGTGTATTTCCATTTGTGAAAGCTATTGTAATAGCTTAGGGTATTTAGCCAATTAATGAATCATTTGTGTAAATGTAGCTAAATGCCCATTAAATTAAATAAAGCATGAGATCCTATATTATCTTATTTGTTCTATTCTTTATTGCAAGCTCCATGGCATCTATCATCTAGCTAGATAGCTATCAATAGCTATGCTATGAGGTGATGAAGCTGGAAGATCTCTATACTTTTTAAGAGCGTATTTGGCCTGCGACGGAACTGAGAAAGAATGAGAAAGAAGAAGAGAAAGAACGGAACTGAGAAATAGCCAATAGGTATTTGAAACAAACTATATCTTTACTCGCAGTATTCAGGAAGCATTAGGGACATTTGTAAGGAAAAAAAGCCTAAACAAAAAAAACCTTCGAGAGCGCCACATCACTGTTATTTTTCAGTATTTAACTTTGTTATTGTTACAACAATCATTACTAGAAAATTAGTCCAATTGAATTACCGCTTTTTATTTTTCTAGTTGGGCTTTCGTTGTTTATAAATACGCTTTAATTATATTCTAAATTATGAAAGTCGTTATCTTTCGTAAAAGTCACAAACAAATTAAAGCTAGCAATTAAGATCTCGGAGTGAACTTCTAAGTTAATTTTTTCGAGTTGTATTATGGAACTCCTACGCTGCTGTTCGGAAACTGTAAATTGGTTTTTTAACTCTTAATAACAGAAAAAGGTCAAGCGTTTCTTTGCTGACAAAAGATAAATGTTAATGAGTCTTCGGCAGTCCGGAAACTTTCAAACCTTTTTTTATTTTGCTATGGGTCTACATACTCGTATAATAATAATTATAAACAAATATCACTATAAAAGTGTAGGTACTTAAGACGAAAAAATTGGACGCTGATAATAATATAGATTATGTTAGTAGTTGAACAACATTTTTATACACGAAAATTTCCATAAGAAACAAGCCCCCTCTAATAGTCCTCGTGAAACAAGCGCAAAATCTTTTTCTTTGGGAAAATTGTTTAGTTCATTATCACATGGAAATGTGTGTGTGATTTGTTGTTTTTTTTCATTAAATATGCCTATAAATGCCGCGAGACATTAATATAATAGAACAAGAATTACTCATTCAACGTAGGTATTTCAAGTTTATCCTTTAACTAAATTTTAAACCTATCAGAATTTACAATAGAGATAAAATAAAATATATTTGATGACTAAGCGTTTGTCAATTTACCTACGTGTTATCTTGTACGATCCGCAGAAAAATAATAAGATTTATTACAATGTGTATAAATGGCGGCTAGCGCGGCTAGTAAATACGACAGGACATTCTCAATCAACGGTTAAGTATTTAGTTTAAACTTCTCCCAAAAATTTTTTCCCAGAAAGGAAAAAATGTAATATTTATTTACTTCTCCATACAACTCCATATTGCTTTATACGGGAGCCAATTCTTTTTATCCTTGTTATCACGGAAGAAAAAGCTTTTGCTTCTGTGAGATAGTTCTTTAATTATCTGGGATATTTTAGGCCCCTAGAAAGATCTGACTACTTGCGAACCAGTAGTCCTAGGGGCTTTAGTCCTTGCTTGAACGTCGAATATAAAATAAAACTTGAAATAATGATCAAAGTTACACTATTTTAACGTTTGCTAAAAATGTTATTGTCATTCCATAAGCTTCCAAATTAAATATGTATATATATATATATATATTATAATGCGTTTAATATCTTCTTCGTGTGAGATATAAGGTCATCGACCGACCGTTATATGCACATCGTACTTACTTGGTAAAGATTTATTCTAAAGAATGACGTAGCAATAAAAAGAACGGACGTAGCACGAAATTGCGGTCGCTTAGTCATTTTGTAACAAAATATTTTTGAATTAATGATAATTTATTAGCTGAAGTAAAACTCATGGCTTGTTTACACGTATTAAGTTGTTAAGTAGTTAACTAAATTTTAAGTTAAAATTAACTTAATTTTAAGTAACCGATCGTTTACACGCTTGTCTAACTTATGCACTCTTTAGTTCACTGTACTACTTAAGTACTTCACTAAATTGTTGAGTTCACACGTAACTAAATGACAGTTTAGTAGAAAGCCACGCCTACCGGGGAATGCAAGCGGTGCGGGAGGCGCGGCTACTTAATCAAAAATAGACTAGATTCTATTTCACTTATTCACTTAACCACTAAATCGTTTACTTACCACTTGTGACTAAAGAGCTCTTAAGTGGTTGTTTACACGCAAGAATTAAGTTAAAATCAAGTTAAAATTTAGTTAATTACTTCGTCACTTAATACGTGTAAACCAGCCATCAGACTTGCAGGATAATACGTGCCTTTTACAATCGGGTACTTACACAAATAAATATACTAATAATTTTAGAAGGTTGGTATAATGTATTGCGCGGCCGCTTTTTTATAACATTCTAGATTTGGTCAGGTTTCCCGCATACATTATCTTTTTCGATCTTTGAATTTCACAGTTATTAATTGAACTGTATATTAATTTAATTTATTTAAGATTCAGTTAACATTAATACATGAAACACACAACACACTTATGAAAATTGTAACTAACTGTCCTATTTATTTCTGATGTCAATCAATAAAGAATATGTATTTGTATATGTATTGAAACTTGGTTAATCGGTCGTCAAATAACTCCGCTGGGCGCCGCCGTGGCCGAGAAACAAATTGAAGTTTCATCATAACTTTTTAATGTCACTCCAGCCGTAACTACTTATCAAATAATTAAAAAACTATCAGCTTACCAAATTCTTAAATCTGCTTGCCATTTATAGAATCCGTATAACTAATATTTAATATCTAATTCTTATCTGCACTTGGATCATATAGTGCGGGAGCCGGGGGCCTAAACACCTACCTCATCGAGTACCCCAATAGGCTATCTCTAGATCGTTAACCGACACTTAAACACTGAAAAAGAAATAGTCTGCCAGGGCCGATCCTGCCGGGTCATCGAAATTTTTTGACGTATTTTTTTCATGGAACCTACCTCATGAAGTACCCGAATGAAAGTGGTGGCATCAGGTAACAATTGATTAATTATGTATAAAAAAATTGGTCTCCACTGCGCAGCCTGCCGGAAGTACTTGGCAGACGCCCTGAAATGTGCCCATCCGACACCGTGTGTCTACAGCTGGACAATTTTTTTTCGTATTGACCAACGCGTTCTTATCGTAAGTTGGTCTTCAAGCTTCACCGAGCTTTAGCCTCTAGGTTGCTGCCAAATGAATCAAGGTATTCTGGTACAAGATAAACATTATCTTCATTCATAGGAAATGTACTACTTAAAAAAGCTTCTTGGTTGATCATACTACCACTCGGTCCTATATTTATTACATAGTGGTGTGATGGATGCAGAGAGGTTGGAAGAGCCAGCTTGCGAAGCTGGCTCTTCCAACCTCTTTGGATGGATGAATAAAACAGTATAAATCACTTTATACATCAATTTATTTATGTAAATTAACTCGTCAGTGTTATACATCATCTATGTATGGACCATTCCACACAAAAATCTTAAAATTAAAACCTATACCTAAGTAATAGTAAATTAAGAACTAATCGATCATCCTATTGCAAATCTAAAATAACAATAGGAAAATAGATTTACATTTTTTTGGGAAAATGTTGGAAAAGCCGATTCCGGAATGTGAGCTATCCCAAATTCTTACTAAAATACATTTGGTAGATCATAGATTGTTCTGTACAAATCAATAGGAGACTTGGTTGGACTAACATATTACTGCTGTTTTGATTGTAAATTAACAAAATACATTTTAAAGATTAAAACTGTTAATCTGTATTTGTATGAATAAAAAATCTGTGATATATTTTATTATTGGTATCACACGTTTACACCTTGTAGATCACTTTTGATATACTTTGTATGGGTACAA
This sequence comes from Teleiodes luculella, assembly GCA_948473455.1. NCBI lineage: Eukaryota > Metazoa > Arthropoda > Insecta > Lepidoptera > Gelechiidae > Teleiodes > Teleiodes luculella. Next base: position 5,383,220 of record OX419599.1, on the reverse strand, counting down.
GAAAACTTCAATAAAACTACATGTTTACGAGAGAAAACATGCAGATTAAAATACACTGCAAAGATATTACTGCGAAAGCAAACGTATCTATCGACAACGTCGTCCTTAATATAATATTGCTTTCTTTGAACTAATGTTATCCTGTCTTCTATGATTGCCAAACGCAGAGGAAATTTTTCACTTGCACATAGTATAATATTCCGTAATCCACATCAGATTTTTTTAGTAAAAATAACTTTACCGCTAGATTGAACAATAGAGAATTTCGTAGGGCTGAGAGTCCCTGCCCCCGAGCTCAATATTTTACATTTTCGTTTATGTTTAAAATAATAAATCCTTTGTTGTAAGTTGTAATGTGTGTCTGCATTTCTAAAGTTTGTCCATTTTAAGATAGACTTCCGTACTTCGCGTATCGTCGCGCGCAATTGATCGATCACGAAAAAAAGAAATAAGAAAGAACATCAAGTATAGTAAAACATTGAATAAGTTAAGTTGTTAGGGCCGCGCGCGATCTACGACCTACGTGAAGTACAAAACTACCTTTAATGTCTTAGCCAGAAGAGACCGATTTGGGTGGATCCCACTATTTCTATTGTTTTTCTATTTATATAAATACTGGGACAGATTCTCCCACCATTTCCATTGCTGGCGGCGGCAAAAAAACGCGGCAACAAAAACTCTGTTTTTTTAAGGATAAAAAAATAAAATAAATAACAGTTTCTCACGGTACTAATTGCTTTCTGGATGAAATTCAATCTACTATTTGATGTTTGTATGTATAAGTAAAAGTTTTGATGAAGCTGCACAAGGCAAGTAACTATTCCAAAAGCCTACTACTGTTTCTATTTCTGTATTTATTTGTTGTTTTACTACACATTATTACGATTGTTTACGGGTGTCAGCGCGATAATTTTCAATAGGTAGGTATGTATTACGTACGATACCTTATTTTGCCCGACGTTTCGGCAGGGTTGCACCTGCCGTGGTCGCGAGCTGACTGTTTTACTACTGTTTTTGTTTCTTTTGCGTACTAGCGCTTTTCGCCGCAATAGAAATAACGGGATAAAATTTTGAAAAAACGCATACCCCACTTTTTCTATTTGGTATTTCCATGTAAATAGTGTGATCCACCGGGCGCTTTGAATGTATTGTTGAGTTGTGGCCCAGCAGTCAGAAATCGGTTTTGGATTCATTAATGGGATACAATTTGGAAAAAAACGTTTGCCCCACTTTTCCTTTTCGATGGAAATAGTGTGATCCACCGGGCGCTTTCAATGTATTATTGAGTGGTGGCCCAGCTTGTCATGGCTAGTGTCGCTGGTCGCGGCGATGGTCGCGCTCGCGGTCGCGTTCGCGGTCGTTGGCCGGCGGGTCGCGGTCGCGCCGCTCGCGGTAGCGCTCCTCGTAGTAGGGCGCGGCGGAGGCCCGCGTCTTGGTGCTGGTCGCGTCGCCCGCGCCTACCTCCGCGGCCGGCTCCACTGGTGACTTGCGTGTTCTGTTAAACAGTTTACTGGTCAATCATATTGTATCACAGAACATTTAAAAGCGGTTAGAATGGCGATAATGCGCCGTCCGTATGAAATCCGGTGTCGCCGATTCCACCCCATCTTTCACCTCCACTACATCTGTACTTCAATAAAGATGAAGTTTACGCACATATTTGCAATTTCAAATCTAGCCAATCATAGCGCCGCTCAATCATGCGATTTCAAATGGAAACGAATCATACGCATGCACTCATACCGATGTACATTTTTATAGCTATGTGTGAGTTAGACAGTGCGATCGCGTCTTTGCGTGGAGTATGAGCGTTTGCTCATAGTCTTGGCGCGCCGGCCCCGCCCACAGCGCCGCCCTAACCTCTTTTAAATGTTCTGTGTATTGTATTTTATAATAAACTATGTCAAAGCTATGTTATTTAAGTATTACTAGCTTTCCGACCCGCGGCTCTGCGGTTTTCCTGTGGGATACGCGGTAAAAAGTGGCCTATGTGTTAATCCAGGGTGTCAGCTAACTCCATACCAAATTTTATTCAAATCGCTCCAGCCGTTTAGACGTGAAGAAGTAACAAACATACACACTCGCAAACTTTCGCCTTTATAATATTAGTGTGATATTAGTGTTATTACTGTGATTAAGCATGTAAAAATACAAAGTTGTTGATGGTGTGCCTAAATCAATATATAAATAAATAAATACGAGACAAGAAAACTCCAACTTAAATTATAAGCAAATAAACAACACCTTACTTATATTTTGAATTTCTGCCTTGTTTTTGGGAGCGTGTGAAATTTTCGCAGAAATATTTATTGTACTTCCAAATATAAAATCAGGTCGCAATGCCGCACCATGTTGCCTCAACCCCGCATAAATAAGCCTTCAGACAATCTCATCTAACCACAAGTTGTATGTTTGTGTTTGTGTGTGTAATGGTGTCAATAATGTATGTATTGTATATGGTACAACGCGACCAAAACAATTAGGCGCATTTCAAAAATGGCGTCACAATGGGGTCACGGGGATCAGTGCTGGGAATAAGGGCGAATATCATACAAACCGCATTCCTGTCATGCGCCTAATTGTTATGGTCGAGTAGTATAGTGCATGCGTACCTCTCGTCGCGGCTGTGCGCGCGGTTGTAGTCGGCGCGCTCGCGGTCGCGGGACCTGGAGCGGTCGCGCTCGCGCTCGCGGTAGTCGCGGTAATACCTGACACAAACAAACAAATACATTAGCTCACGTATAGACAAAACTATTACACGTACAATCTTCTTCTTTCTTATCAAGTGGATTTCCGAGGTTAACTTACCTCAAAAACATTAGTTTCGGAATCGTTGAGCTAAGTATAGTACGCGCCAAACTTTTAGTCCGCTCCGAACACAGCACGATTCGCGTGGCAGTAGCCGCATATACGACTGGAGCGGCGACAGTTTGTACGCCAGTGTGCGTTCAGAGTTCCTCTAAATGTGTGCATCTGTACACACCCCTGCGCAAAGCAATATTCAGAGCGGACTAGAAGTTTGGCGCGTACTGTACCAGCTTCTATATTACACAGCGCTGGCTCAGGAACTTTTGAATTCCGATCATTGTGGAAATCTCTGGCGAAGGTTTGTCCAACGTCTACAGGCTAAAATGATGATGATGATGCTGATGATGATGATAATGATGATAAAGCAAGTCCGGCGAAGCTTGATTGTACCTTTTCGACACACGCGTAAGACGAAAAAATTATAAAAATAAACAATAACCTACGAATTTCTTCGCAGATTATACAATTTCCTCGCGATGTTTCACAACCAGAACAAAGTCGAATTCAAAAATCTATAACACTTCAGTACAAAACTGGGCTCAATCCGACACCCTGGTGGCATTGCACCACTGAAAGTTCTAGTTTCCATATTGTTCGGAATGAATTGATACAAGACACTTACGCATCACGATCACGTTCACGATCCCTGTCCCTTGAGCGTTCCCTGTACCTGCAACAAATAAATAGATCAATATTTATTTGAATAACTACTGCAAGACAGGGTAACAGCACAGAATACCAAATAGTAGTCCCTACAGAAGCTGCACTAGACGACATAATTCATATAAATTGCAACCCTAGTTCCGTTATAATAAAGTGCAATTCAGATCGCACGGCGCTAGGCGAAAAGAAGTAGTTGCTGCATCTCTCTCTCTCGCGTATTGCGCCACTCTACGTCACACGTTTAGGGAATGGGGAATTGGTCCGCAATCGGCCCGAGACCGCTCGGCCGGGCGATAGGTAGTTATAGCGCGCAAGTACATGGAGAGACGGAGGCCTGGTAACAGACAGTTGCGTACATGCACCTACTGTACGAGCTAAAAACTGTGCATAACTACTAAGAACTATTAAGATTTAAAACGGGATAAACAACCGTGAAAGTTTTAAAAAGTATATTGTGCATAACTACGATGATGCGGTGACGTACTTTTAATAGCTAATACACCTACACTGCCCAAGCAATATGGTGTGGACGCGACGCGAGGAGAAGAATTTCGGTACGGGGTGGAAGCGTGATCACTCCTAGGTCCTAGTAGCTGGTATGAACTTTTTATACTAACAAAGTTGTTTTTGATCTGAATATTGCGTTCAATAGCCGGCTACAGGAGCATCATACCAAACACTGCTTGAGTGCGCGATCGGAACGCGTTGGATAGTCTGGTGTGGTTCCGACTAATAAAGAGAGAGGGAGGGGTTTTAGGTAGAAAGAGAGAGGAAGCTAGGGGTTTAGGTAGAAAGAGAGAGAATACTAAAGGTTCAGGTAGAAACAGAGAGGACGCTAAAGGTTCAGGTAGAATGAGAGAGGAAGATAGGGGTTCAGTTAGATAGATAGAGGAAGCTAGGAGTACAGGTAGAAAGAAAGAGGAATTGGTTTAGGTAGAAAGACAGAGGACGTTAAAGGTTCAGGTAGAAAGAGATAAGAAGCTAGGGGTACCTAGATAGATAGAGGAAGCTAGGAGTACAGGTAGAAAAAGAGAGGAAGCTAGGAGTTTATATAAGAGAGGAAGTTAGAGGTTTAGGTAGAAAGAGAGAGGAAGCTAGGAGTACAGGTAGAAAGAGAGAGGAAGCTAGGAGTTTATATAAGAGAGGAAGTTAGAGGTTTAGGTAGAAAGAGAGAGGAAGCTAGGAGTTTATATAAGAGAGGAAGTTAGAGGTTTAGGTAGAAAGAGAGAGGAAGCTAGGAGTTTAGGTAGAAAGAGAGAGGAAGCTAGGAGTACAGGTAGAAAGAGAGAGGAAGCTAGGGGTTTAGTAAGAAAAGCCTCGCGGTCCGTCGGGATGGTGATAGACTTGTGTATGTGTATGTGTGTGTGTGTGTGTGTGTGTGTGAGTGTGTACCTGTCCCGCTCCTCGCGGTCGCGGCTGCGGTCGCGGTATCTGCTGGCGGAGCGCTCGCGGCGGCGCGGCGCGCGGTGGTGCTGGCGGTTGTCGCGGTCGCGGGAGCGGGAGCGCGCGCGGGACCGGTCCCCGCTGTTGTACGACTTGGTCTCGACGCCGTGCAGCGTGTCTTGCAGCGACGAGATCAGGATCTTGCAGCGCTCGTCGTGGGCCACCTGCAACGTTCATACCAAACGTCTAAATACAAAAGGTTTTTAAACCGAGTTCAAAAAAGGAGGAGGTTCTCAATTCGACGCGTATGTTTTTTTTTTTACTATTTTTCGCCGCCTATAAACACCAAACCATGGTTAGCCGTTCAAAGTGGCCGTTCAAAGTGGCTAAGTGGTTAGAGAAGAAAGATCCATCATCACCATTCTCAACATACATCATTCTGTGTTATTTATTAGCGAATTTGTCAACTGCATTTATTTCGCGAATCAGTCAATAAAAAAAACTCCTTAACTAACACACTAAATTTATAAATCAGTTAATAATAAGAAAAACAGTTTCAAAGGTAGGCGCGCTGCTGTAGGGTTTCTTTTTTCTTAATTTCGCCTTACAAATTGGAGTCGGCTAGGAAGTGTACTAGGGATAACTGATACCGATGGGGTTTCATAGGGGATTCCAATTTGGAGTGCAGGTGTGGTATGGTTCTCCAGAAAATGGACCATCTCATCTCATTAGCTGCCCTTCTTGTCCTGTCGCCTGCACGCGCGAGGACTTGATGAAGGCTACTGATGACGCTATTCGAGTGACTGGTTTTTGAGCCGAGAATGGCCTCAATTCTGCCGTAGCCGCTAAAATCTCTAAATTTAAGTTGTTGATCTCTTTCATTCATATGGGAATCGAAAAGGATGGGAGATGAATGAATTTAATTTAGAATGAATAATAATTAAAATAAGCAGCGCAGCTGTCAAATTCAGCTTAATTTAGTCGGGATGTTTTTAAATTCCTGCTAAATCACGCGTAAAATCGAAGTTTGACGTGTCTAAATGTAGGTTGGCAATCACCTGTCCCTTTTCGTTCTTAAGAACGTGAAAGAGACATAACAACTTAAATTTAGATATTTTAGCGGCCACGCTGAATTGAGCTCACTGCACTGGGCGGTCACTCCATAGAGAAAACGCGTTTTGACAAGCTACTTCTTTTTGAATATAAACTGCAAGTCAGTGGCGCTAGGCGCTATGTAAAACACCCCCGAACACCACCGGCGGAGTCCCGCGGCGCCTGCGGGGTGCGGGGCGTGGGGCGCTATATCGGGCGGAAACTCATTTTGGCGCGGGGGGTGAGTGTCCTTTCTGTACGGGTTAGTACTATTATTTTCTTCTGTGCCCACTGTCTGAGTTTGCTGTCGTCTCAAAAAGAATAAGAAGAAGTGTACCTTGCTCTGCTTGATGAGTGAGATGGCGGTGACGAGCGTCTCAATGGCAGAGGCATACTCTCCGGCCGCGGCGTCGCTCACGGCGCGCGCGATAGCCGACGACGACACCGTGCGGTTACGGGACATCACCTGCAAACACACATTGTATTTTATCCATGTCTCCCTACCTTTTACATATAGAGCCGCATCCACACGCATGCCGTCTTTGCCAAACAGAGCGAGACGCAGTTATGCGTTAGAATGAGATACAAATCACCGCGCTCACTCGAGCTCGCTCGCTCAGTGTCTCGCTCTGTTCGGCATACAAGGCAGACGTGTGTAGCCCGTTTAAAACTAATGACAATTGACGAGTGATATTAGCACAAAGAATATTATCTAGTGCCATATAATTCCATATAATAATATTCAAATTCAATTCAATTCAATTTAAGGTGAAGGAAAACATCGTGAGGAAAGCTATACACACCTGCGAAGATATTCAAAGGTTGTGTGAAGTAGACCATTTCGCACTGGGCCAGCGTGGTCAACTAAGGCCTATTCACCCTGGTTTCAGGATAGGCTCGTACCTCTCGGTAAGGACATGTGAGCTGTTAACGTTGTGGCGTGAAGTTTGTAGTGTAGCGTGTAGTTAGTAGTGTAGCGTGTAGTTTGAAGTGTAGCGTGTAGTTTGAAGTGTAGCGTGTAGTTTGTAGTGTAGCATGTAGTCTGTAGTGTAGTGTGTGGTTTGTAGTGTAGGGTGTAGTTTGTAGTGCAGCGTGTAGTTTGAAGTGTAGCGTGTAGTTTGTAGTGTAGCATGTAGCCTGTAGTGTAGTGTGTAGTTTGTAGTGCAGCGTGTAGTTTGAAGTGTAGCGTGTAGTTTGAAGTGTAGCGTGTAGTTTGTAATGTAGCATGTAGTCTGTAGTGTAGTGTGTGGTTTGTAGTGTAGTGTGTAGTTTTTAGTGCAGCGTGTAGTTTGAAGTGCAGCGTCTAGTTTGTAGTGCAGCGTCTAGTTTGTAGTGCAGCGTCTAGTTTGTAGTGCAGCGTGTAGTTTGTAGTGCAGCGTCTACTTTGTAGTGCAGCGTGTAGTTTGTAGTGTAGCATGTAGTTTGTAGTGCAGCGTGTAGTTTGTAGTGCAGCGTGTAGTTTGTAGTGCAGCGTGTAGTTTGTAGTGCAGCGTGTAGTTTGTAGTGCAGCGTGTAGTTTGTAGTGTAGCGTGTAGTTTGTAGTGTAGCGTGTAGTTTGTAGTGTAGCCTGTAGTTTGTAGTGTAGCCTGTAGTTTGTAGTTTAGCGTGTAGTTTGTAACGTGTAGTTTGCAGTGCGTGCATACCTCCTCGAACTCAGCCTCGCTGATGGCCTGGTGCGGCGGCGCGTGCGGAGCGATGGGCGGCGCGTGCAGCGGCGCGCGGGCTGCCTCCGCGGGAGGGGGGTAGCTCTAACAACCAAAACACTAGTTATAACAACAGGCTATTTAACAACATTAAAAATATACTATTGATTGTGGTCATCCTATCAGATAATAGCTCAAAGAAACACATATTCCACCTTATACTTTATATGAAATAAAATACAATATTTTCTTGAAATTTCATCTGTGCTATGAACGCTCTGTGATTTGTTACAAATTTGGTGACGGCACATGCTGGTAAACAAGGCTTCTTCCATTTACTGTTGCACGACTGCATACAGACAGTCATCATCATTGGCCACAACAGTTATCGCGTGAAAGAGTAAGTAACAAACATCCACCTATCCATCCATCCTCACAAACTTTCGCATTTAGAATATTAAGTAGGATGAGTTGTTTGTTTTTACAAAGTGATTGATATAGTTTACCTGTGGCGGCCTGCCGTAGGGGGGCTGGCGGGCGCCTGGCGGGGGTCCCTGCGCGGGGGGAGGGGCTCCGTGCGGGGGATGCCCGTACGGGGCGCCAGGACCTAACACAAAACACACGTTACTAACTGTTCCATAGCTTTATACTCGACTAATAGATACCAAAGGCAATATCGTTGATAGCATAATATAATATTTGATTTATTTCTCCCAATATGCTTTAGTTAAGTAGTAGCATTACAAAGAAGCCGAGATGGAAGACTGGTATCCAAGATAAGATTTTTCTGTGTTATCACCAGGATTCCAGGATTATTGTTTGTATATAGCAGATACCATTAAACATAAAAGGAAATATCACACAACTAACCCGTTAATATTAAAAGTACCTGCACTTTAACTACATCGAGAGGTCGTCGTCGTGAAGAAAGAAAACAAGGTCGACTGAGAACCGTATGGCAACACGTTGTCGAAAGAAAAGCTTAACAGCCGTTCTACTAATGATTAATTGAACTGTTGACCAGCTAGTCATTTAAGTATTTTTTGTAAAAACTATTCTGTATGGAAAATGAAAGCAAAAATTGTAGTGTGTAGCGTGGCTGTGTATTGTATACTGTGTAGCATGTAGCATGTATGGTTTGGACATATTTCTGGACACCTTGCACAGTTTTAAAGGCCGTATATTTAAAAAATTACCTTTGTCTGCTAATTAAGCACTCTATAATTTAGTTAATTTGCATGTATTTTAAGAATATTTTGTCTGTTTGTGTGTTTGTTATAACTCTTCTCTTCTTTTTATTGTCTGAGTCTTATAAATATTTGGCATCTTACATTAACTCCTAAATTCAAGTAATAAAGTAGATTTTTTTCCCGTTTCCTATGTACCTATTGTATATTACAATGTTGTGTATACCTATAATAGGCACACGTATTAGTCAATAAGCTGTAAACAATGTAATTAGCAATGTGTAATATTTGTGCTGTTGGTGTACCTTTATGAATAAATAAATAAATAAATAAATGTACTGTAGTGTGCAGCGTGTAGTGTGTAACATGTAGTGTGTAGTTACCAGGCGGCGGCTGCTGCTGCGGCGGGGGCACGCCGGGCGCGGGCTGCACGCCGGGCTGCTGGTTGAAGAACGCGGGATTAACGTGAGGAGCCACGCCGCCCGGACCCACGCCTGCAACAACGGAAACGCCGCTCTTTACACGGAAAGTACACCAACGTCACATCCGTGACACTCCACACAGCCAAATCAATTTGAAAATTGACATCAGCTGCTAGACGTAGAAGGAAACATCCTTTATGCTTTATACTTTTACCCTTTTTCACCCCAGTTAGCGCTTACGGGTTTGAGGGCGGGGATGGCATTTTGCGGGTGGTATTCTATTCCTTCTGTACGGGTAGTACTATTATACACCATATTGTCACCTTAGCGAACAGCAGACTTCTGTCTTTGCTAAGGTGACAACGCAAATAAATAAATAATTAATTAATAAATAAATAAATAATAAATTAAACCAGTCTTATTTTTTTATATTGTATAATTCCTTCCTTCAGCTGCACCGCCTACAAGGCAATTTCTCTTCTTTTTAATTGACCTACTCTTACGTCGACAAGGTACGAGCAATCAAGCTTCAAAGGCTTCTCAATGAGCTCTATTGTTCTTCTAAATTCTTGTTGATTGTAATTATCACTCTGGATAGTTTATTAATGTCGGCTAATAACATTCTTACGCTGGCGTTGTTTTGCTAGTGGGTAAATTTTTGGCTACGAAAAGTAGCCTATTTCATAATCCAGTACCCGCTTAACAGAAGTTATATAACATTAAATTAATAAAATTATAAACCTCCGCCACAAAACCGTTACTTGATGCATTCAACAACTAGAAAGGTGCTGATAATCTTCAAATAGGTGAAGATATTTTCTTGAATCATAGCCAAGAACACTCGATTGTGACACATTGCAAACAAAAAGAATAGATCAAAATCGGACCATCCGTTTAGAAGCTACAATGCCACAGACAGACAGACATACATACATATCAAACTTATATATAACACCCCTCTTTTTCGTCAGGGGTTTAAAAAGAAAACGAACAAACAAACTGGCTGACTATACAGGGCGTCCCACAGCTTTGCCACATGGAGGGACAGTACCATAAATATTGTAGATAGAACATTTTACTGAAAGAAGACTTTATTTTATTTCTAAAAACTATTAAAACTGCATTCATACATTTTTTAATAATTACATGGTTGAACCGGGAATCGAACCCGCTATACGAGAAAAAAAATATCTTGTAGTTTTATCATACCGATCGAAAGGCTTCATCATAAGGGTTATTTTTTGCTAAATAACATAGTGTCAGAAATAAAAGGAAGACTAACATTTTTGACATTTTAACATTTTTAATACAAAATTTATCAATTTTATTAATTGCTGCCCTCACGCTGTTGAATACAAAGTCGCTCTCTTTTAATTATTTCACTCCCTGTCGATTTTTTTATCTTGTTGTGTGGTGCATATTTAGAAAGTTCTGTTTATAGCTCGTGGACACTTTCATACCGGTTCTTGAAAACTAAAGTTTTTACATCACTATCACTACATAGTATAAAACAAAGTCGCTTTCTCTGTCCCTATGTCCCTATGTCCCTATGTATGCTTAAATCTTTAAAACTACGCGACGGATTTTGATGCGTTTTTTTTTAATAGAGCGATTCAAGAGGAAGGTTTATAACTTTATATGTATAATACATGCATAAGTATACTTAAGGATAACCCACAATAACCATTTTCCCGTGCGGAGGCGGGGCGGGTCGCTAGTACGAGTAACCCCATAAATAAAATTAAGCAAAATTAAAAATTTTGAAAAAATCCCACGACGGTAAAAATCTATTCGAAAAAGAGTAAAATAACTCTAATCCCCCGACTTAACTAATTTTCTCGAAGATATACTTAGATGTAGCAATAATATTTTTACCATAATACATAACCGAGGAATATCCGCCGGGGCTGCCATTAAACCAGCTAAAGTTTTTCTAGTGACGTGAATACAATTATTGAAGAATTGTAGATGTTTAACGACGACATAAAATACATATACACATACACTAGGGAGTGCAATCTTGCAGCAAAATTATCAATCTCGGTATTTGCAAGATTTTAAAGGTCTAATCTTGCAAGATCTTGGTATTTGCGAGATCTCGCTTTACAAACAAGTACAATTTAAATAAAAAGTTACTAATAGACGTCAATGAATGCATTTGACGTCATAAAATAGCCTTAAACGAAGAAACTAGCGCCTCATTAACTGTATAATCCTTTTTTAAGGCTGTATTTTAATTATTGTGAGTATGTATTCTATTCAAAGTATTGAAACTTGGTAAACTCTTGTATAGCCGTACTCTCGAACGGTCCTGGAATGTCATCATCTCTGCCGAAAGACGTCCACTGCTGGACAAAGGCCTCCCCTAAGGATCTCCACAATGATCGGTCCTGCGCTGCTCGCATCCAGCGGCTTCCCGCGACCCTCACCAGATCGTCGGTCCACCTCGTGAGGGGCCTGTCCACACTACGTCTTCCGGCGCGCGGTCGCCATTCGAGAATCTTTTTGCCCCAACGGCCGTCGGTTCTACGCGCAATGTGCCCAGCCCATTGCCACTTAAGTTAAGCGATCCTTCGGGCTATGTCGGTGACTCTGGTTCGCCTGCGGATCTCATCATTCCTGATTCGATCACGCAAGGAAACTCCAAGCATAGCCCTCTCCATCACTCTTTGGGTGACTTTGAACCTTCTTATGAGGCCCATCGTTAGCGACTACGTCTCAGATCCGTAAGTCATCACTGGCAACACACATTGGTCAAAGACTTTAGACTTAAGACACTGCGGTATTTGGGACGAAAAGATATTGCGCAGCTTCCCGAACGCTGCCCATCCAAGTTGGATTCGACGATTTACCTCCTTCTCGAAGTCAGATCTACCTAACTGGACTGTTTGTCCCAGGTAGACGTAATGGTCTACAACTTCGAGAGCGGAGTCCCCAACTTTTTTACTACATGGGCGTTCGACATGACTTTTGTCTTCTCCATGTTCATCTTCAGACCCACTTGTTGGGAAACTCTATTATTGAGGTCATCGAGCATTGTGCCGAGGTCCTCCAAGGTCTCACTCAGCCATGACTACGATATCGTCGGCAAACCGAAGGTGAGAAATGTACTCGCCTTAGAGTATAAATAGAAAAAAATCTGGGAGGGGATAGAGTACGCCTAATCGAGTATGAACCGTAAGCACGGATATGAACAGTCCGAATATCTTCAGCGCGTTCGTTTAGTATCAAATGGTTATCGGAGCTGATTATTTTTCCGGGTGAAAATAAGAAATTTAATAGGAGAACATTTTGAAATGTGCAGAGTGATAAGTTGGAAACATGACTCGAGGAACAAATCAAAAAAAAGAAAAATGTTATTGATTTCACCGCCCATACAAAATCTGCCAAAATTTGCTTACACTTGACATAAAGGCAGCGGAGCGATGCGCGTGCTCTATGTATATTTATTCTCTAAGGTATCCTCCTAGGGTTTCCTTTGATATTGATGCCATGTCCTTTCCAGTCCAAAAGCTTAAAGACATCCTCCAGTGCAGCGGTGAACAGTTTCGGAGAAATAACTTCTCCCTGTCTTACACCACGCTGCAGCTGGATTGCTCTGGAATTCTGATCCTGGAGTCGGACTGACATAGTGACATTATCGTACAAACACTTCAGCACCTCGATATACCGGTAGTCAATTTGGCACCTCTGTAGAGACTGCAACACTGCCCAAGTCTCAATCGAATCGAAGGCTTTCTCATAGTCCACGAACGCTAAGCATAGTGACTGGTTATATGTTACTGCACAATCTTGCAAATCTCGCGAGATCGCGCGTGATTTTTGATGCAAGATTGATCTTGCAAAATTAGTGCAAGATCTTGGTATTTCGAGATCTCGGTATACCGAGATTGCACTCCCTAACATACACCCCTAGTGAGTGACAGCCATGACACCTGTCTAAGAACATGAACGTTGACATGAACTCATCAAATACAAACCCGTTATTGAAAACCGCATCAAAATCGGATCATTAGTTTAGAAGATAGGTGGGAACATTACTTTGCACAAACGCACACACAAACACACAAACAAACATCTCTCACCCTAAACGCATATACCTGCTCCGTTCCGTCGTGGGTAAAAAACCTCGGCGACCACATCAAATGTTAAAATTCATGGTCTTTCTTTTATTTCTGACACCAAGTTATTTAGCAAAAAATAATCCTTATGAAGAAGCCTTTCGATTGGTATGATAAAACTACAGGGTGTTTTTTTTTCCTCATGTAGCGGGTTCGATTCCCGGTTCAACCATGTAATTATTAAAAAATGTATGAATGCAGTTTTAATAGTTTTTAGAAATAAAATAAAGTCTTCTTTCAGGAAAATGTTCTATCTACAATATTTAAGGTACTTTCCCTCCATGTGGCATAGCCGTGGGACGCCCTGTATATGACTAATTTATATTATTACCAGTCAGATTAGGGAGATACTTTATTGAGAACTAAATTGTAAGTTAGTGATATATTAATATTGATGGTGAGGTGTTATCTAAGTATCATTACGAGCGAAAAGTAACGGTCATATAAATATTGATACTTAAGCCTATTGTACTTTCACTATCACAATTAGGTCTACTTCTAATTTTTTTCATCTAAGGAATAAGTATGTTTTAAAATATTCGTTATGACCTCAACTTAGCGCTTAGATGATATTTAGAAGGTTACCGACATGCATAACGAAACGATTACTTATTTAGGGTAAAAAAACAAATCATCATTTTAACCAGAACGAATTCGTTTATATGATACATTCCCATAGAACTTACCTCAAAACACACTATACTGCTGGACGACAAATGCTTAATTTTTTCCATCACCTAGTACAGTAGCCAACACATGCTGCTGGACACGTTGACCTTGAGAGCACCCGTATTCCGTAACGGTAGGGGTGAATTTCAGCAACCGCATGTGCTGTCTTCTGTACATTATCAACCAAGTCCACTTATAAGACTTACCCTCCACCATGCCTATTTATAAGTGGCCCCAAATTCGCGCGGACATACCTTTTTAATCCCATGTTACCTAATATATGTGTGATAAAGTTTTGCGTCGTGAAATAAAACAGATATTATTAAGAATTTACATACTTGCACAATTTTAAAATCGCTAATGATCGAATTCGTAATTTTCTTAATATTTTATGAAGCTTACATATACGAATTAACAGTATTTTTTAATTAATCTTATGTAGATACAGAAAATTCTAGGGAACATGTCAAAAATATTTTTTGGCATCGGTTTTTTTTTGTTTGCTTTTCAAAGGAAGTATCGTTATGCGTTACAGTCTGTCCAAAAAGAGTAGAAATTAAAAAGTAGCAACACCGTAGTGTTGTCTCATTTTCACCATTACTTGGTTAAAAAGGGACGACACTACGGTGTTGCTACTTTTTAATTCAAATAAAATATAAATATGTGGAACATCTCACACACGGCCATCTGACCTCAAAATAGGCAGAGCCTATACTATAGGTGTCAGACAGCTGATATACATACATATATAAATATATATAACAACCTGATACAAGGCAAACACAAGTGCTCTTCACACGAATGTTTGCCCTGGGCGGGATTCGAACCCGCGACCTTGTGCTTACTAGACTACGAGGCCGACAAAAATTTCTACTCTCTTTGGACAGACTGTAAGTATATTGTATGTTCGTGCGAATAGGGCGTGTGTTAGTGGGCCATGCAGTAGTAGAAGAAACGGGTCGTACCTGGGTAGGGGTTCATACCTGGGTGCGGCTGCGGGGGCGCGGGGCGCGGGGGGCCGGGGTGCGGCGCCATCTGGTGGTGCGGGGGGGGCATGCCCTGACCACCAGGCTGCAACACACACGGGGTTGCCATTATTATTATTTTCTGCTAAAGTCAATGATTTTATTAAGTATCTTTATTTTTTTAATTAAAACAAGAACAATTTTTAAGACAAAGATCATAATATTTATATTTAATTTATTATTAGATTATAATATTTAGGTATATTTATTCATATTTTATATTTATGTTATTACACTTCGTTGCCAAAAGTGATTATAATTATATAAAAATTAAGATCTCCACAAAACAAAAATCGGTCCGAAGGCAGAATCTTCGAACCATGTAGTCGTACTTTGAGAAAGACACATTGTTACGGAGTTGGAAAAAAAAACCCTGTGGCGCCATCTGTTAGCGACTTACAGAACTTTTTTCTATCTATCTATTTAGCCCACATCAGTCCACTGCTGGACCTAGGCCTCTTCTTTTACAGAACTTTTTTACTTTACAATAATAGCTACTGGTTATATAATAAATAACATAATGTGGTAGTTAGCTTGTCTTACTTACGAAATACCACTAGCAGATCAAATTCGCAACTATAAAAGATAAGGTTAAAGTAGCCAATTTTCCAGCAACCTTAAGCCTTCTAATCTTTTGTATACTTATTTACTTTTTCTTTTATTTTTTGTAACCAGATGTATTTATGGGGGTTAAGCATTACCCAGATTTTAATGCATGCAAAGCCGCGCGGCGCTAGTAAGCAAATGAATGACTCACTGCCTGATGCGGCGGCGGCATCTGGTGTGGCATCTGGTGTTGCGGAGGCCCGTACTGCGGCGCCGGGGCCCCCATGTGGGGAGGCCCCCGGGGGCCCCAGTCAGGCCGGGGCCCTCCCGGACCTGGCACGCGCTGCATTTGCGGCGGACCTTGGAACTGTAAATAAAGTCTTATTAGTTTTGTATGTTTTCGATTGGTACCTTTACTAATAGTGCCCTAAGAAACGTAGTCATTGAAGTTTTATTAACACAATGAGTAATAAAATAACATTATTCACAATAGTAAGTCGCATTTCACTAATTACTTGTGGGATTTAAAATACTTTAAATATCAATTAATTGTGGGCTAAAATAAATAACGCCTCAGAAGATAAAAAGGTGTTGCAAGCGGTACTAGCTGGTAGCCTACTGTCGCGAGTACGGATCCCACCCAGGGAAAACATTCGTGTGATGAGCACTTGTGTTGGCCTTTGGCCGTTGTATGTATATCAGCTGTCTGACACTCATTGTATAGGCTCTGCCTAGTTTGGGGTCAGATGGCCGTGTGTGAGATGTCCCGACATATTTATTTATTTAATAAATTGAGTAGTAAAGAAAAAAGGAAAAGTAAATTTAGGAATATATCAATGGTTCTACGAATACGACCTCGATATAAAACTAAAGCCTTGCCTCCTATAATCAGTTGTCTGGTAGAAATTGTAGCAAGAAGACCGCCTTTTTGTACACTTTATTTGTAAGTAATTGTAATCCTTTTGCTGTATTTTTGTGTGCAATAAAGTATATTCTATTCTAAAGCTTAACTGTAATTACCTGCATAGGCGGCCTGTGTCCCGGCGGCGGGCCCTGATGCGGCGGGGGCCCTTGCTGCATGTGGTGCGGGGGAGGGCCCTGCTGCTGCATGTGGTGTGGAGGCCCGTGCGGGGGCCCTGGGGGCGGCCCGCGCATCTGGTGGTGAGGCCCCGGGCCCGGCATCATCATACGAGGACCGTTCGGCCCTGGCCCGTTAGGACCGCCGCCGAAGAAGTCTAGGAAGCGAATGAAAATGTTAAACTAATAGTTTCCGACTTGTAAAATGCCGTGTTGTTTCCGGCTTAAAACTGGACCAATTCAATACTATCTACTGTAGGCTTACTACGTAAGAAGCGATAGGCTAGAGAAGCTGTCAAACGCGACATATTGACAGAACTACTATGGCTCTAATGTCACGCGTTTGACAGCTTCTCGAGCCTGTTGCTACTTACATAGTAAGCCTACTCTGGTGTCTTAAAGGTGATATTTTATTTTATGGTGGTTCCTGAAGCTTAAGCCCCGCTGTTTTAAAAACTTGTTTTACAGTATATTTCACTTGGCGTTTTTACATCAACGCTAGAGAGGAGAGGTGTAGTTGGTAAGCACGTTGGCTGTGTATAGGCCGAAGGTCGTGGGTTCAATCAAGTCCCGCCGGAAGGTTTCCGTTTTTGGTTGTTTTTTATGAATCTAAAAATATTTAATACCCCCCTGTTTTTTTCGTGGTCCCACTAATATACAGGTCCTACGTTCCAGCTGAAGATATTTCATAAAATAACTGCAAGAGTATGGCAGTATAATGTGCATTTGAATCAAAAGTTCACCAGTAGTCGAAGTTTTTAACTTTAAGCACGGGTAAGCGTACAGCACTACAACTAAAAACTTAACGCTTTCACTCGCAGCTCCAGGAAATCTATTGTATCTCAGCGCAAAAACCAGCAAACCTAATACTAATAAAAGGAAGCCTGCTTTAACCGCACTTGTGCCCTTTTACTTTTTTGAACTGAAACCCAGATTTAAAAATCCCACCATCACCTCATCTGGTCAATTTTTTATATTGTTTGCAATTTATTAATTACCTCCTGGATGCGGTCCTGGTGGGCCTCCTGGGTGGCCGGGGGGCCCTCTCATGCCAGGGTTGTTCGGCCCTGGCGGCGTCGCGCGAGTCTTCGACTGACTCTCAAATTGGTTCAGCGCCTAAGGGAGAAATGTATTGTACTTGCTTTCTTTGATAACACTCCGGTTTAGTTAAGTATACCTACATTTTGAGAATACGGTAAGCTAATAAATGGATGGTAATCGTTCAAACGTATTTTAATACTCATCTAATCCACAAGAGACATTGTTAATGGTATTAAGAGCGACTCGTTGCGTATTTTCAACGAAACATATTTCAGCCAGTTTTTATAGTTGCTTATCACCGACACGTATGCAGCTGAGAAAAATAAACATGATTGTATGCTATTCGCAACAAGTCTTAAGGGCGTCCGCTGCGCGTAAATCACGCACCGCGTATTTTTTGCCTACTCCATCGACGGTTACACTATCGATTGTTTTCTAAGCTTTGTTTTGTAACCATCAATGGATAGCTATACGCGGCGCATAGTCCAGCGCGCGTGAGTAGCCACAGAAACAGGAAACACATTCGTCAAAGTAACCGAAAAGGTAGGATTGCAATGATGTATCATCCTAATACAAAAGATTGAAAATCTTTTTGTGACTGATGAATGGATATCTTAGGATGTGTGCGATTTTATAATGACCAAGGAGACGCTAGAACGATTTTTTGTAGTACCTAAATAAATTGTTTCTCTTATTTTTATTCACTACCTAGCGATCTGCTCGATGTAAGTTGAAAATTAAGTCTGCTCCGTGACGCCATCTATCTCTCTACTTTTAGTTTTTTCAAACTCATTTAGACGTAAAAGCATCCCCTGGTATGAAGTTTCATGCTTTGTCGTGCGTAGTCCTAGCTTTTTTTCTCGCAGCTTTTTCACAGATATATGTGAGATAATCGCTTGTCACAGTGCTGCGAGTCTTACTGATAAACAGTTAAGAGGCTTATTACAGTCCACTAGCGCCCTCATTTGATATTCCTTATTTAATGAATAAAAATGGTAATTAATCAAAAATTGGGGGCCGCTATCAACTATGCTTTGTTTGAATTACGTTTTGAGTACAATAGACTATGGATGATGTCTGTGCAATTGTTATAGGTACTGTGCGTTTTAGTTAAAAACGGCCGTTTTATCAAAACTGCTTAGTGTAACTATTCAAGCTATGCTCATCATAATCTGACATCATTTAAATGTAATGTACAAAGCATAGTTGACAGCGGCCCCCAATTTTTGATTAGTTTCCATTTTTATTTAGTAAATATAGAGGGCGCTAGTGGACTGTAATAGGCCTCTTAAAGCCTAGCCAAAAAGCCTATGTGTTTGTTTGCCTGTTTATGTTCCGCAATATCTTAGTAATTTGCCTTTCCTAGAAAAATATTACCGAACGATACTGTCCAGTCAGTAATTCTAAATAAAACAGTTATGTTTCGATAACTTTTTATGGAAACTACACAACACAATGGCGGCGCTGTTGTCAACTTTTTTCTATAGGCCTTTGGAAAAAGGCTACAGATAATTCAATTCTAATATTATATGCGAAATAAAAGCCTGACCAGAAAAATAAAAAAATCCTAAATAAAATGTGCTACACAAGTGTTTTTTTTATATATTTCTGACAACAATTGCCACAATAAAATTATATTAGTTCCACTGGAATTCCGCAATATGGCGTCGAGGCGAAGTTTCTTTCGGCGAAATCTTCTCCCCAAATTAGCCAAATTTTTGAACTTGCCAAAAAATCACAGTGGGCAATTCCACGTAACTAGGGACATGATAGTGCAAAAGTCAACTTGTAAAATAGTAATATCTAATGATTGCATAATATAGTTTGAGGGTTGAAGTATACATTTTAAGCCAGTTTGGAAAGATTTCAAATTAATATCCAACATATTTCGTTATTTTCCGAAAGCGTCTCTCGTGACTTGATTACTTCGTCAAAAGGATGTTTTCTAAAAATTAAATATTTATGCAATTTGGAAATATACAGGTGAAAAATGTTTAACATACCATTGTCGAGACATCTCTCTATTATTCGTATAAATTTAACATGGCGTAAGTTGTTTTCCAATCATCATATTCGACACAGAAGATAATGATAATTTTTGTAACGCCAGTTACGCGATAAACATAATTATTTTAATAACTTTTGGAATTCATATTTTAGAAATATTTAATCTTTATTCCTATGAGTTTTTACAATATGGAAGATGTTGTAGTATTTTGTTTTCCTTAATTGATCATACCGTCGAAAATAAGGGGGGCTAAAGTCTGTAACGACAGTTACGTAACTGGCGTTACATACCGTTGTATAACATCAATTACATCAATATTTTGTTATTTTAATTACGATGGTGATCTTTGCCGCGAAAAAAGTAAGAAAACGTGAGAAATTTTTTTATAGGAGGGTAAATATGAAGATTATAAAAAAAACACAATGAATATCAAAAAAGTAAAGCAAAAAAGAAACAAGCATTAGATCGCCTACCACCACCGAAAAAGTTTAAAGGTTTTGAAGGAAAAAAAAAAAGTCAGACAGCAGCTAAATTTTAACCAAACAAGACATATTCCTTGACTTAAAAGCTGCTAGATCTTGTTCCTCCATCATTATTCCCCAGAAAATAAGAAAGCTACTTCACGTGTTCGAAAAGTCTTACCTAAATCGGTTGGAAAAAGGAAAAGTTGTGCTAAAAGCTTTGAAGTGTTGGTAGCCAAGTGGCTAGGACCGTTGTCTTCCATTCTGGAGGAGCTGGTTCATCCTCAGCACGTACCAATGTGTTAACGATTTGGAACTCAAAAGTACGTTTATTCGACGTTCATTCGGTGAATAAAAACCCTTTCGGCTCATAAGGTCCACTTCCCAAAAGGTCAACTTCCCAAAAGGACAACATTTTACAATTTTTAATCCCAAAACGTCAACTTCCCAAAATGTACATTTTCGATTCTTATAAGGACCACTTCCCAAAAGGTCAACTTCCCAAAATGACTACCTTAGAGACTTCTTCCTTTGCAGTCGGCTGAAATGGTTTCTTAAATGGTTCCTGGTAAAAATTTAAACTCAGCAATAAAAAACTGAGTCAACGGGAAGCCTTGTTGCTAAAGTAGCAATTTCTACCAGGCAACCTTAGAAGAAGAAAGACGTTAGTGACGTTGGGAAGGCTACCTTTCGCCGCGGGAAAATACTTTTTCCTGACGAATCTGAGGTAAAATTGGAAAAAATGGCCGCCATTTTGAACTTTTATATTTCTGGTCCGATTGCTTCCAAAATCGATATCTGGGGGGTTTTTGCAATTCTGATGTCAGATTCATCATCGGAGCCCACTAGGGACCCCAGATATCGATTTTGGAAGCAATCTGAAAAGAAACAAAAAAGTTTAAAATGGCGGCCATTTTGTGCAATTCTTATGTGAGATTCATCATCGGAGCCCACTAGGGACCCCAGCTATCGATTTTGGAAGCAATCTGACCAGAAACAAAAAAGTTCAAAATGGCGGCCATTTTTTGCATTTCTGATGTCAAATTCGTCATCGGAGTCCACTGGGGACCCCAGATATGACTTTTGGAAGCAATCGGACGAGAAACAAAAAAGTTCAAAATGGCGGCCATTTTTTCCAATTTTACCTCAGATTCGTCAGGAAAAAGTATTTTCCCGCGGCGAAAGGTAGCCTTCCCAACGTCACTAACGTCTTTCTTCTTCTAAGGTTGCCTGGTAGAAATTGGTAATTTAGCAACAAGGCTTCCTGTTGAAAAACTGAGTTAAAATTTTTAACTTTAGCCGATGCAAAGGAAGAAGTCTCTAAGGTAGTCATTTTGGGAAGTTGACCTTTTGGGAAGTTGACATTTTGGGAAGTTGACCTTTTGGGAAGTTGACCTTTTGGGAAGTTGACCTTTTGGGAAGTTGACCTTTTGGGAAGTGGTCCTTATGAGCCGAAAGGATAAAAACATCATGGTGAAATCTGCAAACATTTGCGAATACATTCAAAAGTTGCGTGTGAAGTCGACCAGCCCGAACTGTGCCAGTGTGGTCAACTAAGGCCTATTCACCCTGATCCAGGGTAAACTCGAACACCTAGGTGAGGACTATATTGACTGTTTACGACAAAAAGCTTGGGATTTAAAATATACGTATTGATGGTCTACTCGTCGTTATCTATATGTCCCCACCGAGGGGCTCGAGCCTACCTTGATACCAGGGTGCATAGGCCTTAGTCGACCACGCTAGCCCAGTGCAGTTTGAATTTCTTCGCAGGTGTGTGCAGGTTTCCTTCACCGGTGAAAGATGGTCTACTAAAACTTCAAAATTAAACTTATCTGATGATTTTCTCGACGTCATAATAAGTATGCAACTGGCAAAGACCTTAACATGACGAGAAAAACCTACAGATGTTAACGATACTAGTGATGATAAAATTCTACGACGTCGAAAAGTGATTTGTAAAATCTTACTTCGAATAAACACATTTTGAACTTTGAACTTCTACTGGCGCAGCTTAAGAATCGACCGAACCCTGCTGTATGATAATAAAAACCTTGTATAGTGATTAGAACGGTAATTAATAACGCGTATTTCGATGGTAACGTCAGTTACGAATTTCAAGTAACGCCAGTTACGGCCTTTTTTGTAGATTATTTCAAATATATGAATTAATTTTACTAGATTATTTTGGGAAAATAAAACGTTGATTAATGTTGGATTTTTATTAATAATAGACTTTTTTCTATATCTTTTAGATTCAGAAGGAATTGCATTCCCTTGAAAGCTTCAAAATACCATGTCCATTTACTGTAACGTCAGTTACGAGCACAAAAGATTTTTTATTACAGAATATGCAAGAGATATTTCTATTATTTTTAGTATTTCCGTTAAGGATACATAATATGAATTTGATACTGTGTTCTTATTCTATTCATGAAAGTTTATTTAGATTATATTTAAAGTAGAAATTCGTAAACTCGCTTCAAATGTAACATCAGTTACGGTGGAATTACCCCAGTGATGTAAGTAAATATCCTAATGAAAATATTTTTATTTAACTGGTCAGGGTCTACCATTTCCTGAGCATGTTACCTGTTTAGTAGGCAGCGTGACGACCGGGTGTTGTCCGTGGATCTCCTTCTTGGGCAGCCGATCCATGACCATGCGCAGTGACTGGTCAGAGCCCAGCGAGATGACGCAGAAGCCCTTCGACTGCCCATTCGCTCTGTTCTCGAAGAACTTCACGTCTTGGAAGTCTGTCACGCCAACGTCTTGCACGGCGTTCGCGATATCCTGGTCCGTAGCCCACTGTAAACAGCGAACCCTCAACTCAGGCGCAGTTCTATGCGAATAAATAGACAAACGCGTCGGAATACGGACGAGTATTTACATACCTCATAGCACCAAGGTCAGCGATAGCAACCCTAACCTAGCCTCGCGTACTGCGCAGTGTTGCAGCCCTACGTTTCACATACGCGATCATGTTCTAGCTTTAGACGTCAATCAAATGTATATCCGCATGAGTGTCAAAACCTAACATATCCCTAATTTCAAATATACAGCAATCATATAAAGCACTCATCGCACTTTCAAAATTCTTCCACACAAACGTTTAATTGATTTAGTGTAAATAAATAATATGTTTTTTCCGCATAAGGAATAACCGCCGGGAGGAAAGGAAACAGTTTGCTTTGTTACCATTCTTTTATTTTCATTTCACAGCGTTTTCATCAATATTTTCAGTACCAGATTAAAATTAGGTGAAGCAGATTACAACTGCCAAAACAATCTACATTATAAATCGGACAGAAGCAGGAACCACAGTCCTTCTAAATAAGTAGAATATATTATGCAAATTACAGCAATTAATTTAAATTATTTTTTATTTACAAGTTTATTTTATTTTTTACTGAACAAAATTATTTTGAAACCCAGTAGTGTACTTCTAACGCAAAACAACAACATACAACTAAATTATATTTACTTTTAATTAAGATTCAGAAATCTGTGCATAGGGAAATATTAACATTATATACTTAGTACTTTTTTTACAAAACGATAAGAATGTTTTCATAAAAATAATGTCAGTCAATTGAAATACAAAATAGAGGTAATTGATATCAATAAAACCGCGCGGCATTGGTACAACACTGTGATAATGATAATATAATATGATTAGAAATAACAGTCAAATTCGTTAATTTATGATCGCCTAATATCACAGTACAAATAAATAGCTTACTATCACAGATTCATATTTATTTAAACAGAAAAAAATATTATTCACTTGACTATAATAATATTTCATACATTGAGTTTAGTGGAGTAGTTTTAAGTAAAAATAATACCAATTATATTTCCGTTTGACGAGAAGGCATAATCGCAAATTTTACAATTCAAACGCTGAACAATAAAACAAAATCCGATTGGCTACCAGCCAGTAAAGGTACATAAAAAACAATCCAAAATCAAAATATGCACAATGTCTACATAGAACAAGCACAAAACATCTTACCTTTGATGAACCTGATAAAGAAAAAAATATGCATTTTACAGATAAACATAACTAGAGTTTTGGGTGAATTATGCTCCTTAATGTAATGACAAAACGAATGCATGCAAATATTTTCCTATTTTATAGTGACATAAACAGTGAAAGATTTTTTAGCATTGGCCTTATAAACTACCCAAAATTCGAGTTTTAATAAGCTTAAGAATAGGTGTAACTAATTAATCATTGTGGATTAACCATGAAATAATCATAGTAAAATTAAGGATTTACTATTATTATGATTAGTTATTGTCTTTAAAGACAGCTTGATATTGGTAAGAAATAAACATCGCTTAATAACCAGTAATGTTAAAACTATAATTGAAAATATACAAAAAAAATTGTTACAACTCCACATTTTTAGTGCTATGGGCGTGGTCAATTCAAGTGTAGGTTAACACGTTCAAGAAAAGCAATTTTGATAATACATAGAGAATATATAAATACATAATAGTAACGAGATCATTCATTCGCACATTCACAATATAATCTCAAATTCAAATACACATTCACACAAACATGCGACTCTAAAACAGATATAAACTAGGAGATGTGTATCAAACACATTTTAAGATAATATGAGTATATTATTATATGTATAGTCCAGAATCCAATATGAAGATCAACTTAGGTGTACTATTTGTGTATGTGTGCTTATACATATAGAAAGCACACTGTTGAACAGTTGTTTGTTACCCTTCAACATCATTAATATCATAATTCATAGCAAGGATTACAAAAAGTTTATTTATTATGTTTATGTGTCACAGTAATAGGTAGTAGGTAAAAATAAAATATTATTAAACTAACAATAAATGCAACTTAATTATACATATTATGAAAATAAGATATTTTATCTTGTTTAGTTGCTTTGATGTTGAGGGGCAGCAACCACTTACCAGATTTTTATGAACATGTGCTATATATGAGCACAACCAGAATAAAGTTATTTTATCTCAAGAATGCAGGCGAGCCTTACTTGTAGTGTACAGCGTATAGACACGCGCTATTGTGTGCGTACTACTAAACTGAGCGCTACGCACACAAATACAATGTGCACACACAAGACACCCACAAGTATTGCTCGCCTGCACTCGTGAAATAAAATAAACATCTGTACCAAAAATGGTCTAGACATGGTTGTAAACAGCAAATTTGTTGAAAGGCATAAACTGTATAATAAAAGTATTATCATAATCATCAGTGTAAGAGATATTTAAACATCCTTAGCTCTGATTTATATTACTGTCGATTGACTAGAACTATTTCCACATCAAGACACCATCTACAAAGGAAAACAAACAACCATAGCACAGGATTTTCCAGTGGTATTAATGCCATTTGGAACCAATGGCCACTATAATTGCTTGCAAAGACATTGGGGCTCAACTCTGCCATGGCCGCTAAAATCTCTAAAATTAAGTTGTAGGTCTCTTTTATTCATATGGGAATCGAAAAGGATAGGGAGATGAATGAATTTAATTTTGAATGAATGATATTTAAAATAAGCAGCGCAGCTGTCAAATTCAGCTTAATTTAGTTGGGATGTTTTTAAATCCGTGCTAAATTACGCGTAAAATCGATGTTTGACGTATCTAAATGTAGGTTGGCAATCACCTGTCCCTTTACGTTCTTAAGAACGTGAAAGTGACTTAACAACTTAAATTTAGATATTTTAGCGGCCACGCAGAATTGAGCCCATTATCACAGAAAAATAAATAGTGATCTTCTGATTACTGTAGATGAGGCCTTAATGTCAAATATATTATGTAGGTAGGTACAGTACAACAAATAGTTCCTGAAAATAATATAAATAATACTACATCCTCCTCCAATACACTATATGTATGGAGCTAGATATAATAATATGTTATCATAAAATATTACTGATTAATGAGAGTGGTTTTTTTTATAGTTTCATAAATATAAGTTAATCAAAAATACATACAAAATATTTTGTAGGGGTCTAACTAAACTAAGATCCCAGAATACAATTATTCTATTCTAAGTTATTTCTAATAATATATCCCATAAAATGTAATTACTTGTTACATGTCAGTAAAACCAGAGCAATTTGTATACTTCATATTGATGTAAATATCTCTTAGCTTTGTTATTGATGCATGATAAATACATTTAAAAAATTGGCATTGAACAAGGTCATGTAAAAAGTACAGTTTATAATTTGTCAAAAAATAAAACAATGTGACACCAAATTCTAGAAATTAATAAACACTAATTCCAGATATGGTGGCAAGATTCACATGGGTTAAAAGAGGCGTTTGAAATAATAAGACCATCCCCTGTTACTCTCAATTGACAGGGAACAAAATAATACAAATGATTCCAAACTTTCAGTCACTGACATTTTAACGGGCTACTAAATAAATAAAAAATCAAGCCTATTAAAATGTCTCAAAATATTGCAATGCTCAATTTGCGAAAATAGAGTAGGTAACCATAACAGAAGATGGCATTTAAAATACATGAATTAATTTGCAACAATTAATTCATAATAAACTATGACATTGCAAAAAGCACTCAAGGCTACTTTGTGACTACTGTTTTGTTGATCTATTCCCATCCAATCCCACGAACTAATACCATTTGGTATTAGTTTATTTCCGAGTTTATTTTCTATTCCTAACGAGTACCACGTTATTTCAAATTAAAAAATCTATTCCCAACGAATACCAAAACGTTAATTTTTGTACACTCAGCTACACAAAGTTTTATTTTATTATCTGACATTTATATACTATTGTAATTGAATGTTAAAAGTCTAAAACTTTCGAAACTAACTACGTGCCACGATTTTTAGAAACAAATCATTAATTAAATTCAATTATAAATAAAATTTAAAAAATAATTAAATCATTGTTGAAATGAATCAATAAACTCCACTGTGCCCAAAAACGCGAATTTGTATCAGCTTTTAAAAGCTCTGAAAGAAGACGCAGATTTGCAATCAGTGGTTGTAAATCAATACTTGACCAATGTACCCGACGCAAAACGACGTGCAACAGAAACGATTGCAAAAAATCGGTGAATCACATACGTTACTGACTACTGTACTGACCAACTCCGCGAAAAGAAAATTAGCGTTGGTCATTGTTTAGAAAAATTAAGGGTCTAATCTAACCTATTTGGCGATATTTTAAAATTAAGCTGATTATTTCTTAATTACCAAAAAATATTTTATAATTTTTAAATGGCAAATTAATTATATTTGATGGTTTTGCCAAAAAATTATGATTTATGATTACTAACTTATCACTACTTAAAGTACATAATTATATATAAAAGTTGATTGTGATATTTTATTTATAACTATTGTTAGATTGTAGGTAAATTATCAATTTTTGATGTTTTTGCCAAAATCATTGTTACTTTAAAGTTGATTATCTGTGATACTTTATATTTTTGTTAGATTTATGTAAATTATTCATATTTGATTTTTTTGCCAATTTTTATGTGGTTTATCATCAAGATACGTGAATTGTTACATTAAAAGTTGTTTGTCTGTGATATTTTATACGTACAATGTACATTGTAAGTAAATTTTCCATTTTTGAAGATTTTTCCAAAAATAGTTTTATATTGAAAGTTGATTATTTGTGATATTTTATAATTTTGTTAGATTTTTTGTACTATTAGTCATATTCGTTTATTGCCAAATTTTTACTTGATTTATTATTATTATACGCAATTATATCAACCAAAATCATATAAGTCAATAGTCCATGATATTAAAAAAAAAAGTGTTTTATATATATCAAACCCTAATCTTATAAAACATTACTAAAATCACAACTTAAAGCATTTTAATTTTACTGAACCTGACTGTACCTAATTCCTTAAAACTTGTTTTGGGATTGGTTTTTTTATTTGGTACTCGTTAGGAATAGAAAAAACATTCGGAAATAAACTAATACCAAATGGTATTAGTTTGTGGGATTGGATGGGAATAGATCGTTTTGTTTCACAATTTTTTTAATTTTAAAGCAAGAACAAGTTTATAGTTGTTGTTCATTCTTATTATTTTTCAAGTCTCTAGTATTTTGATAGATAGAAAAACACAACTTACAGATTCTGTTAAAATTGTATGTTTTTTTAATATACAATTTGATTTAAAAACAGCAGTTAATAAAACTAATAGAATAAATTGTTGATAAACCAGTCTAGTCTTTTGTATAATAAACCTAATCTGAATATTAATATTTAATACATGTTTAAATAACTTGTTTCTGCTTTATTTATTGGTGTAGCTTGCTCTTAAAAATCTAAGAAAATCTGTATTATGTGAACTTGCTATACCAAGAATAATGTTGTATATCATTTTTTAAAGTATTATAGCTAACCAAACAAAACAATAACTTATTATTAAGAATAGTACATGGTACTTAAAAATATTTAATAAAAATGTGTAGTTAATACATATTTAGAATAATTGTTGTTTATTTTTTATCTATGTTGCAGCAAAATAAATGTATTTACTTGCAATATTTTAAACTTTAAGTCAAATTGCAAAACCAGTCATGAGAATCTTTCAGCATAAACCAGTGTACCACTATCCTTGTACTATTCTCAAATAGCAAAAGTAACCAAATGAAAGATCCATTTGATAAATAAAAATACATTAATTTGGACATAGTATGACCTAGTCGATAACACATTTAGAAAGCACCTAGACTAGATACATCTCCAATTTTAAATTGAAAAAAAAATCCTGAGAAACGTATTTTGTCCCACTCAAACTGCATTGTTGCACCATTTGGGCGAGACAGGTACAAGATGTCAAAAATAAATGCCATTCTCAGGTGGACATAGGACAAAAATGTAACATAGTTCCTATCACAAAGAGGTATGGCTCATATATTATTTTTATTATACCAGGAAGATATCTATAATTATATTACAAACTGGACAGCAACATTATAAGAGAAGGAAACAACAATAGAAGGTACAAAGGCCTCTTCTATCATTGCATTTTACAACTTTACCTTAGGTCACTGCTTACTTGCTCGCTCAACAGAATGTATCACTATAATCCTACAAATATCCTCTAATTATGTGCTAGGAGAATAACATTATCAGCACAAGGAATCAGCAAAGACTGTACAGGTATTATATCTATGTAATAGTTGGCATAAAATACATGGCAATAGACTATCTATAGCATTGTCAATACCTAGGCTCTTTCATATGGTTACTTTTGCAGACGCCGGTTTTAAGACAGACGTAACATAAATAAAAAACTATATTTACATAATCTAGATTAGACAAAATTTAGTACGAACCCAAGTGAGGTTGCCGACGTAGAGTTGGAACCGGCGGCCATGATGGTGGCTGGGTGCGTTGTTGTGATACTGCACGTTGCCGTTGGTCTCCTCGGGCGGATGCTGATGCGGCGGAGGCGCATTCTGAGGCCCATCGCCTTCTTCAGTCTTCACAGACGGTGCGGCAATCACGTCGTCGTACAAATCCACATTCTCACCAGCAAATTCATCCTGGAACGATCCGCCCAAGCGAAGTCAAATTACCAAGCAAATTACCTTTCCGCATATTTGTATATAATTTAAATAGAAACCTGGTGCTTGTAGCTTTGTTATAATGCAAATTGCTTACCTGTCGGTTGAAATCATTTTCAATATCGTCTGCGTACAAATCTATATCCACGCCACCGTCCGCCATTTTGCGACGAATGATTATTTTTTTGTTATTTTTTAAAACGTCTCTCCCGAAGAAAGGCAATTAAACCTAATTATACAGCCTAAATTGAATTTAAATAAATAAATTATACAGTCCCCTATCTTTGGGGGAGGCCTTTGTCCAGCAGTGGACGTCTTTCGGCTGAAATGATGAGTCAGCCTAAAGTCGAGTCCAGTCCAGAACCATAGCACAACACATACAAAATTAAATTAAAGTCGCTAGCTGCTACTCGATAATAGATGGCATTAGCATCCGCATTGTGTGCGAGGAAAAATTTATGGCGTACAGAGACATCTATCGCTAGGTTGAGTAAACTGTGAACAAGAAGTGGTGCCCTCTACGCAGTCGCACACAACGCGCACCCGTCATGGCATGCGCGTAGCGGGAGCGGAGCGCTGTCTGTTTGGCCCTCGCCATTTTCCGTCAAGCCCAATCGAGGTAGCTTCTGTCAGTCAGTCCCTGTGTTTGTGTACATTGGAAGGTGTTGTGAAAAATTATCAGTATCGATGAATATCAATGGGAAATCGTGAATACGACGCCAAACGATGGGTCGATTATTGTGTTTGTGTCTATAGTGAACCGTTTGAAAAGTGATGATGGCCGAGTGATTAGGCAAAGTGTAGTGTGTTGTGTCGTATGCTGGGCTGTCACGGCTGTGAAGCCCTTTCTCTGGATATCCTGTCCTCAAGACGTCGGATTCGGGAAGGTGACACATCATGTCGGGAAAGAACATACCGTCAGATAAGGTAAGTGCTGTTTTGTGACCTGCTTCTGTTACTCAACAAATGCAAAGGTCATTTTTTGTTTGTTTCCAAAACTACTCCTTTCTCTCTCTGAGTTGGCTGCTTATACTTGCATAATACATGTTATACTTAGGAGTTAAACAAGTGCTAGCAGCAGATTGTTTAGATTACAGAAATGAAGTTGACTGCCTGAATTTTGATTCCATGTTCCAATTTTAATTAGGAATCTGAATTTGTTTTGATTGTAGTACTTTATGTCTCCTATAACATAAGTATTGTTAGCTACTGAATTAGATCTTATAGTTATTTCAGCGGGCTTTATAGCCTTAATAATTAATTTCTGCCTAAAAAAAGGTTGCTCATGAAACTGTTGGAAATAATTTAATTTTTTTTAATGGGTAAATTCTAGGGGTTTATACATTGTTGCTGATTTTTATAACACTGTTACTTACTTGCAGTGAAAAGAAACAATTATAAAAATATATTTGACCCCCCGCTGTTTCAGATATTACATATTTATAGACATAATTTTCCCAGATAATTCAATCCTTTATTTCCATAAACAATAAACATGTTTGTAACATACCAATTACCCATATAATTCTATGGTCTAACATATGTATCAATAAATTATCAAATTGTAGTAGGTATTTCCAATTAAATAAGATTCTTAAGAAGCATAAGTTGCAACAAATTGGGTTTCTACTAATAAAGTTTCCTCCTTAATATGTGACCCACATGGGTCTCAGCCATAACCATTTAGCAGAAACATTTCTAAATATTAGTAATTGTATTAAGGTATTGGTACAATGTCAAGCGCACATATTTTACTTATTGGCTAAGATTATTCACAAAGAAGCTCGGCAACCTGGCTAAATTATCTAGGTTATTGAGTGTCCTATGGATCGATCCCAGTGATCCAAGGTATTTAGCCCTGTGCTTGTGTTTCAAATTAGTTTTCTTATATTACTTTTACATAAATCTATCTAAACATTGCAGTTCACTGAAGCCTCGGTCACATTTAGCAAATAGTCACTGTGAATAAAAATGAACATGGTCAGTATTGAATTCGCAGCGAATAGCCCTGTTACACAGTGAGTTCTCTCTGCAAGTGCTAATTCACAGCGACTAATTGCTGTGTGACCGAGGCTTTAGTGGCCATCTTGAACATTTTTAATGATGGTCTAATATGGTTCAAATATAGTAGTAACAAGAATTCTCTACATTAATAAGTTATATGAGGGGAGTTAATTATCTCACAGACAAATAGTACACTAAATTATTTAAGCCTTATTAGTAAATTGTGAAGACTATGAAGATACATTTAAAGTCACTATTAAACTTTAATGGTTAAATATAAGTTTTAACTTTACACATTTTTAAATTGATGCTGAACAAAATTATGTTTAATAGCTTTTTATGGCTTCCCCGCCCTTTAACGTAAAAGCATTTAAGTGTAAAGAATTTTTTTTAGATTGTTGATGTTTTTACATGCAACAATTATTTTTACAGTTGATTTATAAACTATCCCAAAAACTATTGAATTTAATGCCTGCCTTCATTATAATTACCAGATAATAAGCTACTAGCTTCATATTTCCAACTGACTCAATATCGCTGGCAACAGCTAAGCATAGTATTAAATTCTGGTCACATTACTTTACCCTAGGTGTGTGTATCTAGCAGGACATGCGACGCCGCCGGCGCTTCCGACTGAACGCATCAATGAACCTCTAACATGAACCCACACAACAAACGCCCACATTTCCACTAGTTCTGCCGCTTTCATCCTTGTCTAGGGTTTTTTTTTCAGTGACAGACTTAGCTTAATAAGTTGAAACTAGACAGTTTTGTTTTTCTATTCTAAACCGAACTGAAAAGACGATAAATACGTTAAAACTAATATATTAGTTTTTGTTTACAGAGAGCTGAATGTGTCAGTAAATGTACCTAATAAATTTGCAATTGTAACACCCCCTTCAGGTATCACCCGTACCCGCCGGCGGGAGCGCGGCCAAAATCAAAACTAATAATAATCAGGGACGGAGCCCCTCAGGCGTCGTCTCCTTCACGATATTTTTCAGTATCAACGCGCTAGGCCTAGGTTAAAGGCTCCCTTGAGCCGCCCCTAGACGCGTTGGTACATGACTACTTTGGGGTAGAGCCATCCGCTCCCCCGCAAGTCCGGTGAAGCTTGATTCGTCGTAGTTTTTCGACACAAGCATAGGTCAATTAAAAAAATGTAACGCCTCGATTTTACGGTTGGCTCGAGCCTCCGAAAGGTGGGGACATACCTGAGCTATGAACGAACCTTTAAGTTTCAATCGCAATTGAAAAGTACATTTTAATTATTTCTGACACCGGTTAATTGAGGTCAGTCGACGATCTACAACCCATAGAAAACGGGAGAAAGTTTACATGAAAATTAATCCGTTTAAGACGGTTTCTCTCATCACATCACATAAAAAACACACATACTCTATTCGATTGAAAAATGTTGACTTGTTTTTGTTTTTTAATGTTGTTTGTTCATTGTTAAATTCTGAGCACCTTTTGAATTGAATAATTCAATCGATGTCGTTCGTAACAAAAAGTTGCTTAACACTTTTTCCCCAGAAATCGAAACTGAAAACGCACACAAGTTTATCACTTCGCGCTTTCATTCCTCTAACCATTTGAATCAACTCAACACGAGTAAAACTAAAAAGCTATTTTGAAAACGTGTTTATTCCTTTCACACGTAGCTGCTATGGACTGTTCAAGCCAAAATGACGTTTGTTTGTGGTAGTGAAGTAAAATCAGCCAGATTAGAGCCCCCTACATAAATAATGCTCAATCCTTTCGCCTTTGGTTGGTTTTCACAATGGGAGGTCAAATTGTTTTCGCAGTAAATATACATTTGGACTGCGCACAGTATTAGGTATACCTAGTTGTCCAATGAAATATTATCTCACACTAGCATTCCGCCCCGCGGCTCCGCCCGCGTTAACAAAATTTCCCGTGGGTATGAGGTATTTTCCCGCGGTAAAAGGTAGCCTATGTGTTAATCCAGGGTGTCAGCTAACTCCATACCAAATTTTTATTATAATCGCTCCAACCGTTTAGACGTGAAGAAGTAACAAACATACACACACTCACACACTTGTAGTTGTTTTCAACTAAGCTCGGAAAAGTGCAAGTTATTTTTTTAAATGTAATCTACCGACCTACTAATTGCCTCACTTTTAAATAAAACTATATATATGTGGTTCTTTGAAAACGAGCAAATCGATTCGAATATGGTTTGCTAAGTAGAAGCTTGATTCGTCGTACTTTTTCGACTGCATAGGTCAATTAAAAAATAAAGACCCCTGGCGCCGGAATGGATTAGTGCCCAGATCTTGATACTATCCTGCCGAATTTTAGGTAACACGCTAAGTTAAGCTGGTAGGCTGGTACGTATACCTAATATATCTTTTCACTGCGGCAGTGGCCTGAAATGTTCCGAAGCTGTCGCGTGTAGGGTGGGAGACCGAAAACCGCAATTTGCGTCCCGGATACCGGAAGTTTTGCATTAGCCTAAAACTTTGAGGAGATAAGAACGGAGTCGGAATGTGATGAGAATCGCAATTTCAAACGCTCACCACATTTTTCGGGTTCTCATTTAGTAAAATAATTTATTTAATCTGTTTTTTAATATTCTTTGTGGCGTAGTTTACCCGTGGACAGATGTGGGCTGATTAGATAGAATACTTTGGTTGTCGTTATTTTTAACCGACTTCAAAAAAGGAAGCTTTCTTATTCAGTTTGCTTATTTGGTGAGTTAAATTATACGCGGTTAAAAATATTTAGTTATTCCAGTGTTCATGTACTTAATTATCTGTCTGACTTGTTTTGTTTAAAGAGGACATAAAGAAAACATCTCCCACATTTCTATATCTCAGTCTTAGATTTCCAATTATTTTTATATACAGGCATAGACATGGAACAATAAAACCTCGGCCAGTTTTTGAATGGATTGTATTATTTCCGTTATTAAATTAACTCAATTTGGCGTCTTTATTGTTTCACTCAAATAACACAAAAGAAATAATATACTGTATGTATGTTTTCAAAACAAACATACATGATACTTCAAAAATGAAGTAAACGATGTTGCAAGTATTTAAATTATATCTTTCTTCGCCCATTAGACTCTATAGCCATAACCGTATTTCTTCAAATTCATTTTACTGTTCCATTATAAATAAAAAATAAGAAAAGCTTTTCTGTAAATAGCCGCTTTCTCGTAATGCGTGTGTGTTATTTTATTGCGCAACGCGTGTCGCATCAGGAAGCGGGCGATAAAATCTGTAATTGATTCACAACTCCAATGAAGCTATCAAAACTCAGTAACATTATTCCACAACACGAACATTATACCACAATCAAAAATGTACCAAATCAACTTTAAAAGTAGAAAGTATACAAATCCTTTGAAACAGAAAGCATCTGTGGTCGACCGAGGCGTAAAGTTCAAAGCAAGGGGGTACAGTACAGTGGGACGATCTGGGAGTTTTATATGCGGCCTTTATTTAATATGTGTTATATTGCACCGGCTTTTATGTGACAGATTGCATATAAACTCCCATATCGCGTCTATGGGTTACAACCTTGGACGATTGGATAGCAGAATTTTCGTAAAGTCTCACTTACATCCTTTTTACGCGCACACCGTGGCTCGGAAACAATAGCCTTTGTTCCGTACGGGCTACATGCCCCATTCTTTAATTAACAATTACGTTTTGTTACATAAAATGCCTAAATGCCAATAGAACGAAGGATTGTCTGTTTTACAGTTTTTAACGCAAAATAAGCCTTAACACTTCAGAATATAATTACCTGTTTCGTGATTGAAGTTTTACACAAGCGTAGCTAGGTCAATAAAAAAAGAGGTATAAATGTTTCGACATTTTCAAACTAACAGCTGCATAGCCGAGGACCTCTTCACTACGGAGGCTGCAGTTACGAGGTGGAGTTTATACTGTTCGTTCTTTTCCACAGACGAAAGCCATCTTTGAACGATCAACCATTGACAGCTCTGGGCCTTGGTGCTTATTACTACTTATTAGTTTTGACGTCGAAAAATGGTTTTTGTTAAATCTCACTTCGAATAAAACCCTTAAACAAAATCAGTTTCTAATATGCTTAAATAATTATCAAAATCCTATGTTTCAACTACAGCTATTCTCGTAACAATATCGCATTTTCTGTGTAACTGGTACATTTTGATGCATTTGTAATGTTATTTACAAAACAATCTCACTCATTTGGCCTTCTGAAAAGATGTTTATTTTAAATATCCAAAGGAAACTAGCAATTACATACTTGTACTAACTTTGAATTTGGTCGGTAAATATGAAATCAGTTTCCTTATGGCTTCATTAAATAATCTAAAATTTATTGATTGTGGTTGTTGAACTAAATAAGTATCCGAGGAGAAACCACTGCAAACCCAGACTTATCTGGGTATATGAGCACTTCATTTAACATTCAAATGCAACGCTACTTACCTAGTCGTTTTCTAGTTTTACGGCCACGACACTACTTTGACTTACTTATCATTTATAATCTTTTGGTATCAATTACACAGGTTTAACTTCAGATTCTGTTCGATTTCAGAGAGATGCAATAAATCCGGAAGATTTGTCAATTGTTTAAATGCAGTGTGATAGAGCAATCATTTAACAATATAAGCTGTTGCCCGCGAGCCGACGGTCATCACATTCTTCCGGGATGAAAAATGTCCTCATTCTAAGTTGCATTCTATTCCGTTCAGCCGTTTTTGTGTTGCGTCAACTCACAATCATCAAAACGTTGACCTTTATATTGATAATATGTTAGGTTTAAAACAATTACTTTCTTCAGTAACTAGCAGAATATCTACCAAAAATCTGAAATGGAAAAAATCGGGAAATCAGCTGCTTCTGCAAGACAGACGAATGCCTAAATACCGGATTTAAAATTACTTTTTTGCGCAAACAAAGGAGGAAATTACAATTAAGACTTAATTGACCTAAAGAATATCGCAATTAAGGTCGCTAGTAATTAAGCGGGTTGTGCAAAGAAAATAATTTGGTTCAAACTTTTTTTACTCCTAATTAAGATCATCCCCAAGGAAGACGGTCAGACATTTAATTGGATTAATCGCTTGTAGGTGTTAAACAATAATTTGTAAAGACTATACCTTAGAGAATAAATATACAATGCCTCCCACAATTTTTTTAAATTAAACTCTAAGGACTATATATACATACATATATAAAACTTTTAATAAGGATAATGCAATTCAGTATTGTATTTTTTTCCTTAAAGGGTAATTAAATCAAATAATATTCTATTTAGTCATGTTTCCTTTTTTAAGTTACTTCATCAAATAATAATTTAGTGTTTGTTAGCGTAAATGGCATGTTAATGTAAATTAATCTTATGAATGTGAAAGACTTATTTATAAATTATAACTATCAAACATCAAAACAAGTTAACTAGCACAAGAAACAAAATGAATTCTCGTTACATAAGTTATCTTCGTCATAAGTTAGTATAAAATGGTCACAATATAGCAGTTTGTTTTGCAAATGAGAATATATAAGAGAAAAGCTTACATAACATTACTGTACATAAATGACTTTTTTTTCTAGTCATTGTTTCAAATGCATAGTATTTTTTCTAAACACAAAAAATAAATTTGTTGGTAGAGACAAATATCACATTTTAAGATTTTCCCCAGTTTTGTTAGGACATTGCAGGCTGAATCACCTGATTGTCTAAATCAAGACGATTTTGTTCTAAAGAATTCACGTAAAGGCTGGCTATAGCTACTTGTACAAGCTATGTCAGAAGCCAATTCCGACACCAGGGTTTATGAGGTAGACTAACCTCGAAAGCACACGATAAGCAAAGCATCGCGACCGTGTCGCGTCGTCGCCGGCGCAGTTTGTGTCACTAAGCGACCATACAATTACCTATTGCGCGGTCATACAATTAGGCTGGCCGGCCTCCCGACCTCGGTGTGAGGTTAACGATCACTATGGCGGGATGGCCGAACAATGTCCCGTTACCTGACGCTCGCAGCATTATAAAATCTACTCTAAATCTCGACAGACACAAAATAATAATATGTACCGTAGCCTGCACATGCAGCTGGACACTTTAACCTTGAGAGCGCCCGTAGCGTTAGGGGTGGATTTCGTAGTGCGAATGTCTAACCGCATGTGCTGGCTTCTATACCTAAGCTAAGCAGGCCCGGCGCACTTCGCGCCAGAGCTCCAGAATGTACCTACGCCGGGCGACCGTCTTAAGGCGGAAAGCTAGGAAAAACGCGCGCGCTTGTGAAGACGCTATTATTTAGTCTGTGGTAATACGGACTCTCGCGGCGCGGTCTTAAGGTGCATTTTGTTTTAATACGAGCGCATTGACAAACGGTAGGCTATTATAGCCAGGGTCACGTTCGACGCGTTCAATGTAATTTGATCGTTAGTGGCGTGGTAGCTAGAATTAAATTCGCACGTTTGCTATCAGAGAGTGCGCCTTCTGTACCTAGTACTATTATTTATTCTGTGACCTAAGTTCCTTTATTCACAAATAATAAAATTGTTTCTAAGATTTTATATAATCATAAGGCTTAATAAAATCTGTACGTAGATATTTGCATTTAAATGTAAAAGCATTACCAAATGCTTGAGAATATTTTCATCCTATTCTAGCTGCCCTGCTACCATAGGTGAGAGGAACCAACAGTGCGCCACAGTCTCGTCGATCCAAAAAAAATATTCAGCGGAAACCCTGTAACTTTCGGCAGTTATTAATATTAAATTAGTCACTCACGGTGTTTGTAATTTGTTTAACAAAGCTAAGTAACTATTGCCAAGTGTAGCCATTCAATTTGTCCACGCAATTTCGTTGAACACAAGACCTAATTTAGTTTCATCAAAGACGACAGCGCCAGGTTGTGTTGTGTCCTAACGTGGAGCGAGTATAGAACGGCGAGATGAGTTCACGAACAATAGATCGTTAACTTTAATTGCGTCGTGTTTCACAGCACCGTTGCTAAACTTGCTCCAGATATTGTACTGACCTAATTTTATTGGTGTTTTCAAAAGACTCCGATTTTGTTGGTCCGATAACAAAACTCAACCGGATTATCAGATATTTCGGAATGTTTCAGAACGGCGGCGACGGCGTTTGCAGCAAGCTTTTGGTATATTTCAAGAAAATTATGGGTAAACCCCAAGAGCTTAGTCAGAATATGAAAAAAAAATGTAATTTCCTTAAATATGCAAAAAAGGTAGTAAAGGAAAAATAAATATATAAGGATATCACTAGTAAATCTTGTAATACAAACAATAATTATTAAAAAAAAAAGAAAATATAAACCTCTCGCGACAGCTCACTTTAATCTCCTAATCTGAAATTTAATTTCCTTTTTTTACGTTTTCTGTAAATGCTTTTTCTGACAAACCAACCCACAGTAAATCAATTTAAAGAAATCCACAAAATGAGAACGGGTAGATAACCGCGCATTCTCATCGCAGTTTGCTTTAATTCGTTCCCCCGCAGCATCACAAGCAGTTTGGTTACACAAGATATGCTAATCACGTCTGAGAGTTCACAAACGTTATATATATGTATTATTTTGTATAATGCTGCGTCGTGTGTGCTAATTTTGTCTGCTTTGTGATCTTTATTATGTTTGTCTCCTAGATTGTGTGTGCTTTGTGTAAAGTTGAAAGGGATTATAATGCGATGATTGTGAGTAGCTCTCGTGTGAAGTACATGCTCAATTTATCTAGTATCGTCAAGTATGTTGCAAAGATTACGCGAGGATCAGTGCTTTAAATAAGTATTGTTAAACGTCTTATAAGCGAATAGATAGTTACATAACAATAATGACAAATAGTAACATGATTCTCGATATAATATGAACATAGTACATACAGAATGCTAAAGTCATTTCATTACCTCTCCTTTTTGGCTGCGCCGTACGTAGTCGGGTAAAAATAAAATATCTGAGTAATTTTAGATAAATAACTGTTGTCCTACTTTCTGATTCAATGACGTCAGAAATAGATTTTCTAGAATACCGTCTCTTCGTCGTGAGACCTTCCATTCACCCAAAAACTGGTCATGTCCAGAACAAAGTTGTATTAATAAAGTTAGTTAATAGCTTTATAATATCAAAATCGTTTCGATCAGTGTGCATTAATAAATATAAGACGCAAACATTATGACACAAAATAAAGATTAAATACCATTACATATGTATAGTTTGTCCAGATTTACTTTCAGAAGTTTTTCGTTTGTTTGTTCCCGACAAATATCTGCGCGGTCGTGGT
This sequence comes from Teleiodes luculella, assembly GCA_948473455.1. Lineage (NCBI taxonomy): Eukaryota > Metazoa > Arthropoda > Insecta > Lepidoptera > Gelechiidae > Teleiodes > Teleiodes luculella. Next base: position 5,343,215 of record OX419599.1, on the reverse strand, counting down.
CACCATCTTCTAGCGCCGCCTGCATCACGCACTGTTGCACACCGCAACTCGCCTTTACCACGGGGTTCAGCCATGTTGACTGATTTGTTACGCTGGGCACCTCAACTTGATCTCTTAGCTGATAATTGGTTGAATGTAAGCAGAAATGTGATAATTTTCTCAGAAATTGTATAGGATTTTATATATAAGATTGTTAATTATTACGTTTTTATTTCTTTAAAATTTTTGATTTCTGTTTAGAGTAGTATTATTCTGTTTTTGTTGTTGTTTTTTGTAAAAGTTTAGCATTATAAGTAAATTGGTCTATACTGTAAGCTTATAATGTGATTTTTAAAATAAATAAATAAATAGTTTATTTGTATAAATCTGCTGAAACATTTGTAGTAATAGAACATAATGCAAGAGCGAGAGAGTTTTGTACTCGTTTATTTTTTTTATTACGCCATATAACTAAGAAACCTCTTTGTGAACTTCTTATCTTCATTACGTTTGAATTTGGAACCTAGTATGTTCCTTTTTTCTAATGCATATTACCACATGGTACCACTAAAAGTAAGTAGTCCAATAAAAAAAACGTGTTCCGCACTGTCCGTTCGTCACGCATTCGTCATTTAACTTACACATGCGAGTCATTCCGTCATTTGTTTTATTGAGATGTAACTGGCCACTTACCGTTCACTTTTATTTGGTGTGTCAACGAGACTGTTTTTTCGCGTGGTTGCCAGTACTTTTTGCGAGTACCGGAGCGTGACATATACTCGTACTTGTAACGGTAACATAACAGAGTAACAGTTACCGCTCTGATCTCGCGATAATGTACGGCGATGATTGCTGGTTATGCGTTTATCCTCTCGTTTTTATGCTAGGTCGTTCACCTTAGGTCCCTTTTGATTGAATGTTCATGAATCATGCTACAGAAGTGGAATGGAAGTAGTTTGTTCTTTGTTTTATGCAACTGTGCATTCTGTCGTTATTTCACGAACAAGTTCTAAGACATTGTGTGTTTGGGTATTGTATCATTGAGGTAGAAAAGCAATTCTTGCTCTGTCAATCGTCTTGTCCCAAGCCGTGTCTCTCCGATGATTATTTTCCTTTACAACATAAAACGTCTAATCTATTTATATTCGTATAAAAGCGCTATTATTATAATCTTTCCTTCTCTTTATTTCATAACCTTGCTAATATACCTACAGTTATAATTTTTGTTTTGACAGCTCTAGCCATCAAAAACACAACTTGTAAAAAAACCAAGTCTCGCAATTCAGTTCTTCTACCGTAAAAAGTTGTCAGATCCATGTAATACCAAGTCGGTTAAATTATTCAGTCCCTACTTAAAGGGTCCTTCTGTCTTAAGTTGTTACGTAATTAGCTAACCTAACAACATCAGTAATCATATTAATATTTAAAATCTTTTATGTTTTAAATAAATAGACTGACTTGGCCATCGCATGAAAACACAATGTATCTCACAAGTAATACATATTGTATTAAATTAACTGTTTAGTGCGATTGCCAAGTCAATCTATTTATTTAAAACATAAAAGATTTTAAATATTAATATGATTACTGATGTTGTTAGGTTAGCTAATTACGTAACAACTTAAGACAGAAGGACCCTTTAAGTAGGGACTGAATAATTTAACCGACTTGGTATTACATGGATCTGACAACTTTTTACGGTAGAAGAACTGAATTGCGAGACTTGGTTTTTTTACAAGTTGTGTTTTTGATGGCATCTCATTTCTTTTTGTAGGTAGTCTTCCTCTTTTTCTTTTCGGGTACTGCACTCGGGGACTGCCGCGGTAAAGCTATTAGCATTTTTTATCAACTTAAGCAATTATAATTACACAACAACAACAAACTGAACTCCAACACTCCAACTCCAACACTCCAACACCCCCAACACCCAAACACCCCCAACACCCAAACACCCCAAAACCCAAACACCCCAACACCCCAACACCCAACACCCCAACGACCCAACCCCAACCCCAACACCCCAACCCCAACACCCCAACACCCCAATACCCCAACACCCAAAACCCCAACACCCCAACGACCCAACCCCAACCCCTCAACACCCCAACACCCCAACCCCAACCCCAACACCTCAACACCCCAATACCCCCACACCCCAACGACCCAACCCCAACACCCCAACACCCAGCACCCCAACCCCCACCCCTCAACACCCCAACCCCAACCCCAACACCTCAACACCCCAATACCCCCACACCCCAACGACCCAACCCCAACACCCCAACACCCAGCACCCCAACCCCCACCCCTCAACACCCCAACCCCAACCCCTCAACACCCCAACACCCCAACCCCAACACCTCAACACCCCAACACCCCAACCCCAACCCTAACCTCAACCTCAACCCCAACCCCATCCCCAACCCCAACCCCAACCCCAACCTCAACCCCAACCTCAACCCCAACCCCATCCCCAACCCCAACCCCAACCCCAACCTCAACTCCAACTCCAACTCCAACTCAACTCAACTCAACTTATCAACTTAATTATTATGACGTGTATAATTATTTATATATTTATTTAATATTAAATATAATTATTTATTTATTTTATTTAAGCAGTATTTTTTTCCTTTGTTTTTTTTTCTCAAAGTTATTTAGGTACTTATCTACACCTATTTAATCCATTAATACAGGTACACTGATTCGATAACTGCAAACGTAACTTTGTAATTCTATGTTTGCCCCCAGATTTATATAGGATTACAAAGTTATCTAGCAGATGATGTATCTAAAAAAGTAGGCCGAAATTGCAAAATATTTTAGTTTTCCCTTGGTTTATATGCTAAACACTAACTTCATTTTAAATTTAAAGCTTCTATGTCTGCTAGAAGTGCCTTAGAGTTTTGATGATCGGTCAGTCAGTCAGTGAGTGAGTGAGTGACAAAATTAAGAAACTTTGACTAGTTATAATTCATAAACTACTGGTTCTAATTGATTGAAATTTGAAATGTACCGTATTTATACAATGCCTGCTTGGTTACTGAAAACTCAGGCTTCTTGTTTTATCCACAACGAAGTTATAGGGGGGTCGAAAATGGCCTGAACTGCTTCGAGAAAAGTATGGTACGGCCGTGCCGCTTTTTTGCTCGACTTGGCGGGGGCACTGCCGTGCCCCCAGATTCGTCGACTGTTAACAATTTTTGTCTACATTGCTTATCAAAAATTATGATACATTTTAGGGTCTTTTGTTTATCGTTGCATGATCGTTGTCTGTTAGTGAATTATGGTATTTATATGCTTACTTAAAAATTCTACAAACTTGGAAAGATTAAAGTCACATAGACTGCAAATAAATAACATACCAAAGGAAAAAATAAAGCTAGATTAATTTACCAAAGAAATAACGCTAGATAGTACTACAGGTTTTATTTCTACCCACGAATTCATTACAACACGACATGAAGTCAATTCTATTTCACAGCTCCATTTGACGAGACCTCACTTTCACTGGGTTAAGGCTGTGTCGCTTTTGATGTGTTTCATTACGATTTGCTACATCTAAACACTCGTCTTTGTTGCTATGGCAACGCTAAGCAAAGAACTTTCCTCCCGAATCATGTTCATATTATTATGCTTTCATTTCGTATAAGTCAATTGGTTTGAGTAATGTTGTATTATAAGAACGTTCTTCTTTAGGCACTTAGCTACTCAAGTTAAATTTTCCTACTTAGTAACAAGCCTGTTGGGCTTTTTCTTGTTTCTGTCTTTTGTTTATTCTCCTTCTTTTTTTCGAGTTGACAGCAAACTCAGATGTCTCGGCACAGCCAGCCACACGGATAGCGTCGTCAATAGCCTTCATCAAGTCCTCTCGCGTGCAGGTGACTGGACAAGAAAGACAGCTAATGGGATGGTCCATTTTCTGGGGAACTATACCACAACTACACTCCAAGTTGGAATCTCTTATACATCCTCATCTGTTCAAGTTATTCCTAGTTCGACCCACCTGCACAATAAATTGATAAATATAATAAACAAGATGTCGTTATGGTTTTTAATAGAAAAGGATGAACCTTTGCCTCTGAATAATCATACTAATATTATAAAGAGGAAAGATTTGTATTTTTGTGTGTGTGTGTGTGTGTATGTTTGTAATAAATAAACTCAAAAACTACAGAACCGATTTCAAAAATTCTTTCACCATTAGAAAGCTACATTCACCCTGAGTAACATAGGCTACCTTTTACCGCAGGAAAAACGTTGACGCGGGCGGAGCCGCGGCGGAAAGCTAGTATATAGTATGTATGTATTTTCTTCCAGATATTTCACCCCTTACAAAGTGGTCACGTGTCGCCTTCGTGTTGCATGTCAATTGAATCAACGACTTTACTTGGTAACGATATCTCATGTGTTTCTCGAAATACAAGCGACGGGGCGCGGTGGGCGTGCGTGTAGTCCACATACTCGTAATATAAAATATACATAATATAAAATATAATAAAAATAATAATAAAATATACATATTATTATATACCCCCGATTCTGCCATATACATCAGAGTGAAAATATATTTAATATTCCTTAACAGCTCATATATTTCATTCCTCATCTCAGCCGACAGACGTCCACTGCTGGACAAAGGTTCCCCCCCAAGGATCTCCACAATGATCGGTCCTGCGCTGCCAGCTTCCAGATCGCCGGTCCACCACGAGGTGCCCACACGAGTGGGGCCTGCCTACACTACGTCTTCCGGCGCGCGTGGCGCGGTCGCCATTCAATAACCTTTCTGCCCGCGCAGCAATGTGCCCAGCCCATTGCCACTTAAGTTTAGCGATTCTTCAAGCTATGTCGGTGACTTTGGTTCGCCTGCGGACCTCAAATTATAAATCTTTTCATTATAAATTATTAAAAAATACTTTAAAAAATAAGACGACGAATCCACCAATAAATTAAATTATTTATTTCCTTTACATAAGCAAGTAGATCGGAAGTAAATCTTCTTAATTTCTGTTCCATATATTTTAGTAATAATATTCTTCTAAATATTTCACACAAAGCATCAGATGACATTGATTCTCTCATTATTCCATTAGAAAAGACGCCAGGTAATCGTCGGCGCCAGATCAGACGCCGCCTTTAACCCTTTATAAGGCAAAACAACTTTACAAAATGCATTCGTTTTCGACTTCATGTTGAGGGTTCAAGGTTAAAATTAAGGTGGCAATATAGTGGTCACTGCCTTGTAAAGGTTTAAGATAAGTAATATGGTGTGACGGTGTGCAACAGCCTTTATTTCTTTGTTAATAGTGGTATTGTTATCGTGGTGTTACAATGTATGTTGTGAAAACAGCGTTTAAAGTGGCGAAATGTGATGTTACTGTCTGATTGGCGCGGCGTGTGATTCATATTATAAATCTTTTAGCTATATTTACACCGAGTTTATCAGTCTAGTCTAGTTGTTTAGTCGCAACATAGTGGTAGTACTCAAGAAACTTTATTTCTTTCTCCAAGACTTTCCTCAAGGAACATAGGATGAAATCTAATCCCCCGTAGCATGGAGTGATATGATAGGAGTTTATATTTACATTTAACTGTTAATTTTAAGTTAAAATATATCCTATGTTCTTCATGTAGCTTCTCAACAGTGAAAAAATGTTTTAACTGGGTTCAGTAGTTTCAGAGCTTATTCGATGCAAACAAACATACAATCAAAACTTTCCTCTTTATAATCTTAGTTATAGATTTTAGATGGTAATTTTTGGGTTCCATACTAAAAAATAAAAAACGAAACCTTTTAGGATAACTTCACTCGTGTGTCTGTCCGTCCATTAGTTGCTTCAAGTTCAAGTTACGATGTCCATAAAAGTAAATTGAATTTGAAAGTAGACTAAGGTCTCTGCAAGGAGGTGTTGCCACAATCCCCACGCGGGTTGGGGATCGTAGTTGTTGTTTCTCTGGTTACACAGGTGAACGCTACTGCCTCCTCCTGGCTTCGCTCACAGGAAGATTTCAATCCATAAAACAACTTATTCGCTAAGACGGTACGTAAGATAGTACAAATCGAAGTAAAACGGTTTAAAAATAAATGACTTGGCTTCTGTATTATGTTGATCTTAATCTGCTTAATAAACCAACAAAGTGAATTTAACTATAACAAATGAAGTTGTAATGTGAGATGTTTTGAATCTCGTTAACAGCGGAACTAGGAAGAATTCCATTCCAAATTGTCGTCGAATCGAAACCTAATATTCTGGATTTCGTTCGAGGCGGCTCCGGTATAAACAATTCAATCGTTTACGTGTCTTTCCGAGCACGGAATCATCTTTCTTTTCGGACAATCAGGTGATTCAGCCTGCAATGTCCTAACAAAACTAGGAAAATACACACAAAGTGATTTTGGTTCGGCGAGTGCCCCGCCTGGATTCGAACCTGGTACCTCTGGGATGTGAGACGAGCGATGTACCTAAGTCCGGTGAAGCTTGATTGGTCTTACCTTTTCGACACAAACATAGGCCAATTAAAAAAAACCGTTGTACCACTCTGCTACGGAGACTGCTGGGAATCTCTGTTAAGTTTAAATTGAAATACCTACTCTTAATTTACCCCAACATTTCAAGTATTCAGTGGCCTTAATTTTTTTGGGTATAGCGTGAGCTCTATCCAAGTTTGTGTTCATAAAGTATTTGCCCTCCGTCTCAGGGGAGAGTATCCTCCTTGAAACTTGGGAGGGAGTTGTTCACACCTCTCACCTGGGCACCAATTCTCAAAGAAACAATGTACAAATTCTGTGCACATTGCGTAGTCTGTATGATGCAAATGTAAGAGTTCACATTTGAGTCGAACTGGCGAAGTAATGAACATGAAACTGTAGTACAACTTGTGGATCGTAGCTTGGTGATTCGGAGCCCCCGGCGAATAAATAAATTGACCGGCGGCGCTGTATTTGCTCCCGTAATTTGTGGAAATGAAGACGGGGAACCGACTTGGGAGTAATGAACTTCAGCTCCTGCTAATGTCGCCGCAATACCGTTTTACAATGCATCCACGTGTCACTTGTTTATGTTTTACAGTTTAGGTACTGCATTTGTATTGCTACTTGTTTCATACTTAGTCGCTTTTAATATGTACAGCCCTTTAAAATTTTACACGCACGTACAACTTTTTTTTTTTCAAAACGCTCGTTAGTTTTTGGAGGTTCCGGGTTTGAATCCCGGCACTCGTCAAACAGATGTCATTTTGTGAGTCTCTCCCCGGCTGTTGCTTAGGACATTGCAGACAGAATAGCTTGATTGTCTGGAAAGAAAGATGACTCCGTGCTTTTGAAGGCACGTTGAATCATTGGTCCCTGCTACTTTTAAGTAGTCGTTACACAAGCCATGTCAGAAGCCTTTCGATAATTCTGACACCAGAGTTTGTAAGGTAGGTAGATCAACATCGAAACCCACACCATAAACAAGCAAGCTGAAAACATCATCTGATGTACTTGAAGTACCGCACCCCCCCCACACTGGTGTCTTTCGAGCGTCTTTGTTCCAAAAAAACGCTGGAAAGACGCTCGAAAGACGCGACGCCATGCGCCAGTGTGGGGGGTTGTAAAGTCAACGTCAAAACGTTTTATTCTTCAACATCTAAATACCAAGGACCAGTCCATGGCTGGCACATTCACAAAATAGATATTGAATTTGAAGTAGCTTCATACACAACAATTTAAGCACGACAAAGTACTGCGCTATTTTAAACAATTTGGTATAATAGGCTTCAAATAAAAGTCACTAAAATATTCAAAGTGATTTTAAATGTTTCCCATCGCGTGTTTTGGCTGCTGACCTCTATAAGTTGGGCGTCTGATAGAAAGCTGACCATTAGCAGCACTGTTCGTGTCATAGTGTGCGGTGTGCCTAATGCTATTGTACTCGTAAAACGTTTTAGTACAATAAACTTTTGAACGTGACCTTTCGGGGCTTTCAACTTCCTCGGTGATTCCAATGACGAACGGATTTTTTTTATTGAATATTTTATTGTTGGACAGTTCTGTTAAACAAAGCCATTTATACATAGGTACTTAGAAGTCAAAGCAATAAAATGTATTTATGTATTATAATTTAAAACATATAAAAAACAGTGTTATGTTTTTGTTATACAAGAAACAGAAATTTAAACTAATTTAGAGAACTTTCCACCATATTATGATATCGTGGCAAGTTCTTTATGTTAAGTTAAAATAAATTACTAGATTTGGTTTGTGTCACATGAAGCTGTTGTTTTTCTCTTTAGGTAGGTAGGTATGTAATGGAATTTCAATGAAGAAAATATGCCATTTGTGGCTTTAATTAAGTACCAATACATCTGAATATTGTGAATTTATATTTGCCTGTTCTCGTTATTCATTTTACAACGCGTCTTTATTCTGCACCAAAGACTTTCCTGCAACACAGTTTCAACTCGGAAAATAAACAAATCACCTCATTTTCTAAAATAAGTAACGTCATAATCGAGTTGTTTCTCTTTAGACTGATTCTTTGGAACTCTTTATAAGAAGTTCAATAAACATATTATTTTGTCCTTTTCAAAAATAATAAGAAATCTGTTCTTCTATATATATTCTAACCCCCTCTTTATTATCCAAGTTGTAACGCTGAATCACCAATCAACGTTCATTGTTTGAAGGGACGTATTTCATACAGGATTTGGGGATCACGATTTTGACAGGTCGTTAATAAGAAAACACCCTTGTTAGTTTACACACCCCTCGCGCAACTAAGAGGCGAGTAAATAAGTTTCGCGTCATGCCCACGTTAGGGAACAAATCGAAGGCCCTTCGTACTCCTCATCTCGTTTTAGATGTGTCATGTTGATTCGAGAGACGTAAAGTTACCCAAAACTGACATAACATCAGGCGTTCAACTTATATTGCAATTATCGACCGAAAAGAAAAACTTTTCGAAGGTTGTGATTTACTGAATTACAACTCTCTTCTGTCTAGTCGTCATCGTTAACAGTACAGTAGATAATGTTTTCTCACTGAAGCACACTGAAAGTCTTGAGTCTACCCTGAATCAGAACCGTTAAATTTTTTCGCAAGTGTGTGCAGTTTTCTTCACCATGTTGCTCATGATGCTCATCAAATAACCTTTTTTTTTCTTTTTGAATTGACCTATGCTTGAGTCGAAAAAGTACCAATTTAGCTTCACCGGACTTACGGGGGAGCGGATGGCTCTACTCCAAAGTAGTCATGTACCAACGCGTCCTAGGGATGGCTCAAGGGAGCCTCGGACCTAGGCCTAGCGCGTTGATACGCAAAAACATCGTGAAGGAGACGGCGACGACGACGCCTGAGGGGCTCCGTAATCGATTATTAGTTTTGATTTTGGTTGTGGCATTGTTACCTGAAGGGATCAAATAAACGTTTCTTTGATGCTCTATATAGAGATACGTCTATATTTGAATTCGAAAACACATTGATACGCGCCCTCTGATTGGAACACTAGTCACGACCCTAGCTACCACCAAGTAAACGAGATTTTCTGGCTATTTAAAGCAACTATATATATAAACAATCAGTTTGCGTACGATTCGTATCGTTCGATTATATCACTGCACCTCCGCTCCGTCATAGTAATTACTCGTATGTACCGTGCGATGCGATACCGCAGCGCTTGAGAGCCGAATATCGGATGTAGGTAGACGCGGATGTAGGTAGACGTTTTTCCATTAGAGGCTCCTCTCGTGCCATTACGTCGCAAATGGCGCGGGCAAGAGCCTCCGGTATTCTCACCAATCTTTCTTTATCCACGTTGAATATTTTATGCGCATCTCTACGGGAAGACGAGTGACACACTTAGCATAATTCCACAATCAACAACTCACTTTGCGACATTGAAGCGATCTTTTCAAATGTGGGCCAAACCCTGAACCGAATTGCTACACGCACGATATTTGCACAATAAATAAATCTGTACAGTATGATTCACTAACGCTGCTTTTTAACCTGATTCTGCATTCCTGGTGTGCATCCAATGAATAAATGTTTGGTGGTTTGAAATTGAGAGTAATTCTTAGGATAATTTTGTATCTTGGGTCAGTAGTATTATTATTAGGTATTACGACAGGCTTGCGTGGTCCGTCCTATGTAAATAAATATCCATTAAAAGGTTTAGTCATCTTCATGGATTTGACGCGACGATCGTATAAGTTTAGGGTGCATGAAGCATCTGATTGGAAATTACGCCTAATTTGACCAATACGCTCTTATTTCACGTCATTCATTCAAAACTGCATACGTTTCTCTGCAGTCCCTTTTGTTGCCCATATGAACAAAGAGAATTGTAACTTATTTTTCAGTTTACAGTGTAATTAATTAGAGAGAACACCCACCATTATTATTTAAAAAAATGCCTGGAGTCAGCAAAACACTACAGTGATAGAATTTACGTTGCTCTTTCAAATACTTGTGTGTGTGTGTCGTCGTTCAGTTCAAATCCAGGTAGTTTCCCAAAGCCGATTTCAGCGTTTCTTTGGAACATAATCGGATTATTCTATCTTAGTAATCGGTGAACCGGCAAACGTATAAGACTTTAGACTAGAGTATCTCCGGGGCTATCTGTCCTTGGAAACGCGTTAAAGAATCTCGAATTGCTTTTATGTTTGCCTGGTAAGTTTACTGAACAAATAAGTTTTCTTTACAAAGTACAAAGCCCGAGCGGAGTCTATTTACACCGTGAAATTTAACTAGTTGGAATAGCCTTTTGAAGAATTAATTCTACTGTCAATTTTACTATGGAAATAACTCGAAAATTGGGAATAAAGAAGTTATCCCATACATTTTGACCCGGGGACTTTTGTACGAAACGGCGGATTTTTTTCACAATATGGTCCCATGATGGTGTCAAAGTTGCTTATATTCATAAGTAGACTCCTTCTAATTTAGGTTTCCTGAGAAGCTCTTCAACCAGTTAAACACTTTAAAAAACTATATTACCATGTATATTGTGGGTCTTTCGGTTTGCAAAGCAAAATATTTCTTAGAATTAATTAAAAGTGAAAGCTAACATGTTTGAAAAGCCGGATTCCCCCAACAAATCGTTCGTGTCGGTCGGTGCGTAGCCTGCCTAATTGACATGGGCCTCGTTTGTGCGCTCTGTACTCATTTGTCCGACCCGGTGACTCAGCGGAAAGTCGGAGGCGGTACATTATTTATTAGAATAGGTACCAGCAGATGACCAACTTGACAGACAAGCATATCGGATATATTTTTTAATGTAAGTTTAAGATCCTGAAACTATTTGTCCGCCGTACATTTTCGTACGCGTGAAAAGATTTTTCCCGTAGGAATGAGATATTTTCCCACTGCAAATAGTTCATTCATACAAATCCTGTCCCGACAGAAACAAACACAACAAAAAAGTCGGTGCAACCGTTCTGTAATGAGCGCGTACTTAATATTTTTTTTAATATTGATTTTGATTTGAAGCCTAAGGAAAGTAATCAAGACATATTATACACCGTGAAATTTAACTGGTTGTTTATCCGCAACATAGAAAAATAATTTAAATCTTTTCATATAAACTTCAGTCACGTGACCTTGTATGGAAAGTTGAAAATTATTTTTAAGATTTTATAAGAGTAAATCATCTCTTATTTGAATCAGTACAATTTACGGGCACCTACCTACAATTGAACCGAGATGGAATGAGTATCAATATCCGTAGTAAAGTAACGCATCGTCGACCGTCCGCGGTTCGAATGCAACCCACTAGTTAACCATTCTAACATTCCGATGAACCATTTATCATTTGTTTCAGTTATTCCACTGAACTGTGGGCATTCAAAGCGTTCTCAGAAACGGTTACTTCAATCGCCCGATAATGTATCACTCTTTGTTCTTCGGACAAAGCGCATTGTGGAGATTAAGGTGCCTTATCGTGCCAGCTAATGCTCGTAAAGAGATATACCACTGATCCATACTAAGTATTCTAGGGATTGGCAGGGTTATCGCCCTTTCCAATATGTGTCGTTTACAGGGGTGCATTCTCAAGTGCAGGGGCAATAATCCTTCGAAACGCGTCGCGTGTCTTACCCTCTAATTTAGACTCTAGAGGCTAGAGCAGCGCAGCGGTCGGCAACACGTCTTACTTGCGGCCCGTGTGTTTTGTAAAAAAGCAATAAATGTCAAAATAAATGCATTATTTAATGGATAAGCACGCCAAATTAATGGAAATGCATTAATGAACGTGATTGATCTCCAATCAAATGATGCTCTCAAAAGCTCTGAACTTTATATAAATGCAGTTACTATTTAGTAGGTACCTTGTAGTTTTCATTTATGAATTATTTACGGTGGTTATTTTTCTAGCTACAAAGCCCAAACGTATACACGTAATGTAAGTAGGTATTACGTGTACGAATTAAATTAAGTTTGTTTTAACAATTTACAATGGCATTTTTATTTTTTCTGTGGGATATGACCAATTATACATAGATAGGTATATTGGGCTTCTGGGGTTAATATCACAAGTGCGGCCCGCCTTTAGTTTATTTTGCCAACTCGTGGCCCTTGCCTGCCAGAAGGTTGCCGACCGCTGGGCTAGAGGGTGTTTTGTAATTTTATTTCACCCCTGAAGGTAGAGCTTTTCGCTTGGGACAGGCGCCGTCTCGGTTAATGCAATCGAAACTTGGTGGCTGGCAACATCGCCACCTTAGAAAATTGCAACGATCGTGCTTCATTTGCATGCAAATGCTTAAGCACATTGATATACAATAAACATAGATACACGATCTCATACAAAATCTAACGCCAAACACGGCACCGCGTCAACTATCGACATATACATGCCTATACAGATATTGTACCGTTGAAACTATGTGCAAAATAGCCTTTGAGTTGTTGACTTAATTTTCAATTTAGACTTTAATGCTTAGATAATATTGAACAAATCTATTTGTGCAAATTACTGACAAATTACCTTCTTCCGCTAAAGATATCAACATGTACGGTTTCCAGTAATGAAAGAACATAATTTGAATAATAAATTATATCAATATGGACTCTAGCACATTACAATAAAGTATGATTTTGCCACACAAGCGAGTGTTTTTTGCATGCCAGCCCTCTAGTAGCGAGTAGTTGAATTTTAAAGGCAACCTATTGAAGTTCACCTGATCTGTAATCGGAAAAAGTTTTGCAATTCTTCACTAGATGGCCTAATAAATAATTACAATCACGTCGTGTGGCCCTTAACTGTCAGCCTTCCTCAGGTCCTTAGGCCTTTAGTGACGCAAAAAACATTTCTTATTTTGATATCTAAACCATAAGTGGTTGAGAAATGGTCGCCCGCCCCCATCGCAGGCCTTTTTTTTTCTGGTCAAGGCTTTTATATTTAAGTAAAGATTTAAGTTTTACAATTAAAATAATAATAGAGCAGGTTATTATTTATTTTGGCAGTATTACTTTATCTGAAACCAAACAACAGACTTTTTGTATTTCTATATATTTAACGTTTTTGTGCCTGTCTATTACTAGTTTTTTTTTAATATTTTTTCTTTGATCAGTTGATCTAGCCAGAGAGGTGGGAGAAAGTCGCGCTTCAGTTGATCTTTGATCTATACAATACAATACAATACAAAATACTTTATTGACACCAAAAAAACACAAAATAACAAATTAAAAATACATACAGGAGTCAAAAGGCGGCCTTATTGCTAAGGTATCTATGGTATATTAGCTGAAATTATTATTTATTTTTCCATATTTTTCCATTTCCATTTTTACCATGTTCAAATGCCAATCATTCTTACAAAGTAGCGTCACTTATGGTTTAGATATCAAAATAAGAAAATAATGTTTTTTGCGTCACTAAAGGACTAAGGACCTGAGGAAGGCTAACTACTAAGGGCCACACGACGTGATTGTAATAATAAATCGGCCGTATTTGGGCTCATGCAAATTGAATGTGAAATCTTTAAAAAACTAACAGGCTGTATGATTAAAAAAACGTTTTTCATTTCAATTACCATTGGTTTACATACTAAAACGGTTTACATACCTACTATATTACTATTATTATCAGTTTCAAAAAGCTTTATCTATCACCCGCGTTAATTTTATTGTTGTCCTAATACGGTCCTGTATTTTCTTTGTAAGAAGTATTTCTATTTGACATTAGATGGCGTTTTAGCAGAAATTATGTACAGTAGCCAGCCCATGCGGCTGGACTTTATGACCTTGAGAGCGTATTCCGTAGCGGTAGGTGTGAATTTCGTAGTGCGAGTGTCCAACCGCATGTGCTGGCCACTATAGTATCGAATATTCTAGATGAATAGTCAGACGTTTGCGCCGGTGCGCGGCCATTAAGCGACTGAGGCAGAAGCAAGGCCACCCAAGGCCACACGTTAGATTATGGCCTTCCTTTGCCGGTGCCGTTTTTTGAGCGGCGTTTGTGTATCTATGTTTATTGTATATCAATGCTTAAGCACAATGAATGCCGAGAAGAGCAACTTTTCAACTACCTACATTTTAAGTAGGACATCTTTCATGCCATTAATTTTTGTCGCAGAAGTTTCGCAACTCGTTTTATTGCTTTTAGTCACAGAAATTTTGCAATTCGCTCACTGCAGATGAATTAGCGCAGCAATCAGCTTGTCCGAGATAGGCATCGGTTCGTAGCGAATCGGATCAGTAACACTGTTCGGTGTGGAATTAAGTTATGGTCAGTTATCGTATCTGCAGGTGAGGTCGTAGATCAGACATAATGGCGACATAATTCCGTCCGGCGCGCTCAGCTGACGCGGCCGGACTGCGGCCAACATGCGGGCAGATCGTGAGTGCCGATAAAATGCGGGTACTCGTAAGTTTTATGGAGCGACCGGTAGCGCAGCCTGTTTCCTCGTTATCGCCGACAGGGGGCCTTAAATCAGGCGCCTTTTATTCTTAAAGGCTTTAAGCCTGACAGCGTTCGACGTTCCACTAGTCTTTAGGGACCGATGTAAGGGGAGAATGTTTGGTAAAGTAGCCTCTTCGGTGTTGCCGTGATGGAGTTTGTCGGCTAAACGGTTATTGAGTGCGGGCTTTGCGGTCTACTAGAAATTTGTTCTTCCCGCAAATTGTTCGAGGAACAGAAATGCTTCAATAAAACCTTGCAAATAGCGTCTCGGTTTCAGTTAGGAACTAACTATGAAGCTATTAAACTTTGTTCCGGTGATCCGCTTGGCAGACCACCAGGAAACCGTGTTTAACTTGCAAGAAAGTTTATCGGTTAACAACTTTTTGCTGTCAAGTACGTAACCTAGAGCGCACGGAATGGAATAAGGCACGCGATACCATCTCTTGAACCTCAAATATTACATTCGTCGTACAACTTTTTATTTTGAAATGTCATGGCATTAGTTGTAGTTTTATATTATTAAGACGATATCCTTTGTTCACTTTCAATGCAGCTCATATAATATCCAGATGCGTAAAATGGTTTTTTTTTTCTGTAAAATATGACTTTTTGGTTCTGAACATTCTTAGATTATCGCGGTTGTTAACTGCACTAACGAAACGAAATCGTGGAGAAAACCCGTGAAAATGTGTGTTTTTGGTTCTGTTTGATTTTTTTACGAATATAAATTGTATATGTTTATTTTATCATCAGTAAATACAATACCTACTTGTTACAAACATAGAAAATGTTAAGACAGGAGCCAAACTAGGCTGTCTGTAATAGTCATACATAATAGTAGTAGTCATAGTCAGTCAGTCATAGTGATAGTCATGTGTAATAGTCAGAATCATGTTTTAGTTTTTTTACAGCATTCCACATATACAATACAATAACTTGCCACTGGAAATCAAACCAAGTACCTCCGTAACAGCAGGCGATCTTTCTACCACTCTACTAAGAAAATTAACGATAATGACAAAAGGCTACACTCAAAACTAGAACAGCTTCTGTGACAGTGGAAACCTAACCTAGTAATAGACACGTTTTCCTCTTTTAACTCTTAATCCCTTTTTATCCAGGCAATTACAGTTAACTACATTAACTAATAGGTATTTCGGCTAAGCACTGCGATAGTAAATCGAACTACCACAGTATATAACAGGATTAACGATCCATATATAAAGCTAAGACGTTGATTTACAGCTTCATTTAGGTCTCTGCCACCGATCTAAGCTATAACTTCGAATTCGGGAAAATATGTGCTATCTACAAGCAAGCTAGGTAAGTGACTTACTTACATGGCACATATCGATGTATTACTGAAGACTGTGTAAGTCAATTCCATAATAAAAGTGAAGCTTATGTTAGTGGCTTAAATATTGTTTTCTGCACGAAAATCTATAGGTAAAACACTAATCACAAGGAGACAAGCTGCTAGTTAGTGTATAGTATAATTATTTTTAGATTATACTTTTAAAGCCACGCGACTTGCTTATATTATGTTCTTTCACTTCCCTGGGTTTGCTGTAAGATATTTCTTCAGAAATAAGCAGACCTGTTGTGTCGTCTCTCTACATGTGATGGTCCTTTGTATGTTTATGTGTACAATAAATTGTTAATATATAAATAAGGCTTTTGCTGTTGTTTCACAAAAACCACGCTGACACCTAAACCCGTTTAAAAGTTCTTGTCTACAATGCGCTTTCCGTTGTAATTTTGTCTGAAAGTTGTATTTTCATATGCCCTTCCTTAGTGCACAGTGAATGGCTAAGTGTAAATGAGCAACCTGAAAGTGAACAATTTTTCATATGCATATTTAGTGAAGAAAACAACAATTCCTTTGTTTCAGACCGTCTTATACTTAAGACCTAGACGCAGTTTACAGCTTTCCCCTTCACTTCTAATTAACATCAGCGGAGAGTCGAGTTTTCAACACAATTTTCTCTCCAATAGATATTTTGAAGAACAGACGAAAATTCCCTACAAAGACGGACAAAAGGAATTTCTAACGATGATTGAAAGATTCAGCCAGTTGTTTGTTTGTTTGCTCTTTGTTCTCTATTGCGCTGTCTTTGCCGAAGGACAATTTAGGTCGTACCGTTATAGATGACCCCGAACGCTATAAAAAAAGGAAAATAAAATAGGTATTTCAATTTAGACACGTCGTATTATAAATGAATCTTTTTATTATGTACAGTAGGCAGCACATGTGGTAGAACATTTGCACTACGAAATTATCCCCTACCTCTACGGAATATGGGCGCTCTCAAAGTCAACATGTCCAGCCGCATGTGCTGCCATACAATATGAAACGAAATGAATAGTTTTCTTTTTCGCTCTACCGTCTATTTGTCGCTAAAAATAAAGTTGCAGTGGTAGCAAAAACTAATTACATTAGAAGTCGCCGCGCAGACAACTATGGACCCCAAGGGAGCGCCGAGATTATAATTTAAATGAAGGGGATCAAAGATATCGGAGGGGTCTTTTGATTTTAGCACTAACCGGATTATGATAATAATGATGTAAATCAAACGGCCCGCGCTCACCAACTGGAGGGAGATTGTCTTACAAGATAGCCTTGATTAAATCTTTACTAAACTTACAATTCAATAGATAAGTCTGTTTTAAATAAACCTGATTTATAACTTTTCCTTACTCTTTAATATTAAATTTTTAGATAACATTTAGTAATCAAAATGAGACTGACTATACGATTTCAGATTATTATGTACTATATAATGTGAACAAGTTTAAAAACAGATATATTATAACACCATAAATTACGACAGGATCGATCTTACCACAAAATAAAACACATCAGTCTAGACAAGCGTAAAACATGTGTTTTTGTTGTTATATGTTTAAACACACTATTGACACACAAGTTTGTATGTTAAATGGGCATTGGGCGTCTTAACCCATGTCAGGCCATGTACTGGTTTTGTCTCTTTATGTTGGTAAACTTGGTTCTAAATGATGTCCTAAGTTAACTTGTACAACTTGCCAATTTCCGAAGTTTCATCAACATAGCGACGACACAGGTGCACGCACACATACAGACTCATTCCGTACTATCAACACATGTTTTCCTTTATAAAAAACGCCGTAAATAGCCGGCGTGGATGTTTTATCGGCAGTAAACCCACATGTGCTCTCCCCTCTCGAACGTTCTCAAGTCCCGATAGATCACGTTCGTATAAGGGAGTGTTTTTTTCTCATATATTTTTCTTTACACATTGCGCTCTGTTAGGTTGGTAGCACACGGACTGCTTGTGCCGTTTACAAGTTGTCTGCTGAGACACACATTTTGTATGTACAATTTCTGCATATTCAATGAAGATATGTTTTTATTAAAATCTACACCTACCTTTTTTAAATTGACCTACTCTTGTGTCGAAAAGTTACGACCAATCAAGCTTACCGGACTTGAAGTCTTGACCCGCATTGTGGAGGAAAACATGTGGAGGAGAGGGGTAGAGGGTGTGTGTGGTCCAATTTTTCTTTCTAGCTAATACACTTACAGTTTCTACGTTTAGGTACATTTTGTATAACGCTTGCATCTATCAGTTAACATTAGTTTACTAATAAACAGTATTTGTTCTTGTGAATCTTGCACTCGCTTTGAATCGTCCGTGAAACATCGCATCGGAGACATAGCAGAAGGGTCGTATGCGACTCGCCTATACGATACCCGAGAAAGGAAAAATATCAGCCTCGAGTTCCCTTCTTCCTTGTCCTATTCGTACGATCTGCCTGTCAGGCGCAGGTACCTTACAATGCGGAATATTAAATAAGAAGGGCACTCATGCGCAAGGTTACATTTGGGGCTGTTTACTTATAACATTTAAGTCGAAGAAACAAGAATTCTATCGTTGCTCTATTGTTTACATTCACGTGGGATTTGTTAGGTGTATTTTAGTTTTATTGTATAAATTCCCGAACGCCTTTTTCTAATCTAATAGATATATTTTACTAATCGCGTTATTTTTTCCAGAGAAGTGTATGTACATGCACTATATTGTTATTGTATATGACTACGAACAAAACAGAGCATTGTGGAATATTAAAAAGTGCTCAGTGGGGCGTGTACTACGAAAGGCCTTTGTCGAGCAGTGGACTATACGGCCTGATAATGATGATGATGATGACGTACAAAACAGTGTAGTATTCAATAAATACGACTGTATTGCTAGGTTAACCAACTTTTTCTTGTAGTGTTCTTTTCATAATAGTTCGACCGACTTCATTAACCGTTATCAGAATTATGCCTATTGCCATTGCCTAGGAATGAATAAAAATATACCCTAGCAGGGCTACTACAGAAATTCGAGAGGCTCTGCGACATAATGACAGAACTACTTTAACTCTTTATGTCACTATGTCGTTCTAACACTTCCAGCTTGTCGTGCGTTACATAGTGAGCGTACAGTCTTCAAGCCGCAATGTTTGCCTCTATCTTAAGGATTAAATGAAAGAACGAATTTAGAAAGCATTTTATTTTTTTAAGTAAGAGGAGATTGGAGGCGTGGCTTGAAGATTTATAAGTCAAAGAGGGATATATAAGTCCCGGACCGTACGGGAGCCATCAGGCTGATTTGTAACCGAACACCCGCGGGCAAGTGTCACTAAAACGCATCTAAAATACCACTCCTCGCCTCTAATTCTAAGAACGAACTAAAAAAGTCTGAAGTCGTTAATGGGAGACATTTGACGCGTTCTTCTTCGGAATCCGACTTAAAATTGGATCGGGCGTTAAGTAAAAGTTCAATTTTAATTTAGGATTAGATCCTTTTATAACTATGTATAAATATTCTTCTACTTGTTACAATTTGTTCTGGTGCATGACTTCATGAGTCTTGTGCGTTGCACTATCTGTCCACTCTACTTTCAAATTTCCTCAATGCAATTGCAAGCTTTATAAGTCTTTATTGAATCAAATCAACCCTTTATTTTTATTTCATAAATAATCCCTGGATAGTTAAAACATTAGTCCAACAATTCTTAAAAACAAGCTTCGGAAAGCTCGTACACAAACATTGGGCTCAATTCTGCGTGGCCGCTAAAATATCTAAACTTAAGTAGTTATGTCTCTTTCACGTTCTTAAGAACGAAAAGGGACAGGTGATTGCCAACCTACATTTAGATACACGTCAAACTTCGATTTTACGCATAATTTAGCAGGAATTTAAAAAAATCCCGACTAAATTAAGCTGAATTTGATAGCTGCGCTGCTTATTTTAAATATCATTCATTCAAAATTAAATTCATTTATCTCCCCATCCTTTTCGATTCCCATATGAATGAAAGAGACCAACAAGATTTTAGCGGCCACGGCTGAATTGAGCCCATAATCAGATAACTTTTTTTTTTTTTTAATTTACCTATGCTTGTGTCGAAAAGGTACGACTGATCAACCTTCACCGGACTTGTAGTAATCAGATAACGTGCGTTGGTTCGTTCCCCTCAAGTTGTCAGTACTGTGTCGTGCCGCCATGTTAAGTAAGGTCGGCAACCTAACATGTGCAACTCATTATGGGATTGAGTCGAAGCTTATGCCCGGTGACAGACTGAGGGGCGCCGTAGAATGAACAAACGTCAACTGCCACGCAATATATCAACTTTATGTACTCTGTGTCAACTTCTCGGGGTATAATAATATGCGACTTTATCTCAGAGTAAATTGTCGATATGGACTTATCTTAGAGCAACGCCGGCCTTCCGTACCGGTACGGAAGGCCGGCGTTGCTCTAAGGGACTTATCGATGATTCCGTAATTTTCAAACATTTAGCTAGCCAAAGTATTTAAATACTACAACTTTTGATCGAGGACGTCACAATAATATGTCAACCAACAGTAAAAATAAAAATTCCGACCTGAAAAATAATATATAAATACTTCCATCTTTGCTGGTAGCAATAGGTGAAGTTGTGAGAGCGGCTCATGCTAATATTATAACAGTCTTCCATCGCCTTAATTCCTAAATGCCCCCTTCAGGATTGTCCCTTCAGTGTCTGGATTTATCACATCAATATTTTTTTACAAACTACTAATTTAAATTATTAAATGTCTTTACACAAACTTGCTAGAAAGCTTGATAAGATTAAATAGGTTTTCCTCTTCGTGATACATGGGTGTTTTCATACTATATGCTTTTGTAAGCGTTCGTAAATAAACTTCAATTTACGTAATATTTTTGCTTTCGCTCATTTCTTCGATAGGATTTAAGATAACTTGTTCTTTTCTGATAGAAATTTACGAGTCAAGCAGATTGGTCCGTTTACTTAAACAGCTCGTCTTCATTGAGAATGCTTAAAAATTAAACATGTTTCGAAGACGACTCTCCTTTATTCACTTTGTCAGAGTAATAAGAACTTATTATGAGTAAAATAACATAATATGTAATCTTATATTTTTGGCAAAGTATTTTTTGTTAACTTTTTTCGGTTGTTTTGCGTAGTATATATAGCTTTTTGTAATCATGTCAGAACTTCTCTTGCTAGTAAATGTTTATTTTTAAATTATCGATAAAAGTAAAAAAGAAATAGCGATTTTATCATCAAACAAAACGCCTTAAAATTATAAAAAACAGTACAAAGTGCTTTTTTTACGAAAATCACCAAAACGAACAGGGTTTCAAGAGCAACGTTCTCAAGCTATTAACCCTTGAAAAGGAGGCCGTTAAAAAGGCGAAAAATACTTAATTGAGTCGAAGTCGTGACTGGCTGGAGCGGATGGGAAGGTTCAAAGAAGGCGTGCCCGCCAGGCGTGAAAATGTACTAAGAGCGTAGGTTCTTACCCTTGGATCGGCGAGAGAGATTACCAGCGGAATCTGGCTGGGGCCTTACTTGTACTAATGTGCTTGCCTTTTTATGGCGCTGAATTGGCTGTGACGAGATGGTACTCGACATTGCAGAGACTAAGATTTATATGAGTATAAGAGTGCATGCCATGTATTTTGTGTTTTGGTTAGATTTAAAGTAATTTGTATGGTGTTGAGTTTGGATTTCTGAACGAAAGGTTGTAAATTGTTTTCCAAAAATCACGATATCTTAATGTATTATTTATCTTTCATTCGTTTTGCTTATGTTGTCATAAATTCTCTGTGCAATAAATAATCTGTTGGCTAGTTAATGAGAAAATTGTATAGTGGTCAGACAGACGTAGAGACAATACTTACTTCCGTAATTATTATATTGTTTTGTAATTCCAAGCCAAGTTTCATAGACGAAGGCATTTCCATTATTGCGGAAAATGAGAGTAGATTAAACCATGTGAAGAAATAACACATTTTCATAATGACATTCTTGTTACAATAGCATAAATTTCACAATATTTACATAGAATTTGATGAGCGATTAGGTTTAATAGACAGTGGATATGTGGTTCCCAACCTTTTGTAGACCATGGACCATTTTGATTCATTAATTTTTTGTTAGAAGAAACCACGATGTAACAAAAAAATTAAGGATTAATTAAAAAAAATAAAAATAAAAAAGAGTCATGCATTAATAATATTATTTTAGACAATGAAACATTTTTAGAAGTAACTTTTGAGCTAGTGTCTTATGCACAAGTTCAGTAATCCTGGGATTAATATCAAAGCTACACGCATAGTAATACTTAAAATTGATCGCGGATCAAATTTTTTCTCCTGCGGACCACTGGTATAGAGCAATCAATTTAATTCTGGCGGATGAACGCCTTACTCTTTGTTAATAAAGGAATGTTGCAATATCCTGCCACTGCAATTACTAATGTGAATGCCATTGCTTGTGTGCTGATTCAACTTACTATGGAATGTGGTAGCGTAGAATCAGACTGGGATAGCGATACTTAAATAGCATTCTCTTTTCGTTGAGGGTGATGAAATTAAAACATATGGAGCTGGTTTTTCATTGTATGTATTACAGTTCCAAATATATGATCAACCATGTTTACGAAAAAACGTTCTCTCCTTTTGTATGGAAATGGAGACTTAACAAACTAACCACTCCTCCACTCCTTTTTCACTTCATGCCTAGCGATTGGAATCACTTGACACCTACGCGGGCTCTCTAGGTGCCATAGATATCGTTGGAAGTACGAGTACTACCTGATAGTTACTAGCAGCGTAACTGTATCACACCTACTTACAAGCCGAGTTCGACGACACACGTTGACAACGTGTAGGTAGCTTAACAATAGGATCAAAAGATATCTTGAAGAAAAGCTTTGCAACGTAAATATCATAGAACCAAGTATCAATTTTATACTAGGTACGATACTCAATTTTATCGCAGTGTCATTGTACTATCACTGTATAAATGTTTCTTATGATGATATTTTGATGTATCTTTTAATATTTTAATAAACTATTATTAACTTGTATCACGAGATCTATGATTAAATCTTAAATAAGCACAGGAAATCAACAAACAAATAACGACTGATTTATTTGGTTGTCCTATTATTATTTTTACCAAGAACTTGGTATTTGGCTGTTACTCGTATTTTAAGGCCGATTTTAACATTGTGTAACGTAAAACACATTCATCAGATAGTGTATCAGAGCTACGGACTACGGTGTAGTTACAGAACAAAGGTTTTGTTTTATTGTCGCGATAAAGCGAAAGAATCGGGGCTTGTTCGCTTTTTACGACCGCGGTCATTTAAAAAGAGAACTGAAATACTAAAAAGACAGATGGGAGAAAGTAAAAATAACGTCCAGCATCCAAAAAGAGTGAAATCACAGCAATAAAAATAAAGGCTATAAAACTGGCGTTCACTTTCGTAATGATCGGTGAAATCTCCACTCAAATCTTCGCACAAAATATTGTTTAATGGTTTGCAGTTCTCAGGTTGGCGTGACGAAAAATTGTGTAAAATTGATGTCGTAAGCCGAGAGAAATGACTTCTTTGTCCTTCAAGAAGAAAAACATTGTTAATTTTTAAATTCAGTGTGAACATAGGTACCTTCCTATAAGTATGACTAATAAATGAACCTGGGCCAAAACCACTTTCCATATATTAATATCTAGTTCCTTTTAATCGCCGATGGAATCATGAATTAAGGAAATTGGTGTCCTTTATCTCAATAAATTCAAATTCAAAGTGTATTCATTATGGGCTCCCATTAGAATACACTTAATCACTTAATGACTATTAAGTGTTCTTAAATAATGATTGAGGTCGTTGCGGTATAATAGTCAAAGCTCTATGAAGCACTTCCTCCATAAGTATGCCATAATATCTATAATTTAATATATAATAGCAATAGCTGATTTCATGACTGACGCAAATAAAATAAATGTCTGATTTATTATTTACAAACACAATTATTTCGTGTCCGGTTTCGCTTGTGTGTCTACAATATTACAATCCATACGAATGTTCTAATGCTCTTTTAATAATGTACAGAAGCTAGCACGGTTGGAAATTCGTACTACTAAATTTACCCCTACCACCTTTCAAGGTCAATACGACAAGCCGCATGTGCTAGATACTGTAAATTATGGAAAGAGTACAATCTTTTTGTATCCAGTTTTGTAGACCTGTCAACCCTTTCGCTGTCAATTTCCTGAAATACATTATCTTGAATTAAGAATGTGAGCAAACGTAGAAAAACTGCTTTCACACTACATACAGCTGATTGTTTTAATTCTTCGAACCAACAAGGAAATCAGCGGATTAGTGCCACGCTCCATTTGATTTTATTATCGCTGTCTGTTACGCGACTCTTGCGCAACCTGAGACATTGTCCGGCGACTCTCAACGCACACAGGTCGCGCATTGTGCCTGCCCAGAGATAATATTAGTACTGGCTGACTGACATTGTGGTTTCGTCACCTTTAGTACTGAGATAACATGTTTAGCTTAGTATTTGTGTAAGCTGTTAGCTTTGATCATTGTTGTTGCTCCGATTTAGTCCGGATTGAGTAATAACGAAAGAAGACTATGGACATTGCATTCCAATGATTTTTCTTTGATTACCACAATTTTATATTTCTTTTTTATGATCAGAGTGGTCATCGAATGTTTGTTTGAGGCTTAAAGACCCGTAAATATACAAAATAATATAATGGTCATCGTTGTGCGGATGTAGTTCCTAATTCTTTCTGTAAGTTTTCTAGGTTCCGACAATTTGCAATCAGGAAAAATAGTTTATTTATGTAGAACTAGCGACCCGCCCCGGCTCCGCACGGGAAAATGGTTTTTGTGGGTTACGAGTATCCTTAAGTATATTATGCATGTATTATACATATAAACCTTCCTCTTGAATCACTCTATCAATTAAAAAAACCGCATCAAAATCCGTTGCGTAGTTTTAAAGATTTAAGCATATAGGGACATAAGGACAAAGAAAGCGACTTTGTTTTATACTATACTAGCGACCCGCCCCGGCTCCGCACGGGAAAATGATTATTGTGGGTTATTCTTGAGTATATTATGCATGTATTATAGATATAAACCTTCCTCTTGAATCCCTCTATCTATTAAAAAAAACCGCATCAAAATCCGTTGCGTAGTTTTAAAGATTTAAGCGTACAAAGGGAGGGACATAGGGACTAAGAAAGCGACTTTTTTTTATACTATGTACTATATAGTGAAGAAATATTCATATATAATATACACGTTACATATAAAAGTAGTTTTGTTATTTCGAAGAAATAAATATTTGCAAAACACAATAGAGTTTTTAAATTAGAAATGCTTTATCGGTAAAACCTGTCGCCATGCTGTCGCCCTAGTATCGGTTAGGTAATGTTTTCCCCACTCTTTAGATCGGTTTTTTACCGATCCGATCTTCCTAGTCATTCCGGCTTTCTAGAACCATCACTATTATTTATTTCCGCCTAGAGTTCTTGCTCGTTTACTTTTTCATACTAGTACTGACATAGAAAACAGGCTTTGTATTTATTCTCTAATGCCTTTCTGTTTGAAACTGGAATAATTTAAAACTAAATGTACTCGTATTCATTTAAGCTTGCTACTACTAGGTACTACTACAGCCCAAACCAACACAAAAAGTTATATGCTTATTTTATTTATTTTATTTACCGACGTGTGTTCGTCCCGTGGTTTCACCCGCGACGCTGGGGAGTTGCTCGTAGAAATTCGGTTTCTCCTGCTTTCTCACGAGGATTCCGCAAAATCTTTTCTCTTCTTTCGCCTACATTAAATAAATTACTGTTAAGATATTAAAATCTCCACATGCAATAGTTACAGATCTAAGTTGACCTGTAAAGTCCGTTTTTCCTGTTCTTTTATACTGCGCCAATATATTTAAAAATATCTCCTCAACATTAATAGGCTTTTCAAAAACACTTCTGCAGTAAACTTTTATTTAACCAAGCCTAGCTAAAAAGAGTTTTAGAAAATAAACACGTTTAATTAATCAATAATATGTAATTTTCTTAAATTATATAAATAAATAGACATTATAACGCGATAATAACATCAGTTCAAATAGAACTCTGTACAGATTAGATACAGGTTAAACTATTCCTTTAAACGAAGTAGACTCATATATTCTAGAAAGATACTCGCAAATTAATTACACACTGGTCCGAAAAGCATTATAATAGGTACTTTATTTATCTGTGTAAACAACCTAGATCCAGTTGTGAGACGAACAAACAAAACAAGATCGGCTCGCTAAGACAATAGTCTGAACCAAGTTTATTGGGAAACTTCAGACGGCTCTCATTGTTTTCCGTTTGTACATAGAGTTTACTTTAAAAACTTTATTATTCCTTGTTGACGTATACGGAACAACAATGGCTATCAACCCAACCCATGCTCATCGTAGCCTAGTTGGTTGTACGCCTGCCATCGAATCTTAGGGTCGCGGGTTCGAATCCCGCCCAGGACAAACAGTCGTGTGATGAACACTTGTGTTTGCCTTGTGTCTGGATGTTGTATATTGATATATATGTATGTATATCAGCTGTCTGAGGCAATCTGTGTTACAGGCTGCATATAAACTCGAAAGTCCTTCCGCAACTGCACTTTCTCGCCTTTAGTGAAGTAGTTATTAGTATTTGATTGTGATATAATATATTTAAGCGACATTTTTAATTTAATCTGACATTGTATTTTATAGTCGACGCAATATTTAATCTTCTTTGTATTTTACCTACTTGTTTGTTTTTTCTTGTTAAAAATGCTGGTGTTTTGGAATGATATTCTGTTAACCGCATGTTTGTCTGAATAATAATAAATAAATAAATAAATAATTACTACTTAATAGCACAGTTAATAGTTGTAGCAATAAGAAATAATTCCTTATCCTAAGTCAGTGAGGTGACTGTGGAACTGTTCACGTCAACGTATTCGTATGAGTATGCTGGCTATCCGACTTGCACTTTCAGTAATTTATGTATTTTGCTCTTTGTCAATCGCTGATGACGTAGTAGAACGTTCCAAAATGTCACGACTAGGGATAACTTATACCGATAGGGTTTCATAGTGGATTCCACTGTAGTGGAGTGCACGCGAGAGGACTTGATGAAGGCTACTGATGACGCTATTCGAGTGGCTGGACTCGAAAAGAAGAAGACTTAGGGAGAACACGTTGTTTTGTTACACCTATACAAAATAGCTTGCATATTAACTGTATAGCAGAATAGTACCTACTGTCCATTGGTCATTTTAAGTGGTGTCATTGTTGCAGCAATAGGCTTCGGCGCCATTAATTGGACCATAGCCGGACGTGGTTCGTTAAGCGGCGCGATAATATGTCACTCCTTTTGTCATCTCCTACACCAGTTGATTAATGTTTCAGCCAACTAATTGTTTCTTTTAATTGTTGCAGGTACTTATTCTTCTCGTGTCTTCTTTTTGCATCGTTCCGGAGTGATTTATACCATTACATGTGTAATAAGAAGGCAACCTAAATGTTATGCAAAGAAACTGGACATTTTTCATGATATTCTAACTAGGTAAGCTAAAAATAAATATTTTTATATGCTAAAATGATTATGTATGTATGTTATGTCTTTACGGAACAGTAATTGGCGCACGAAATTGATGAAATGTTTTATGAAAATAGCCTAGGGTTAGGCTAGGTTTATAAAGGCCTGGGATTTTTCGCTGTAAAGTGTATTTAAAATAACCTTACCAACAATTGAAGCAGACAGAGGTTTAGTGAGGACTTTTACCTACACGCTTGTGTCACAAAATCGACATATAAATCAAGCTTCACCGGATTTGGAAATACCCCTTAATGTGGGTAGCGCAAGACCGATTGTTGTGGATATCTTTAAGGGAAACTTTTGTCCAACAGTTAGTATTTTTAAATGAAATTATAATAGCCTATGTGTAAATGATAATGTAAAAACATAAATTATATTTCTCCTATTTAACTATGGAAATACACATCTATAATACGCTACACTAAAGTATATAGGCTTAGTAAAATAAATCTTGTTCCTCCTGCGTGAGGCTAGATCATAAAGGTGCTATATTGGCTACTGGGTAGTTAAAAACACAATTAATTTGTTAGAACTTGCTACCCAGATTGGCAATACGCCTGTATTTTGTGCTAATGAAAGTTTTACTAACAGAGAAACTATTTTTTCCGTACGATATTTGAGCGTCGAATAATCGTACATATGAATACGAAAATCGAGAACACATTCGTACGTGCCGAGGCCTGAACCCGCTAACTTCATGGAAGTGAACGTCCCAGCCACTTGGCCACCGACGCTCTACATTCTCTAGTTTAGAAAACAAAGTTAAAAAAGTATTTATTTTTAACTTTAGGATACTTACATCACCTGGTTAAGTCAGTTACATATTCTTTTGTGGCGAGTTCAGAAATTTGGCTGACTTCTGTGGAGAAGAACTCGCCGGAAGAAACTCCGAAGGCGTTGCATCTTTTCAAAATATTTTTACAAAATTATAAACTATTATTTTAAACATATATATTTTGAATTATAAATTATTTTTTATACAATTTATGCAATAAGTATAAAACAAAGTCGCTTTCTCTGTCCCTATATCCCTAGGTATGCTTTTAAATAGTGAACAAAGTAAGATTAAATGGAAAAATAGGAATATACAGCAAATAAATGAGTATGGTAAAATTTGTAATGAAAAATTTAGAGATTTAAGTACCAATGATATCTGTGATAGGTTATGTTTGTGTGGTCCATGTAAAAATATTATACATTGTGAAAAAATCAACGTTTTATATACAAAAATAATCAGTATTATGCAGCAGGCGTCCATAGAAACTTTCCATGCTCGCAGCGGTGCGGGCAGGCGGAGAAAACGGGTTGTCGGGTGGAACCACCACGTACAAGGGTATCACCAGGAAGCTAGGCTACATTTTGAGTGGTGGGTCCAGTGTGGCAAACCTACTTTCGGTGATACCTATGAAAAGATGAAAAGTAGTCGAAAACTTTTTAAAAATAAACTTAAGTGGTGTATTAATAATGAGGAGATAATTAAAATGAATATTTTAGCTAATAATTTAGAAAAAAAGAATTTCGTAAAATTTTGGAAAAACACAAAATCGCTGAATTATAAGGATATGCTCCCAATCTCTGTAGATAGCGAGCAGGTCCCTAGTTTAATCGCGGAAAAGTTCGCCAAGCAGTTCAAGGTTGAGCCGCTTGCCGCGAACGACGACGTGCCTGGGCACGACGCGAGCTCGGGGGACGCCGTGGACCCGCAAGTTCCTGAGTCGAACTTGCAGTTCACGGTTAACGACATTAAAAATGCCACTAAACAAATAAAACGTGGGAAATCCCCTGGCCACGATGGACTGAGTGTCGAGCACGTTGTCTATGGCAGTGACGAAGTTTTCCGCGTCCTGACCGACCTGTTTAATCTGTGTTTGAGGCATGGGTACTTACCACAGGACCTTATGAGGACGGTGGTTGTGCCTGTGGTGAAGAACAAGACTGGGGACCTGTCAAGTCTTAAAAACTATAGGCCTATATCTTTAGGTACTATCATAGGTAAAATATTTGAAAGGCTCTTGCAGCCCGAATTGACGAAAAGTTTTAGATTAAGTGACGCACAGTTTGGGTTTCGTACCGGTGTCTCAACGGACTCTGCGATTCTGAGTCTTAAGTATGCTGTGAACTATTATGTTAATAGGGACACATCAGTATACGCATGCTTCTTGGACCTTAGCCGCGCCTTCGACCTCGTGAATTATAACATCCTGTGGAGCAAGCTAAAAACACGCACAACAAACGAGGTTGTAAAGCTACTGAGATACTGGTACGAAAACCAAACAAATTATGTGAAATGGGGCGACGCACATTCTAACGATTATAGGTTAGAGTGTGGCGTGCGTCAAGGAGGGCTGACGTCACCGGACCTCTTCAGACTGTACGTGAATGACCTGATCGAGGAGCTGAGCGGCTCCGGCATTGGTTGTCATGTTGGTAATGTGCCTTTTAACAACTTGAGTTACGCAGATGACATGGTGCTGCTCAGCCCCTCGATAAGCGGACTTAGAAAGCTTCTCCGTATATGTGAGAGGTTTTCTATGGCACATGGTCTTCAGTACAATGTCCTAAAGACAGAAATGATAGTCTTTAGAGCTGGCAGGGGTCCGGATGTCGTTCCGCCGGTGTTTTTGAATGGTTCGCCAATTCGGGTTGTGACGTCTTTCAAATACCTGGGGCATATCCTGACTGACAGACTGACAGACGACGCGGATATGGAGAGGGAGCGCAGGGCTCTCACAATGCGGTGTAACATGCTCGCTCGCAGATTTGCACGGTGTACTGACGAAGTTAGGGTGACTTTGTTCAAAGCTTTTTGTCAGTGTTTTTATACCTGTCAGCTTTGGACAAGGTTCTCCAGGCAGTCGTACAGTGCACTAAGAGTGCAATATAATAACGCATTTCGGATATTATTCCGACTACCGCGATTCTGCAGCGCAAAAACCATGTTCGCCGAGGCTAGAGTTCCTGACTTCTTCTCCATACTGCGCTCACGGACGGCGTCATTCTGGGACCGTCTTCGGGATAGTCCGAATTCGATCCTGGCTGTGATCGCGGACGATTTTGGTAACCCGTTTATCAAATACTGGTCAGCTATGCACCGCTGTGAGAATGGAAAGTTGGTAAAATAATGTTTGTAATTATTTAACGTTCATCATTTAATTATTTAATTTGTATTTAAATTGTATTTTTATTTTAACTTTATTTTTATTTTTATTTTATTTTAGTGTATTTTATTTTAACTATGGGTATTACGCCTGAAATAAAGATTTATTATTATTATTATTATTATTATTAAATCTTCAAAACTGATTTCATTGATTGACAAGAGTGATTCAAGAGGACAGTTTATATGTATAATGCATGCATAATATACTTAGGGATGACCCGCAATAACCATTTTACTGTGCGAAGCCGGGGCGGGTCGCTAGTATGTAATAAAATAACAAAAATGATGTCTGCAGGACTTTTCAATTTGCCTAAAAATATTTAGGTACCGAGCCTGTGGGTATCCCCTTAATATAGTAAGCATGATAGTTTATTTAAAGCGCTCGCTATTTTCCTTTCATTAGAGGGGTTTTTCTCTCGATTCTCGGCAGGGCTCGGTAAGTCGGTAAATCAATTAGGGGGATACCCTGCGTTGTTTGCTGTCTCTACTAACATATTCTACTTAATTGTAACTTGTGCGAGGTACTTTTTCCTCGTCTATGGGTTTCCTTTGCTAACTTAAATTCAAGATTGTTTGATGTTTAGAATCTTGACTATTTCTTAGATTTTTATGTCAGTTATTTCCAAAAGATGTTCGTTGCTGGACGAAAGTCTACCTACATAATCAATCAAATCAATGGAAAAAATTACGTCACGTTTACCTATTCCATTCAATTTTCCGCATGCAAAAATGTTTTGATGTTTAAAAAAAAGGAAGCGCATTGAACTAGCCACTCAAATTCAATAAAAAAAACCCAAGTGAATTAAAAAAAATACGCAAAAAAGTGTTTGTAAGTTGTAATCATCAATGTGGTTCCCCGTCATAGTTCTTTGTTCTGAGCTCGGTCGTTGCCATGGCAACCGTCCGGGCCTCCCGAAATATGCCGCTTTTTCGCCGCGAACATCAGCACTCGATAGCTTTGGCGAACTTTTTAAACGCTCCCACGTACCGAAAAGCAATTGAAATAACGACGTAGACTTTACAGCGTGCAGGCGAACGTTATTGGATTCACTTGCTATGTACAAGTGTAGAAAAAAGTGTCCATTTGTAGTATGAGATGATTTTTTGGCACCAAAATGCTTGTCGATTCCGAAACTAAGTATCTACGTCAAAAGTAAGTTTAATTAAAATCCATTTAGTAGTTTTTGCGTGCAAGAGTAACAAACATCTATACTATCTATCTATCCATACACCCATCCATCCACCTGTGAGGAACTTTCGCGATATTAGTAGGATTCTCTATTTATAATTCCCTTATAATTATAATTTTCCTTTTAAACATTCACCATATCGATAAAAGCTCCATAATCAAAACAGTTATATCATTATCTTTTTAATGAATACCATTATTCCGTTAGCTAACATAACCATCCAATCTGAACTACAAACTTGCGGTACACATCAACTCGACTGATACCAGGCAGACATTAATCACGTGGAGGGAGATAGTTTTCATCCGGCGCTCGCAGGCAAAGCAAATCTGCATACAAACATGGTATTGGGCAAACAGTTTCTGGGGGGCAGCTTCACGTGTGGAGTAACGTGAAGGATTAGCTACCCCTCCCACTATCCGCCTCCTAGATGTCTAAATACAACTGGTATTGGATAGGATTAGCTACTTGTGTAGTTTCTTCGGCGAGCTCTTCTCCACAAAAGACCGTTCTCACATTTTGCTTTGCTGAACTATTTTAAAATAAGAACGCAGCTGTCAAATTAGGTGTAGTTTTAAGTCATCTAAAAAAGAATGTGACTTAGGAAACCACCAATGCCACCAATCTATCGATACGAAATGAAAACCCTATTCAGTCGCCTAATACCAAACAATATGATAATGGTATAAAAACTCTACCATCATCGTATCGTTATTACGTGTGTACAAAGTGTCATTATCTGACACACCCCTGACGTCCCTTGCCTACTAGATAACTAAAATAAAATTTTAAAACAGAATGAAGGAAAGGTAGGGCTGTCCATTTTAATTATCAAAAATTAAAATTAAAAGTTTTTACTTTTACATTCGAAATGACTTGAATTACCTATCACGTCAATCATTTATTCGCTATGTAAGATTGTATAAGGAACTGAAACAATATGAGGGTAGCCTAGCTTTCATTCTACATGACGTACTTAATGTATTCTACCCAACCCGTTCATTTGCCCTTTCCTCCCTCTCCTGGTTGCGAATACGCTTATAAATCCACTTAGGGTTATCAATTAACTTATCACAGACAATAAAGTTCGGTATGGATGGCATCATCCCAGGCATGATCTTTAGTTTTAGACATAATTAATAATCGTAATAAAAAGAATAGCATATTTTTTACTTTTTTTACAAGCGTTTTATTTATTTAATAACTTTATTTGTAATTGTAATAAAAGAGCTCACAAAAAAATACTCTACACGAAAATTATCAAGAAAGTATGTTTTTGAAGAAAATTGATGTGAAATAGAACGAGACAACAATGTTGGTAACACAATCCAATTCCGCATCAATACCAAACCAAGATTGGTAGCCCTATCTCTGCATCTGCATACATCCAACGTATCAGAGGAAATTAGATCTGCCTAGCCAATTTCACCGTTTTGCCTTCACTGGGTGTGGCAGAAATCTGAGCACACAGAATACTTGGGGTATTTGAATAAAAATCAGTGAAAACAGTTTTTATAATTTACATATTTGAAAACGTTGGCTTTTTTTGACTTTTTAGGGTTCCGTACCTCAAAAGGAAAAAACGGAACCCTTATAGGATCACTTTGTTGTCCGTCTGTCCGTCCGTCTGTCAAGACCCTTTTTCTCAGGAACGCGTGGAGGTATGAAGCTGAAATTTATATCAATTACTCAGGTCTACTGTCCCTTGAAGCTGTGAAAAAATCAAACTTCTAAGCCAACGCAATCAAAAGATACAGCCGTTTATGCCGCAAATTTTCGACACTTGCAAGGGAATCAAAACCTACAGGGTGCTTCCCGTGAACTCAGAATCTTGAAATTTGGCACGAAGCAACGTCTTATAGCATAGATAAAGGAAAAATTACGAAAACCATAAATTTTTAGTTACATCACATAATATATATTTTTTTAATAATTTTAACCTTACTACCCATTTCCTCATAAACGCGTAAAGGTATTAAATTGAAATTCATACCAAATACTCAGGTCTATAATACCTTTAAGCTGTAACAAAATCAAACTTCTATGTCAACGCAATCAAAAGAAACAGCAATTTAAGCTGCATATTTTGAAACTCGCAAGTACTCGCAAGGGAATCAAAACCTAAAGGGTACTTCCAGTCGACCTAGAATCTTGAAATTTGGTATGAAGCAACGTTTTATAGCACACATAAAGGAAAAATTCCGAAAACCTTAAATTTTTAGTTACATTAATTACAAAATATATATTTTTTAATAAATATAAACTTATTACTTTTTTCCTCATGAACGCGTAGAGCTATCAAGTTGAAATACTTACTTAGTACTTAGTTACTTAAACGATAAAGAGATCTTTGTCTTAAATTTATGCTCCTTCAATTTTTTTTTTTATAAATATAAACTTATTACTTTTTTCCTCATGAACGCGTAGAGCTATCAAGTTGAAATTCATATCAAATACTTAGATCTAATTGCCTTTAACCCGTGAAAAAAAAAAAAATTCTAAGTCAACGCAAAAACGCAAAACGCAAAAGTACAACCATTGATACCGCATATTTTGAAACTCGCAACTACACGCAAGGGAATTAAAACCTAAAGACCACTTCCCGTTGACATAGAATCTCGAAATTTGGTAAGAAGCAATAGCTTACAGCACAGGTAACAGAAAAATTCCGAAAAGCTTAAAATTTCAAGTAGTTATACCACCAAAAAAATTGTGATTGTAAACATAATTGTAGTTACAGCAATGACCGCGAGTTATTATACTATGTATGGGGAGGACAACATTTTTCAAACGGCAAAGACGACCTCACTCATCGTCATTCAATCCCGATGTTTTGGTGAATGTAGCTGTATAATCTAAATGCGTCCTAACTGCTTAAAGTGTTATACTTATAATTAAATTCAATGATATTATTATATTTCTTAAAAATAAAAAATAAAAATAAAAAAACAACAAACTAAAAAAGTCCAACCAAGGACCAACTCCAACAACACAACAACCAACAACAACAACCAACAACCAACAACAACAACCAACAACAACAACCAACTTAGTAAATAAATAACTTTAATAAAAGAACTTTCGCAAGTCTGCTGCAAGGCTAGTCTATGTAAGATAAATGATATGTGTTAATATAAAATAAAGGATTACTTAAACGATAAAGAGATCTTTGTCTTAAATTTATGCTCCTCCATCTTTCCCCATTGTAATGTTATGAATTTCATTTTGCAATAAGATTACCATAGTTATGACTCGATTGTCGTAATGAACGAACTTTGTAAACCTTGCAGGTTTGTACGGAACCCTCGGTGCGCGAGTCCGACTCGCACTTGGCCGGTTTTTTATGATGGTTTTATGGTTTCACAGACAGTTTCGAATATACCTACAGTTAAGTACATCCTAAGTTATTCATAAATTATAACAACTACTTTTCTCAGTTTGCTCTTTGTTTGAGAACTGAGTTTGATTCAAATAATACAATAGTAAAGTAAAAAGTTATTAATTAATCTTTACTGTTGTATAATTTTTTAGTACGTAATCAGTTATCACTGTCCTACGAATTTTAAAAACGCGAAAGATTGTGATGTATAAATGTTTGTTACTCTTTCACGCAAAAACTACTGAATGGATTTTAATAAAACTTTACAATAATATAGCTGATACATCAGAATAACACATGTCGTGTTGTAGTTTCGATGGACTAGAAGAAAGAGTCCAGTAAGAAAATATTTTACCGTGAACAGAGCTGTGGGGCGGAAAGCTACCTTAATTAATACAGTTATCAAATTTAATTTTATTTTATTAATATAAATAATTTCATTTAATTGCGGCATTTCATTAAATTGTTGTTTCTTGTAGCTGTTGGTTTTTCAAATAAATAAACACAAGTCTCTACAGGCTTCAACACAAGTATAGTTAGCTAGTCGACATCGTAAAAAAACCTACCTACCTCTATTGTCGACACGTTTTTGTTTTCAACTTCAACTAAATATTTACTTCCACACTGTTCTACCGAGGTCAAAAACAGCTGACTGCCCAAACAAGCCCGAAAATAGCTCTTCATGTAAACGCCCACGCTTTCGCATAATTTAGCAATTAAAAACCAGTAAAACTCCCGCAATGGCGTTACTAGTACGTAGTATAAAAAAGACCTGGGGCCTATTTAATAAACGTGACAATCCGACAATTTTGTCACTTTTTGACAAATAAGTCGAATTATCGCGACAAGTGCCGTTTAATAAACATGACAATTATGTCCAAATGCGACAGGTAAATATTGACATAATTGTCAGGATAAAGATCCGTTGTTAAGGCAAAAATTGTCAATTTTTACCTGTCGAGTCTAAGGAAACATTCTCTGACTTAATTGTCATGGTCTTTGATAAATTTGTCACTTTTTCTGACATATTTGTCACAACATATTATCGATGCATGCTTATGGGAGAACATGACGGTAATATTTAAAAAATATTATTTCACTTTGGTAATCAACTTCAACTTTTGTTTATGTTTGCTATTTGTACTGGTAGTTAAAAAAAGACCTGGAGCAAAAAATACATCTGTTATTGTCTCTGGAGGTCATCAACGCGGTGACCCATAGAGAAACCGCTACTTTGTTTCTGCGACTTCCTTATTTTTATAAAGACTAACTGTCATTTAAAGTCCAGATTTGTTTGTGTTTGTTTAGCTGCTGGAGACGGCATGGACTAAATTCAATAAAAATATCGCAGCTTTTTATCCTTGTTTCGTTGAGACGTTTTGGTAAATATTCTATGATCATAAAATATACATATTTTCAACTCGGTCTACTTTTATTTGTTCTTGTATTTGCAAATTCGGCTCATTTTATATAAAAAAAATCGTGTCTAAGATCTGTTAGACTATGTATATACGGTCACTTTCAAAAGTCCAGTCATTATAACGTGCATCTATACTTTAAACTTTTTTTCCGAAAGCATTCAGGACATTTTAAAGTATAAAAACACGTGATATGACTGCACTAATGAACTTGACTAAATACAAAATATATTAAGAAAATATATTGAATTTCTATACTGAAAACAGCATCTACACATTTCTTTTTTGTACCAAGATTTTAAAAAAATGCAGATGATTTTTTTCTTTATGATACAATCTCTCATTTTTATGCTATACTATGAAGTCGCTTAAGTATAGTATAGTCTCACTTGATGTCTATAATCATTACATCGAGGAAAGATGGCGACCTCGATTGCCTATAGGCAGGTAGGTTAATTGCTAAATAATGTGTTTAAAACTAGCCATCATACTCTTTCTTGCCGTCAGGTACTCGTAAGTAACATAACTGTTGAATAATTTACTGATCATTAGATAACTGCGCTATATGTTTGCTTACATTTTTAGCATAACGAACTCTTACCGCGAAACTTTTGTTACTTACTTGAAAAATACGAACAAACGAAATATTAAAAGTTAGAGACGGAGCCCATTAAAAAAGCGGTTAGATATGCTGAATATTTTTTTTAAGGTGCGTAAAGTTGAGAGAGAACATGCACAGTTTAAAGGAAGTTGGCAAATCCTGTATCTAGAGACTTGTACGTACAATATTCCATTTCGTCTAATATCAAACATTACTTCACGTAGGTCAGTAGCGTAGAATTTGATAATTTCCTTTCTTTTCCACCTATCCAATATGGATTGGAATGTAAGAATGTAATTAGGGATGGCCATATATGTCCGTTCGGGCAAAGTTGAAAATCACTGGATGCGGGAAGCGGACAAGGCAGTATCGACAGTCGTGGAGCTTTTTCTCAACCACGGGACATTTTTCGGGAAATGACTGTTTAAACCCAATAAGTTTAAAATGGACTAAAGATTTTATGTTCTACATTTTCCTGTAATGGGAAC
Organism: Teleiodes luculella; assembly: GCA_948473455.1. Lineage (NCBI taxonomy): Eukaryota > Metazoa > Arthropoda > Insecta > Lepidoptera > Gelechiidae > Teleiodes > Teleiodes luculella. The sequence continues at coordinate 5,305,125 of OX419599.1, read as the reverse complement.
CCGATACGAAACAATTGTCATCGTTTTCTGTAAGACTATTAGGAGGATTACGAAATATAATCCACTTGTTTTAAGCTTCTTTTCTTAACATCTTTATTTCGACTTACTGCATGCATAAGTTGGCAATTAGTAACTACAAATTAATAACAGTTATTATTTTGGTACGTATAAAAATAACAAGGCACACACAAGAATGTTTTCCCTAGTAGTAGTAGAGTATTTAGTGCAAAAAACTGTTGAAATTGGACCAGTCAATGAAACTTGGCATGGTTGTAGAATAGGTACTCCTGAGTAGAAATCCACCGGGACCCATGACTGGTACCCCCTCTGAAGCCGGGGGGAGGGGGGTGAAGGTGGGTTTTGCCGCCCTTCTTATTGACGCTTATATTTCTAAAACCGTATGTACTATGACAAGTTTGATATCATTTTCAGATAACTCGTTAACGTAGAATTCATTTTTGGAATTATAAAATAGGGTTGCCATACAAAAAAACTAAATTATAGGACAAAATTCGCAAAACACGAATGAAATTTTTCCACATAAACGTCGTTTACTTTTCCCATGGGAATGGTATCGATACAAAAAAAATATGGTCGAGTAGCAACATTCACAGGCTTTACAAATATATAACTTTTATGGCACTTTCTTGATAAAAAATGGGTTAAAAAAAATAAAATTGCATGCGCGGCAGACAAAGGTTATATACATGGAACTAGCTGCAAGACCAAATTAGTCCCAAAACAGTGGTATTAAGTAAGGGGTGATAATGTATGGAAGAAATGTTTTGGGTGTTACAAAACCTTCCAAACAAATAAGAGATGTAAAAGATCTGGTCATAATGGAAAGTAAGAGCGGCCGGAACAAACGGTAGGAGATTACGAGGTGGCGCCGTAGTGAAACTTGTTGGAAACCTTGGTCAGACTTTGAAAGGTGAAAAAAAAGTCCCAAGACGGCTGACTTCAAAACCTGGCAAACGCTGGCAATCTAACATATGTAGCTTAGCAGGTGCAGACAAAATTTCTGTTGACCAGTAAATATAGAACCAAGGTTTTTTGGATTTTTTAACCACTCTTTAATTTTTGCGTGGATAAGACTTTTGCACTGCTGAAACTCAGACAACCATTTGATGACCTCAAAAGCTATTGTCGGTCGGTACCAGTCGGTACTGTCATTCATGCTTAAAAAATACTGGAAATAATGCTTGGCTGACAAAGGATGCTGACATCCTCGCAGTCCAAAAGTCTTCTCTGAATGAGCTGCAATCTGAACAGAAAAACCCTGCTTAGCTGTAACCAAATCTGGAACCTCACACAATACATACCTCTTATTGAAAGGTCTGCGACTATTATCTGGTATTAACTTACCAAGCGCAGGCTTTTGAAGCTGTGGATAGGAATTTAACTTATGTACTGTAAATCCTTAGTTGCTAACAAAATGTCTTGAAGCTGGAACATTTGACGATCCTTTGTTGCACCTTGGATAAATCGTTTATAGGCTACGCTGCTTAAACACCAAGAAGAAAATGGGTACTCGCAACAACCTACTGTGCCAACCTACGTCCACCAAATGGTAAAACTTTCCACCAGTTCATCGATTGGTCGAACTGGATCACTTTTTTACGGCAGACAATTTTACTAGCAGCTTCAGTTTGGATTCTGTGAGCACACGCGCAGCGATGAGGCTAAATTTGGCCCTAAATAAACTCTCTGGCTTCAATCAGAAGGTTCGTAAAAACGTGACCAGCTCTCTGGGCATGGCTAATGAAGAGACCGACAGCAAATATCCCCTACACCACCACGTGCTGTGCTGGTTCCTCAACAGATTAAATGTCTATAGATGAAGTAAGTAAGTAAGACGATTAAATAGAATGAATAGACGAGATACCCCACAGCGTCAGTGTCATACGCTTGGACATGATCTGCCTTGGCCAAATGGACATCTTTGAACATACTCCGGACCCAAGTTAGCCGAAGCAGACACGTTCCGGTGAAGCTACAGCTCGGATGGGGCTTGCCAGCGTGATGTGACCTGCATTCGTAAGGATCTTTCTAGAGATCACGGATAGCGCTCCATGTGTGGCAAAGTACTGGTGTCGCTGAGTTAATTCGATTAGAAGGGAGAAATGCGATTGCTTCCCAACTGTTCACCCCCAACCTTCAACTCTTATTATGGTCTTCTACCTCGAACTCTTGCTTACGCTTAGTTAGCCTTACGCTGGCTGATCCGTCTGTCTGATGATGCTGACTAGCACAGTATTTGCAGCAATTGGTTAGTATGACACAGTAAAGATATCGGCAGGTAACTTTTGAGATCATATCAAGGCTTTCTGAATTTCAACAGTGCATGCTTTAGCTTTTGTCCCAAAGACGTGGAATCTAAGCAGAAATTAAACAGGGGTTAAAATGAACCAGTAGCCAAGAAAACTAAATGGTTTCTTGGTTCATTACTAATCGACAGAAATATTATCTGCCCCGCTTTGCTAAATTTGCTGTGTTGCCAGCGGTTGCTAGTGTCTTGAAGTCAGCCATCTTGGGACTTTTTTTTCACCTTTCAAAGTCTGACCAAGGTTTTCAACAAGTTTCACTACGGCGCCACCTCGTAATCTCCTACGGTTTGTTCCGGCCGCTCTTACTTTCCATTATGACCAGATCTTTTACATCTCTTTTTGTTTGGAAGGTTTTGTAACACCCAAAACAATTCTTCCATACATTATCACCCCTTAATACCACTGTTTTGGGACTAATTTGGTCTTGCAGCTAGTTCCATGTATATAACCTTTGTCTGCCGCGCATGCAATTTTATTTTTAATAACCCATTTTTTATCGAGTAATTGCCATAAAAAGCCTGTGAATGTTGCTACTCGACCATATTTTTTTTGTATCGATACCATTCCCATGGGAAAAGTAAACGACGTTTATGTGGAAAAAATTCATTCGTGTTTGGCGAATTTTGTCCTATAATTTAGTTTTTTTGTATGGCAACCCTATTTTATAATTCCAAAAATGAATTCTACGTTAACGAGTTATCTGAAAATGATACCAAACTTGTCATAGTACATACGGTTTTTGAGATATTAGTGTAAACAAGAAGGGCGGCAAAATCCAACTTCACCCCCCTCCCCCCGGCTTCAGAGGGAGTACAAGTCATGGGTCCCGGTGGATTTCTACTTAGGATCACCTATTCTACAACCATGCCAAGTTTCGTCGACTCATCCAATAAAAAATGTTTCCCATACAAACATTTCAATAAATCCCCTACTAAACAGTACTTCCTACATTTCAGGAGCGTGTAGTTCAAAAACGGTTAGGAATATGAAAAATCGATATAGATTAAAAGTTGTAAAGAATTTTATAAGCTTTCATTTCATCTAAGATCATATTTTGCTACAACGCACCGTTTCTGTAATATTGGCGAAAAACTTAAAAATGAGACCTTTAACCCCCCCTCCCCCCTCCAGCTCACCTCCTAGACGTGGGGACTTTTAGTATGTTTTATCCCTAAGCACTCTGAATAAGTTTCTGAAGAAATCGCTTAGGCTCCCGCTCACGCACTCTACATTATGTATGCTTAAATCTTGACGCAACGGATTTTGATGCGGTTTTTTTAATAGATAGAGTTATTAAAGAGGAAGGTTTATACGTATAATACATGCATAATATACCTACTTCAAGATAACCCACAACAACCCTTTTCCCGTGCGGAGCCAGGGCGGGTCGCTAGTAATCATTATAATCTAGGTACCTGATATTATAGACATAAATATTGTTAAAGGCTGTTATAACGGAACTACCCATAGCCTCACTAAACTCTCTCAACTGGTCTCAACTACCAAAGGTTACCTGGAAGAAAATGCTTTGTAGCATTTAGTTCACCATTATGCATTTTTTATGCAATCAAGATTTTTCATTCATTAATAGGTATGTCAATTGTGTTTTAATTTGAAATCAAAGCTACCTAGCTTAAAAACGCAGAGGCTTGACAATCACAATAGCTCTTGCACGTTTTGGTCCAGTTTTGTAGACCTGTCAATAAAAAAATACATTATGAGCCTGACAGCATCAGACAGTCCACGTTTACCCCGCCGGCACCATAATCAATCTCCATCAGTCACATAAAACATCGAATCATCTAATCCGTGCAACGGAACGCCGCCGCCGCCGGTGGAGGAGTGAAGGGGACGCGTCATTTTGATCAACGCTTCACCAAATTGAATCAGCCGCTTCATTTCACGCGCAATCTTCGTGTTGCATTTCGAAATTAGTAATTTATGTCTCGAAGAGATTACACACCGACGATCGACATAAGCACTCCTTGGATTGAAATTATAGACTAGCTAAGCTACTGTATAATCCAGGTTATATGTTACCTGCAAGCTATCTCATTTATACTGCACAATATAAAACAATATTCTTTATTAAATACAAAATACAAAACGACTGAACAAAACAAAGGATTCAAAAAGCCTTAATGCTAAATGGAGAGGGGTGGCTAAGAAAAAAAAAGCCAAGGTAGGCAATCTCTAGTAGACGGCTGGTTGGTTGTTGATAATAATTAATAATAAAAAAAAACTATTAAATTGGTTTTAAAATACCTAAACAAAATTAGAATTGAATTGTGTTTGGGCAGCTATAGCTAAGTTGAATTGATAATATAAAATAAAGAACATTAGATTAAAATTAGCAATGTCAGTTGAATTTGACAGTTCATGTAGAATATCAAAGTGGTCCACTGTAGTATAAAACACGTTGTGTTCTTCGTCATCGCACGTGACTTGATCTTGATGTTAGAGTGTAAAGATCCCTTTATAAAGACGAGTGTCTCATAGCGTAATGGTTACATCACAGATAAAATGAAATTGCTTGTAAGTGACTAGACTTAAGTCACAAAAGAACATCCGTATGTTGAAAGTATTTGTGACTCATCTTTATTGCTATTCAGCCACGACTTAAATGATAAACACATAAAAATACCTAAGTTTATCTGACTAAAGGCTGAATAACTATATAAATTGTGTAGTAATGAGAACAATTTAGACTAGCAGAAAACAAAAAAGAAAATTTTCCACCAATTCCAACAACATTATCCAGAAATCAATCATACAGCATGATATGCATTATACGCAAGTCGATCAAGAGAGAAACTTATATACCACTCTCTTCAGCAAGGGGGATCTAGACAAAGATATTTTTACCGTCACTCACGTGCTATTCGTTATGATATTTCTGTCTCCAGGCCTGCGTTCGACCGCAAACCAAGTTTGTAAATTGTTCGCATCAATATGGAGGCCGCGAGTCCTCTGATTTCAGAATGATCATGCAAGTTACACCCCCAAGGATGTATTTATTCTTCTTTTTATTTGTTGGAGAGTTAACCTTTAAAATACTTTAAATATTGGGTACACGAATTAAATAACGTCGTCTGGCGCTGCGTTAGGAAAAAAAGTTCAAAATAAGAATTGAATACAAAAGAACATTATGGTACTTATTTTTATTGTTGAATAAATAAAGAGGGATAATTTGCTTAAAAACATGCATCTGAAAAGAGTTAAATTACTTCGTTTCAAAATCGCAAATGGTTTTAAAAATAATGATTACAGTAAATTACCTAAAAATAAACTAACCAATAATATGCTTCTACTACTACAACTACAAAAAAGTTGGCCTTTTTACGATTACAAGAGTAGACTAAAACTAAAAGTAGTATGCACCAAAAAGCTAAGTAGCTGTATATGTAGTACTTGGCAAACATCCAGCCTAAATATGAATACAGGAAGGTGCGGCTAGAAGAACCTTGACCTACAAACCTGATACTGGTGAAATACCGCGCTAAATAAGCAATACAGCATTCGCACACCGACTCGTGGGTAGCTCTACCGCAAAATATAATGTGGGGCAACTTGTGACCACATATCATAGGCTGAGATTGACAAATTCATATTTTTAAGTTATACATACATTGTGTCAAATAACATTGAAAGTAACCATACAGACCCCCTACACTGGCGTCTTTCGAGCGGTCGACGTGACGCCAGCGCTTTTATGTTTTATTTCTGATAACTTTATGTATATTAAAATACATAAAATAAATACAATATCTAATATGTTTGTGTACAATCACTACATAGTATAAAATAAAGTCGCTTTCTCCGTCCCTATGTCCCTATGTCCCTATGTCCCTATGTCCCTATGTCCCTTTGTACGCTTAAATCTTTAAAACTACGCAACGGATTTTGATGCGGTTTTTTTTAATAGATAGAGTGATTCAAGAGGAAGGTTTATATGTATAATACATGCATAATATACTGAAGGATAACCCACAATAACCATTTTCCCGTGCGGAGCCGGGGCGGGTCGCTAGTAAATAATAAAATAATAAATAAGTACAGTAGAAACATGACATATATTCTAGAGGCCAAGGCCTTCTTAGGCTTCGAGCCAAATCCTTTAACCAAAGGTATCATAACCATTGTTTGTATTACAACGATCCTCCTATCTATATAAACTATTATCTATTCATTATTATCTACATAGTTAGTTATTCAATCCTTTACTACAACCTCTAATCTAAACATATTGGAGACGTGACATCTTCTGTTTCTTAGAGGCCAAGGTCTTCTTGTTGGGCTTCGAGCCAACCCCTTCACCCGTATTGTAACTATTGTTTGAATCACGATCTGACTATACAGACTATAAAAACGTAGGGAGAAATTGCTACAATATGATGATGAGAAAAAGAGGAGTTACCTTTGTGATTCTAAGCACACTGAATAAATTTCAAAAAAACCGGCCAAGTGCGAGTCGGACTCGCGCACCGAGGGTTCCGTACAAACCTGCAAGGTTTACAAAGTTCGTTCATTACGACAATCGAGTCATAACTATGGTAATCTTATTGCAAAATGAAATTCATAACATTACAATGGGGAAAGATGGAGGAGCATAAATTTAAGACAAAGATCTCTTTATCGTTTAAGTAACTAAGTACTAAGTAAGTATTTCAACTTGATAGCTCTACGCGTTCATGAGGAAAAAAGTAATAAGTTTATATTTATTAAAAAATATATATTTTGTAATGTAACTAAAAATTTAAGGTTTTCGGAATTTTTCCTTTATGTGTGCTATAAAACGTTGCTTCATGCCAAATTTCAAGATTCTAGGTCGACTGGAAGTACCCTTTAGGTTTTGATTCCCTTGCGAGTACTTGCGAGTTTCAAAATATGCAGCTTAAATTGCTGTTTCTTTTGATTGCGTTGACATAGAAGTTTGATTTTGTTACAGCTTAAAGGTATTATAGACCTGAGTATTTGGTATGAATTTCAATTTAATACCTCTACGCGTTTATGAGGAAATGGGTAGTAAGGTTAAAATTATTTAAAAAATATATATTATGTGATGTAACTAAAAATTTATGGTTTTCGTAATTTTTCCTTTATCTATGCTATAAGACGTTGCTTCGTACCAAATTTCAAGATTCTGAGTTCACGGGAAGCACCCTGTAGGTTTTGATTCCCTTGCAAGTGTCGAAAATTTGCGGCATAAACGGCTGTATCTTTTGATTGCGTTGGCTTAGAAGTTTGATTTTTTCACAGCTTCAAGGGACAGTAGACCTGAGTAATTGATATAAATTTCAGCTTCATACCTCCACGCGTTCCTGAGAAAAAGGGTCTTGACAGACGGACAGACGGACAACAAAGTGATCCTATAAGGGTTCCGTTTTTTCCTATTGAGGTACGGAACCCTAAAAAGATGAAATTATAGGATTTTAACCCTTCTGTTTTTAAGCATGGATTCTACTTTTATATGTTAGTACGGCTTGCTAGCTAAAAAATATAAGGATATCGGTCCCATCTGGCAGAAAGTACGAAACTTGGCATGAATGTAGCTGTCATATATGTGCTTTAATATCGATATGGAAACACTTCGATAAATTATTATTTCCCCCCTTTCCCCCCCCTTTTATCTCCCTCATTCTGGTTTTTTGAATTTTATACTAAAACAGTACGTCTGAGGAGTTTACTTTTCAGAGATAAATTCATCGTCGATAAATTGCCTACAAAACGATACTACATTTTATAGTGCTAAGATTAATATATTTCTATATACAGCCATCAACGTTTTATGAAATTTTAAAAACAGGCACACTTTTTTCTTCCTTACTTCATTTATAGGAAAACGACAAGAGTGGTGATAAAATGGACTAAAGAAGTCAACTACCTTATACATTAAGCTAAAGAATTACATTTACTTCATAGTCGTAAAGGCATTACTTCTAGAGTTACAGCTCACCGCGTCTGACTCAAGTACTCTTTTTTTTACCTTTTTAGAATACATCTTTCTGTTAACTTTGTTTAGCGTAGATTAGATTCAGATTTTCCAATTAGAAATAAAACAGTCCATGTACTAATCCAGGCCACAGTCTATTTACATGTAAAACTAGCTTTCTGCCCGCGGCTACGCTTGCGTTGTGTTTCGACATTTCCGTATTAATTTTTAACTATTCCACTTTTTTCCGTGATTTTAAAGTATCCAACATGTTGACCGAGTATATAAGGTACCACCATGCAAAATTTCATTTCAATCGGTCTAACAGTTTCGGAGATAAGCCCGTAGAATGTACTGCGCCGTATGAGTTACTAAAGTTTTTTAACTATCCCACGGGAACTTTTTAATTTTCTGGGATTAAAAGTATCTAAGATGTTGACCGGGATATAAGGTACCACTATACAAAATTTCATTGAAATCGGTCGAATAGTTTCGGAGATTAGCCCGTACAAACAGACAAACAGAGAAACAAAAATATTTAAAAAAAATCTGGGTATGTACTATATCGCTTCTTACATCCCCTTGAATAGGTTTATAGCATTTTTTTTCTATGTACAGATTTTATAGATTTTTTTTTGTTTTTCTTTGCACGGGCTAATCTCCGAAACTATTCGACCGATTTGAATGAAATTTTGTATAGTGGTACCTTATATCCCCGGTCAACATCTTAGATACTTTTAATCCCAGAAAATTAAAATGTTCCCGTGGGATAGTTAAAAAACTTTAGTAACTCATACGGCGCAGTATATTCTACGGGCTTATCTCCGAAACTGTTAGACCGATTGAAACGAAATTTTGCATGGTGGTACCTTATACACTCGGTCAACATGTTGGATACTTTAAAATCACGGAAAAAAGTGGGATAGTTAAAAATTAATACGGAAATGTCGAAACACAACGCAAGCGTAGCCGCGGGCAGACAGCTAGTTTTACATGTAAATAGACTGTGGCCTGGATTAGTACATGGACTGTTTTATTTCTAATTGGAAAATCTGAATCTAATCTACGCTAAACAAAGTTAACAGAAAGATGTATTCTAAAAAGGTAAAAAAAAGAGTACTTGAGTCAGACGCGGTGAGCTGTAACTCTAGAAGTAATGCCTTTACGACTATGAAATAAATGTCATTTTTTAGCTTAATGTATAAGGTAGTTGACTTCTTTAGTCCATTTTATCACCACTCTTGTCGTTTTCCTATAAATGAAGTAAGGAAGAAAAAAGTGTGCCTGTTTTTAAAATTTCATAATACGTTGATGGCTGTATATAGAAATATATTAATCTTAGCACTATAAAATGTAGTATAATTTTGTAGGTAATTTATCGACAACTATTTGGTTCTTGAAAAGTAAACTCATCAGTCCTACCGTTTTTGTAGAAAATGAAAAAAACCAAAATGAGGGAGGTAAAATGAGGGAAAAAGGGGGGGGTAATCATTTCTCAGCGTGTTTCCATATCGACATTGAAGCACATATATAAAAGCTACATGTATGCTAAGTTTCATGCTTTCTGCCAGATGGGACCGTAATTCAGGTTAACAAGCCGTACTATGTATAGTGATTCGAGTGCTTTTAGCCCCGCGTCTCCGCCTTTGTTACTATATTCTCCTTTGTCAATGAAGTATTTTCCCCAGTAAAAAACTACGTATTCTGTATATCCCCTGATAATGTTGTAATAAATAAAATATTAGTGCAAATGAGTAAATAAAATGTATTATTAAAAACTGTTTAAATCGATATCATCGTGTCGTCGTCGGGTGATATTATCGATGCGAGGCGATGCTCTTGCATTTTCCGCGCGATTGGCCGAGCTTACGGGTGGCGGTGAAAAATTGCTAAGGCGATGTCGCGGACGTCTTGGTTTAGCAAGAGAGTAGGTTATCTTGTAGGCTTCCTTGCTTTTCCTCAATTTAAAAAAGAAAACTTGAAAAATGTGACTTCTCTATGAAATGGAACCTTATTTCGGTTTTTCTCAGATATGTAATAAATACTATTGGTATAGTTTACGGAAACATCAATGATTCCATAAAGACAACAATATCCTTGCACTTTGAGAACGTCACAAATAAAGACAAAATCCTATAACTCAACACTTACAGCTGAACACTTTGTTTTGTAAGCGCTGTTATTTCGTAGCAATAGAAGCGATACTCATATGTGTTCACTTCTGTACATAAAAACTACAAACTTATAAAATAAGGAAAGAATGTAGATCTCTACTTTTTGGGCAGTTAGATAAAAATGTTGCGAGTATAAGTAAAACTAAAAAGTCAACAGTATTCGAGGCGCGTGCTCTGTTGTTAGATTTGCTAGTTCACTAAGTTAGTCTAAGCGTGAAAGTAGAAAATATACCTAACTTACACAAATAAATCCAATATTTTGTAGAGTACCTATCAGTAGCACAATTTGCTGAAATTGGTCAAAAGAAAGGTGTGAGGACTTTTGTGGACATGCCCTGTCACAAGTCATCGATCGCGCTCGTAAATCCTAAAGCCTTTTATGAAGAAGTTGCCCTACTTCCTATTTTCCACTGTGGCTTTGGAGTGCCGAGTCACGCACACGCTCTCGATATCATCGATTTCTGTTAACAGCTCTAACGTGGGATGAGACTTTTATGTAGTGTAAAACAGTTTAGTAGACTACGTGACGCGCTGCGCTATTTTTGATGCCATTTGGCAGGTCATTTAGTCTCTATAATGAGGAATTGAATTAAGTTGAATACTTGGAAATTACTTACTTACTTATCTGTACTATAAAAAGTTTTGACCTAAAGAAAGAGGGCAAATGCGATAATTCGTTGTTTCGTGTCGACCCATCGGTTCGGATAAAATTTTCCACGCACTAGTTATTCCCAGGTGGCCATAACAAACCATGTCCGTAGAAATCGGTTTTGAAACAACAGTGACAATTTTTTACGCCACTTCACGCGTTACCAAACAGCTTTCTATCTGGCCCGGCCAGGCTGTACCGTTTTCACGCAGATTGGCATTGATGAAACTTTCCACGTTTTGTTTTAAAGGTAATAAATTTTACGGCAAGCCCTCCATAACATTATGTATGACTTGTTATAGTTTCTTAGATTAGAAGCAATAATTATGAAAATGTACTTTTCCAAAGCTCAGCTAATATTAATCTTTCCTAAGATTGTAAACAATACCGATAAGAAAATAAATCAAAAATTAAACGTCAAAGTTTTATTGACACGTGGTGCGAGAATAGAAAATGCAAAGTAGGCCCGTGATACCAATGATGGATCACTGAAACGCCGAAGAAGCGAGACACTGACGGATCAGTCGCCTCTACGCCTAATTGTGTGATGGATCGACTCAACTGCTTTATAAGATTCTCTTTTATTTTACAGATTTATCGAGTTTATCGGGTTTAAAAAACCCTGGGGAAAATTGTACATCTCAAACAAATAAACATGTTACATTATTCGGTTTGACATTTTGTTTGTTTATTTAGAATCAACATAATTTCCAGAACTGTCTACCGCAAAATGTAGTCCACATTAAATTGTCTGGTAATGGATATTAATCCTATCCGTGTGCAGGTCCCGTGGACAGTCGCGTGACATCGGTCTTTCCGGGATTCGTATTTATGGAAGTTCTAGTTGAAATCTGGGTCAAATTTAAATGTTCAAAGAGTCTTCGAGTGACCTAATTGGGCCGCTCACGTTTGGCTTAGCAGCGCGGTCGCAGAGACTGTCCATTTCAATTTGTGTCGCACTACACTGAATCGAATCGGATGCTAGTTGGACTCGCCTAATATCGGATTGGGCTATTGATGGGATATCATATGAATAGATTATGGAGTCGGAACTACTGCAAATGTCGTAGCTTTCAAATATAATTAACTTGGTTGCTATGCAGGAATGTATCTAACTGAGTTGACATTGGAAAAGTAACTTATCTATGTATATGTGTCTATTTTGTTTTGACACACACGAAACACAAAATATGTACATATATCAAATTTATTGTTTAGAAACATTTTTTCAATATTTTTAAATTAAGGCACTAAACGGTAAAGAGAAAATAATTTACTCTTCTTGAGTCCAAAAAACTAGAATGAACAGTAACTTCTAATAAAATGAAGACAATTTCTTTTTAGTTCATAATTATCAGATTTCAAAATCTCACCTTTACGAAGCCAGGACTGATCGCTAGTTATTTTATAAACCATGCTAGAATAGAAACTACATTACGCTTCAGATAATAATGGCATTCAAGTCGTTATGAACTCGGAGCATTGCTTGGACGCAAAAACTGCAATTTCCTCCCGTATTTCCCATGACCGACCATTGTCTGTTGAAAGACGATCTAAGTGATAAACGCGCCAGGAACGAATGGAGCGGGCAGACCTTAATTGCAGACCGCAGTCGCAGATTTGTATCAATTACCCGACCCAAAAAAGATAGATATATAAGTTTAATAGCAGTTGTAAGGTTCAACGGAGTCTGACTGTCTGAGCTAAAATTGAATTATTTTTCTTCTGAATTATATAATAATGTCGCTTGATTCAAAAATCACTTTCTCTTTTATTGTTTCAGGTAATCATTTACAATATACCTTGGAATTCATAAGAGCTGCAAAAGCAAATTTGACAGGAATGTAGTAAGTATTGAAGTGGCGTAATTTCAATAATATAACACAGTTACCAAGAAGATTTATGAATACATCAATATACTTAACCTAGTCTCTCGCGGTAGTGGAACTCAACATTTACATATCGGGAGCGATAAATTTAATGTGGTTTATATAGGTACTCTATAATTTTCGTAGCATAGCTGCTAGGGTTGTTGCTTCCCTTCCGGGAAGTGCAAGTTTGAACCCTGCTTGTATTATACCAATGTAATGCCCTTAGAGTATAAATAGAAAAAAAACATGTCATATTTCTACTTACGTTGTGGAATTCTGCACATCTGGCAGAACACAGCCTTGTGGCTGGTTGCAGCCTTTGGTTGTCCAAAACCCACAATAATAAGCACAGTAGCCAGCTGGTGCGGCTGGACATGTTGACCTTGAGAGCGCCCATATTCCGTACGGTAGGGGTGAATTTCGTAGTGCTAATGTCCAACCGCATGTGCTGGCTTCTGTATAATATTTAGCAGTAGAGCACATTTAAGCATTCAGACGCCTGTATGGCGATTTAACTCCGCTCTTTTATGTTAGCTGGTTGGTATTTTACTAAAGTTTAAATAGGCTGCGAATTCCTTGGTTTTTCATGGTACATTATTACGAGCCCACCCCAGGCCGACACCTGGCCAGACCAGATTGATGGTCCACGGAGGGTAGCGGCGAACAATTTGCATGTTAATGTTGGAGGGAGCTTTGAGGAGGGTTATCTCACAATACCCATTTTTCGCTCAGAAAACTGGTCGAGGCATTCAGATTTTATAATGCAACTGGTTACTTTTTGAACTGTAACGTGTTCTTTATATCTGATCTGTTGTGCTGTACTTGAGTAATTTATATTGTGTTCGTAACTCAAAAGTTCTAATATAAAATAGATTCTGTATCATAGATAGAGTATCTGTGTCATTTCAACCATTTTATCCCAAGTATTGCACAGTGGCCATCATTACGTTATTATTATTATTATTAATTTTTTTGTAGTCTTATACGCATCTAGGCGTGGTTCAAGGCAACCTCGGACCTACGAGTAGGCCTAGCGCGTTGATGCTTTAGTATAAAATATAGCAAATGATATTTTATTCTAAAATATAGCGGCAGCAGTCTAGTGCGAAACAATAAGATGGAATGGAGTACATATTATCCAGCTTTCTTGGAAGCAGAACAGTTACTAAACTAATTGAAAAAAATCTTGTCTGAAATATAGTTGCACAGTTACAATAAATCATGGATTTCGCTCTGAATGTTTAATCAAGCAGTAGTAACTTCACGAGGTTTCCTTTTAATTGTGTCGGGGTGAATAATTGCTTGAATTAATCGAATGCAAAAGATATTCATATTCGTCAATGTCGCGTGACAATATTTGATTTGTACACAGGTTTATGGTTCTGTATAGGTAGGTATATGTATTTATTTATGTAGTATTGTGTACGATCCGCCTTTGACAAAATCCTCTTGTTGGAAATATAATAAGATCTTTGTGTTGTATCCTGTTGATACAAAACAAAAGTTTAGAAATGCCACACGCATTCTAATTCTTGTCTAATCTTACATGAAACTTTATACGCAATCGAATTTGAATAGAAATATACTTCAAGCTTGAGAACAACTACCTTCACATAATTAACCCTCCTCATAGAAAGCGAATGGAAATATCGATGGACACGACACGACACCTCATCGACTATTCATCGTCAGGCGTCTGATGAATATTGATACGGTTTCAAGACGTCACGTAACCGGGCCTTCCTTCGGCTGGTACATGCGCAGGACCTTGTCTCCAATCCGATTATGTAAAGGGTTTGTGAACTAAGAGGTGCTACAAGACGATCAAAGAATAGCTGTCTAATGGTAAAAGAATTTTTGAAATCGGCTCAGTAGTTATTGAGTTTATTCATTACAAACATTCACACACATACATACATTACACACACACACACACACACACACACACACACACACACACACACATATCTTTCCTCTTTCTAATATTCGTATGATCTGCGTTAATGAGTCTAGGTTTATTCAGAACATACCTATAAAACAAGTAAATAACACTTTATTGCCTCCGCGGTCGAGTGGTCAAATGCTCGCCTTACGTTGCAGAGGTTCCGGGTTCAAATCCCGGTAGGACTTTCCTCACTTGGGTTAAGACATTTGTAAACTGAATCACCTGATGGGTAGGTCGATTAGGGATAACTTGTACCGATGGGGATTTATAGCAGATTCCAACTTGGAGTGCAGGTGTGGTATGGTTCAGAAAATGGACCATCTCATTAGCTGCCCTTTTTGTCCTGCAACCTGTACGCTGGGAACTTGATGAAGGCTAATACTGACAGCGCTATTCGTGTAGCTGATTTTTGGACCGATACATGGTCTAAGAAAACAAGGTCTAACACTCCGACCACGTAAGTGACACAAGCCTGCGTCATTTCTACGTTATTTTGCCTGTTTATCCTTGTCAAGAAATCGGTACATAATAATTAGAAACTTTGATAAAAGCATTCTTAATTAATTGTAAGTTTAAATATTTAAAGTTTATTCTAGTACGATACTGTTTTTGGATTAATTACTTCATATCTTTATAAGTGTTTCAAACTTTTCGACTATTGGTGTACCTAGACATGACAAGCTCTTAGTTGCGGTTCTTTGAATAATGAATTTATAAAGTTGTAGATTAGCTTTTAGGCTTAAGACTTCGTTTTGAATTTCAAATTTCAAATTAATGTTCCTTAGTTTAAAATTTAACTTGAGTTAAGTATTCGAGTGCCCAACCAAGTAAATTAAGTATATAACTTTTATTTAAATTAAAATATATTTCTTGGAGATACCCGTATGCCTGATAAATCGATAGGTTGTTTACATCTCCTATATGTCCCCACCGAGGAGCTCGAGCCTACCCTGAAATCAGTATGTTTCTATAAATCGATAGGTACTTTTCGATAAATATTACAAAATTCTGTTATAATCTATAATATAAAAATGAATCGCAAAATGTGTTGGTAAGTGCATAACTCAACAACGCCTGGCTGGACCAATTTTATCAATTCTTTTCATTAAATGTTCTTTGAAGTCCAAGGATGGTTCTTACGCAGAGAAATAAAAAAAATACCTCATTCCCACGGGAAAAATTTCTTAACGCGGGCGGAGCCGCGGGGCGGACAGCTAGTATTATAATAAAAATAATGATGTTTAGCCAACTAAGTAATGTCAAAATTGGATCAATTGGTTTAGTACAGTATAATGAAGTACAGTAATAAATTAAAGTCAATAAATGGATTATAGTACGTTCTAGTAGGCATGTAATTAGTTAAATATTGGCTCAATCTCCCTCCCCTTAATACTTAATACCCTTAGTACCCCGGACCCTACAAGTAGGACAAGCTTTAATTACATATTCGGTGAACATCTCGAGTATGCAAACAAATCTGTTTACCCATAGCGAAACTACAAATTGCCTACAAGGAGAACGCCGGGCGCCGGGCACTTAATTCTACAGGGGCCGTAAGGGCCAGTTGGCCACTAATCCAAAACTACTGGTGGCATATCGGCCTAATGGGAAACGGAGGAACCACGTCATGAATACTGAAAAGATCCTCGCTACCTAAGTTCAAATGTTTTCAATTTATTCATTACAACTTTTCGCTTGATTAAACTCTTAGTATTATGGGAACTGCTATTACTATGTATTCTGTGATATTACCGAAATATATTTCAAATTGAATCATAAACAATAATTTAATACTTTTAATGATTTTTAGGACGTATTCTTTCACGCAAAATCTTATTTTTCGTCAGCATATTTAATATTTATTTTTTAAACATATACAACAAATGAACCATTCATGTAATAATGTCTATTAAAATTTGATGCAGTCATTTATTGGCAGTTGTTTGTTGTCTGGCTTTTATACCAGCTTTATTCACGAACACTTGTGCGACCACTGTCCCTTTTTGAGCTTAGAAGTCAACGCTGTTCACACCTTATAATTTTAAAACTAGGCCACACTACGTTTTACCGTAAAAGAAGAACTTACCAGCCGGAATTTATAAATAACTAGTGCATTGTAATGGGTGGGAAGAAACAGATCATGAATACTGAAGCAGTCTTAGTAGTCTCGTCTCATCACAAACACAGCTCTATTGCAATCGTTTATCAACTGTCGGGCCATGATGCAGCGCTCATAGAACAGAATAAAAGATGTGAACGCGTAAAAAATACGTAGTAATATACTCATCGACAAGGAAATACTAAATAGTCACTTACCACGCACCATAGGTATTTGGAGCAACATTTTCTGTCGAAAGACGTTCCCCAAGCATGAGATGCTTGGAAATAACTACTGCTGTTGCCATTAAGTACAGACATTTAGTCGTAATGTGGAAACAGTTGCGACACAAAACATATAGATAGATAACTCTGAATTTTTAATTTTGAACATGTGCCAGCGGATCTATGTGAGGAAAATGTATTTTTGAATAAACCATCGATATGATATAGCTGACTAATTAAACTTTATTATTAAGTATTACTATTTAATTGCGCTCCTTTTTTGCTTTACGCATTCGGTTAATAGATGAAAAACTGTTTTGCTTTAGAAAATAACATTGATTCATAATAACATTAGTTATTTTACACTCGTATGAGTAGTTGCTACATTACTGTAATCACAAACGTCTATTATAAAGATTACATAACCAGCTTTATTTAGAATTAATTCAGTATGTAAAGCATCAAGTAAAGCGAAGTTTGGTATGCGACTTATAGACATCAGCATTTTAAAACATAACGACACTGTGTAATAATATAATAATAATAATGACAATGAGACAAAAAAAAGCTAAAATATAACGATGGAAAAAAATAGCTACTTGTAAAATAGGGTTACCTACAACAGTTCTCATAGCACTCTACAAATCAGATCCAGGTCGACTGAAGAGCAGTGTACACAATCTGACCGGGAATCCTTCACAGAGCACACAGCAATTACTGATTGTACTAGAGAAAGTACATCACTCAGTTTGCAGTTGGAGAATAATGTAAATTCCCTAGTCATTTTCGGCAGTCCATGTTGAGGAGAATGAAGGTTTTTGTTTTATACAATGAATTATTAAAAATGAGCAATTAAAAAAAGTGTAATATTATGAGAATGATTGGTCTGATTTATAAAAAGTGTACTGTTCATAATTTTACGAAGATGGTTTACTTGAAAAATTAGGAAAAATCGTGAAAACCTGAGTGTTTTTAACAGGACAGGACAGGACGTCTTAGCCTTCGGAATCAACTAGTAGATAATAAAAATCGACCTAAAAATTAAATACATCTTTTTATCTAAAAATACTTTATCAAAGATAAGTACGTAATCGATTCAAAACGAGGCAAGCATAAAAACAAGGTAAGGCAATTGTTTTACAAACTTGCATGTTGCTAACAACCTATTTAGTTAGTTTACGGATAGGAATGTTTTTCCTACTCGTCTGACACACAGAAATTGAGGTCGACGAGACAGAAGAGGCGCATTCAAGGCGCGAACGTAAGCAGTTGCCGGCACATCTTGCAAACTCGGTTCAGCCAGAATCATACCTATTTATGTAGCACTATCCCGTAGGAATACGGTATTTTCCCGCGGTAAAAGGTAACTTATGTTCTTCTAATAAGTAGTTACATAATGTAGCTAGCTAGCTACCGTATCTAATTAACATATTTAGGTATTGTTAGTTTTATAAAACTTTTGTAAATTGACGTGGATTCTAAAAATATCTGTTGTGGAGTTCCTTGGGATACTCCTTAGTTCAGTGGCAAACATCTTACGGCTGAAATGATGATGATTCTAATTTCAAAAAACAATCAGTATTTTAGTATATTTTTACTGGTCCTATGGGAACTACTAGATTAAAATTTTATCTTATCTTTTCTATCTTATAATAGGCCTGTGTCCTTAAAAAATGTAATTAGTCCGTCTTTTAGATTATTCAAAAATAAGGGACACGTATTTTTTTATTTGTAAATCGGACCAAAAATTACAAAGATATAGCCCATTAAAGTAACGTGTGACGTCACACCGTGCTACATTTGATAGCACTAAGTGACGTCACACGTAACTTTAATGGGCTATATCTTTGTTATTTTTTGTTTAATCGAAAAAAGAAAAAATACGTGTCCAATATTTTTTTATATTCTAAAATACGGACTAACTAGAATGTAATTATTTTGACCCTTGACACAGGCCTATTACTATTTATTATTAGTATTCATACATAAAAAATAACTTTAATAAATAAAACATTTTAATTCCGAATATTATATTGAAACCCAACTATTAACTTAGCTACAAGAACCATCTAAAACTTACGTCTCTTTTGACCCACTTTATTATCACAAAACTATATTTTCACTCCAGACACCATCATAATTTCTTCGTTTAAATTTAAATGTAGGAACTTAAATTTAAGCTGTCAGGAATTGCAGCGGATTCTAGGTCACTGCAGTAGATTCTGCAATAGCGTTGGAGTTCTGGTATGCGCTCATAAAATGTAGGATAAAAAATACTGTCAATCAAATCATATCAACATAGCGTGCAAGTGTGAAGATAATCCCTGATAACAATACTTCATTTCTTTTACTTATTTCTCCCCTAGCTTGTCTTGAAAAAAGCCTCCTCCAGGTATTTCCATCTGTCTCTGTCCTTTGCCTCTCTTTTCCACATCTTTCCAACTATCTCCTTTATGTCGTCTTCCCATCTTATACATAGAAGGCGATAATTATGAGACAACAACTCGGCACGATCTCATACAAATTCGATGGTTTTACTTAGCAGCAACATATTGACAAATCATAACTAGCCACGAATTCGTGTTGTTTGTTCTTTCTCTTAACTAGCCTAACATTATGCTTCTGTAAAAAAATATCATTCGTCCTATGACACGTGCAGTGCACCCTGTAACCAGTTGTTGCAACGCGGTGCAGGGTTCTAGTCAAATATAGGTCACGTGAATCGTGTGACGTTGTGTTCTAGTGATACGGACAGGACATACACGGATGATACGAATTACAAACAATTTTTTATTTTATTGACGTGTGCGAAAGAAATGTCGAAAATGTACGACCAACAAGCTTCACCGTACTTGGAATTACAAACAAAACACAGTAGTAACAGTTTTTCATTTTGTTTCTTTTGCTAAATTGACGTCTTCCGGCTGAAATGATGAATGATGAGAACCATTGATGTAACATTATCCAAGTCCTTTTATGTCCTTTTGAATATTCTCACTACTTAATGAATACGCCTCGTATTATATACGCTAATACAAGTTTTGTATAAAATCATATCTATAAATATTTATTAGTGTTCACTTTGTCTTTCCTTGACCTAATAACCTACAAAATTTTACAGCTTTATGAAATCAATATTTCGATATGGCGAACACCGGAATAGGCAAAAGGAAACTGCATATTGGAATATGAAAAATGATAGCTCAAGCATCTGATCGAGTCCAAAATAAATCGGAAACTATCATCATTTTATACCGGAAAAATCTAGTCCTAAAATACCATGTTGTTTCAATGTACTTCTAATTCGCTTTGTATGTAAAAGGTAAAATGAGTTTCTCGCTCATCTTTTAATAGGTACCCAAAGGGCGATATAAAAGATATTCAAGCATTTCAGAAATTAATGAGTCATCGCAAAGAGCGTCATTACGGGCGCACATGAATTAATCTTACAACAGTTTTGGAGGTATAACATTTTCCACAGACTATTTGGTTTTTTATGGCTGGCCGTTGAAAATTTCTTAGTCACGTTTTGGCTTGCGAGATGAGGACCGCAAATTTTATTACGGTTCTTTAAATGTTTAAATCGAGCGTGAGTACGCTATATTCACGTTTCGGCTCGAGCTAATGTGAGGTGGAATTTTAAAAGAATATTTCGGTTACATATATTTTTAGATCTCTTGACCTTTTTCAGATTTTTTACTACGTACTGTACTTAAAGTTAAATACTTGCAAGTAAAATATAATTTTAACTTTAAACAGTAAATTTTATTTTTAAAGTCAATCCTTTTGTCGTACTGAGTGATACAGACAAGTATAGCATACGAAACTTCAAACTTTCTATTTTTTTAAATTCATACATCACTGGCATTATATGTCTATCTATCTATGTATCTATTAATTGTTTAGAATTATTGTAATTTATTTTGCATAATTTCTACTGTTTTCAGTCAGTGAATATTGTGTTTGGTTGTAAGTGGGCTACAGATTTGTTATTGTTATTTTATTCCTGTTTGCTCTATCGATGTTGTGATTTGTAACGTGTAACCAAACCTTTTAAAATAAAATAAATTTAACTGACATTTACGTATTGCTGCTGCTGTTTAATCGATTCATTGGAGCTTCCTAGTATAACTGATAGTAGTATCGGCACTCGGTAGTCGGTGGCCGCATGGTATCGATTCCCACCCAAGGTCGTGCAATGTCACCGCCTGCCGCGCCTCGTACCCTGGTGCCCTTCATCCGTTCAGGGCTGCCTAAATATATCCCATGATAACACATTCTGATAGACGGTATGGATTTAATAAATAAAAATGAATATGTGGGGCTTCTCCACGGCCATTTATCATTTATTTATTTATTCGTCATTGTAGGTTTATGTATTCGTCTGAGCCAAACTAGGCAGAGCCTGTGCTATAGGTGTCAGACGGCTGATATACGTAATACAACATCCAGACACGAGGCAAACATAAGTGCCCATCGCACGAATGTTTTCCCTGGGTGGGATTCGAACCCGCGATCCTGTGTTTGGAAAGCAGTTGTACTACTTGTACTAACTAGACTATGGGACCGAAATATGGACATAATATCATTATTATTATCATGTACATGCATGGTTTCAAGTCGAAGTGAACTTATTTTACCGGATGAGGTCTAAACCTTTACAAAGCAGTGTCCACTATATTGCCCCCATAATTTTAACCTTATACCCTCAACATAAAGTCGAAAACGAATGAATTTTATAAAGTTGTTTTGCCTTATAAAGGGTTAAGAGATGTTTCGACAGTGAGTCATCATCATTTGAGATTCAATATCGGTAACCGGTTTAGCAATTTACGAAATGATTTTAGATCATTTATGCTATCAGTGCTTATTTTAGGCTTAAACATCTTAACTAACTATATAACGTAACATTCTTAGATTTATATGGTGGTTAATTAAGTATATTGTTATTTTTACGGGCTATCTCAGCGAATTTAATTTAGTTCAAATATAAATAGACCATCACAGCTATAAAATTATACTGACTTAATTATGAAACATTTCAGTTCAGTGACTACACTCCATGACCTATTAAAGTTCCCTATTTATGCCGACTTCTAAATGAGGCACGTGTATCAACTCCGCAGCAGGACAAAGTTTGGCAGCTCATGTGATTGAATTGAACTCAAGACAAGAACTCTTTGACATAAGTACCTACTTTCTTCCCTACGCTATGCTCTACATAAGTAAGTAGGCTTATGTCTTCCTTCGTATACCTTTTTGACAGGTACTTCTTCTCTTTTGGTAAAAACTTGACCAAACATGCCAAAACGGGTTTGTTGAGAATTAACTTTCTTAAGGTGGAATTTCTTCAGCAGTTCGTGAATAGAGTCCGCACTTTGTTGTGTACGTCCCAACAACATTTTTTTTACTGATTTCGCACATTTTCTGATGTTAAATTTAATCTCGCAAGTCTGGTGGAACTGGAGGCGTTGATTTTGTAATACAAGCGTACGTACGTAGGTCTTTTTTTTTATTGACCTATGCTTGTGTCTAAAAGGTACGACCAATCAAGCTTCACCGGACTTGCGGATACGTAGGTCAATTCAAGAATATAAATTATTTTAACTTTTAATTGTGTTTTTTGTTTTGCTCACCACTACTTGTCTATACAAATATTACAAAGAGGAAAGATTTGATTGTTGTTTGTTTGCATTGAATAGGCTCCGAAACTATTGAACAGATTTTAATGAAACTTGGTACAAAGATGGAATAGATCTTGGGCGACGCATAGGCTACCTTATACCGCGGGAAAATTCAGGGAAAACAGTGAAAGCTAATGTTTGATAAAGTACATTTTCAAGTTCCATAAAGTTTTCTCAAATTATTATCAAATTTAATTAAAACTGGTATTAGTCGCTGAGTTATGCAATAATAAAAAATCTAACAAATCTCATATTACAGATTACCAAATTGTATTAAATTATCAAAAGTTTTGAACTACCACACAGTTTCATGATATGATTGCTTTTCCATTATCAAAAAAATGTTATCTGTAAATTCGCGCAATATTAATTTACGTACTGACTAAATTAAAATGCAATATTCCCGAGGCTATAGATAGATAGATAAACAAAATTATGACTTATTCAATAATGACGGCAAAATATCGTATACGTAATCGGTTGGCCTGCAAAATTGTTTATTTTTCAATTAATTATTTTCAGCATTTAAGGTAAACATTATCATTTATTAAAGTTTATCCAAATATTCGGATAGAATTATGGCTTTTCTGCGGTAAAACGTAGCACATATTATACAATGAAATGAAATGAAATATGTTTTATTCGAAGTAAGATTTTACAAATCACTTTTCGACGTCGAGGCGAGTTCACAATTTGGCTGTCTTCTGTGGAGAAGAACTCTCCACAACAACAATTTGTAGTGCCAGACCTATCTAAGCAACAGATTTGACCACACCTGAAAAGCGAACCTTCCACCTTTCAGCTACGCAAGCTTTTACGTTTTTAGAAAACCCACTCATCTCATTGGCATTAATTAGCACTGAATCTAGTAGCTGGAAACACTTAAACCGCACGACCGCAGAGTTCATAGAAATAGCACTCACAGTAGGAGGTAGAAGCATTGAACTCTTTTGTACTAGCGTACATAGAAACGACACCCGTGAACCGCACTTAGGCTGGTATTTCACTGGCGACGAAGACAAAAAACGAAGGGGACACAGTTATGCGCAAGAGTGAGCGCGGTGTATTTGTATCTCATTCTAACGCATAACTGCGTCCCTTTCGTCTTCTGTCTTCTGTCACAGCTTCTGTCGGCAGTGAAATAAGGCTCTTATAGTAATATGAATTGGAGGTTTTCTATGGCGATTGTCTTTTGTTTTTCTTCTCGCCGCGCATTCCGCCCGCCTCCCGCTGCCGTCACGTTGGCGCATAGAATGTATTCGAGGTGTATTCTCTAGTAAGTACTTGCATAATACAATTCCTCAATGGAAAGAAGCGACCTGGTTACGACTGCGACTCTAGGAATATAAACACGGAACACTGGGGCTTACTTAGCGGGCACTTGCAAACGTCTTCACAGTAACGGGTCGCGCCCGTTTAGTAATACTCCCGTTTCCTAACGCAACATATACATTGAATATGTTTGTTGATATTACGTAACGTAACAAATCATCCTTTTGTCGTTGCCGACCATTTTGTCCTTTCCGACAAATTGTTAAGAAGTTACAAATGTTACAATATACACACAATCCTTCTTGAAGTCAGGTTAAATTAAAAATGCGTCCTTAAATTACATTTTTAGACTTATGACTTACATTTAACCTCTCTTTTCTCTTATTTTTTATCTTATGTATATTTTTTATTATTTTATGAAACGGTAAATAAAGGTTTTAAAACGTCTAAAAGCTAAAAAATCTCAAACTTTATAAATATTATTGTTATGTATACAGACAGTATAGTTTAATGGCATAAAATATAAGACTACATACATACATAGTATGAGATTTTATATCTTTAATCGTTTCTAAAACTTACTGTTTCATTGCTCTTTACATATTGATTGGATCTGGATGCAAATTCACAGGTACATAAGATACACTACACATAGCTCCTATCTATACGTTGCGTTACGAAACGGGAGCATACCGTCGTCGGGCGCGATCCAAATGGAATTCGCTGAATTCAAAGGTCGGATGTCGGATCGCGAACGTCTTTGAGTAAACGACGGATGTTGAATTAGTATGTTTGGGGACCTGGAGACGGTATTGATTAATTCCAACGTGGAACGCGAATGATGACATGGGCTCTATTCCGGCGTGGCCGCTAAAATATCTAAAAAGTTATTGGTCTCTTTCATACATATGGGAATCGATAACACTAAATTAAAAAAAAAAATAACCCCCGACACGAAACCGTTACTTGATGCTTTCAACAATTAGAAAAGAGCTGATAATCTTCAAATGACTGAAGATATTTTCTTGGATCATAGCTAAGAACTTTCTTGATTGTGACACCTTGCAAACAAAAAAAACTAGATTAAAATCGGCGCATCCTTAGGAGCTACGATGCCACAGACAGACAGACAGACACACACACACGTCAAACTTATAACACCCCTCTTTTTCGTCGAGGGTTAAAAAGGATGGGAGATGAATTAATTTAATATTGAATACTCGTAGATCGATGTTTGACGTCTCTAAATTTAAATTGACAATCATCTGTCCCTTTTCGGTCTTAAGAACGTGAAAGGAACATATGATTTTTAAATTTAAGTTAGAACTTAATATGTACAATCGGGCCCAATGTAGGGCTTCTATTTAATTTCTCACGTTAACTTCAAATAACTGTAGCACTATTTACTTAGCACTCTAGTGTACCGTTAGTCTGTGGTTTTAGCTAGGAAAGATCTAAATCTGCCTTAGTTGTATTGACAAAATCATTCAATTAAAAGTAAATTGGTATTTATAAAATACTTTACCTTTCTTATGAAGAAGTTCTACGTATTAAAAAAAATAACACAGTCTTACTTAGTCTCTGACCTCTGTGATAATAATAACCAATATGAGGAAGTTATTTTGGATGAGAATATGAGAGGGCAAAATAAGGCTTCGGTCAAGGATGTCAAGCAGATGCTATTTTGTTCTGAAACAACAAATCACAATTACAATAGATTGAAACTGAATTACATTTAACAATATTGTTAGAATATGAGTCGAAACCAACTATGTACTGTTAAGGGCGATTTTTTATTACCCCTTCACGCAAAAACAACTCGTTCGATTTTGATAAAATGTCATAGGTAGATAAATAGCCTTACCTAGTTCAAAAACTAAGAAAGTACCTATATTTTATTTGGTCGTCGACTAACACGCACACTATAGAAAAACTATTCTCTATATTATTTGCATTCCCAAGGAAATTAAAAGATATAATTATTCTATGTATTTATCTTTAAAACATTCTTGTCCGTTTGATATAGTGACATCGTCTAACTAATCTATAGGTACAAACATACTATGTACATTCATGATATTATTTACGTTCACAAAATCTATATAATGGTACGGTACTTCATAACAATGTAGGTTATCGCAGGATCCCTAGGTCAAGGCTTTTTACTAACGTTTCTTTGCAATTTCCTTTGTATGTAAATTATATTGTTCCGTGTTCTCAAATGTTTTTCTGTGGCAAATATTTGTTAACTCCATTATTGCTTTACCTTTAACCTTTCTCGGTATAGTTTTTGTTTCGATAGCTACCATTTACTTTCCTACGTGTTTTGATTAGATATTATTGTGTATTCTTTTGCTGTCTATTACTCTCATATATTTTTTTTTGTCTATATCTATGAGTGTTTTATGTATATTTATTTTTATTACAATTTCCGTGATAGAAATACAGGTAATAAGCTAGGCTATCAACATGTTTTTTTTTTCCGTTTACGTGATATAAAACCAGCCATTGAACATCAAAACTTTGCCATTTATAATATTAACATGTTTTCTCTATTTATTAAGAAAGTCTGTTTTTTTTTTTATTATTATAATCTCTTATTTGTTACACCATGTTTTCTTAGTGTTTTTTTCTATCGGCTCTGTCATATGAATAGGATTAGTATGTTAGTGTATTAATTTTATCTGGAAATCTTCCCATTCCATCTTGTTTGCGCAACCCATTCAACAGGTCAATTTTTTTAGTTCACTAAATTTATATTTAGGTGACCCGAAACAGACGCTTCATCACAGCGGTTGTAAGAATTTAAAGCCGTGCTGTTTTGTTTTCATTTAGTTTCGACTACAAACCGAATCATAAACTTTAATAGTTAACATCGAGTAATAAAATAAGACGAAATAGTAATTATAGAAATTTCAACTGAAGTTACACAGTATTGAACTTGATCAGTACGATAATTTCTCGTAATTTTCTCGTTTTTCTCAAAGAACATACTTTGCGCTCGAATTTCAATTTTTGTTAAGTGGGTTGATTTTTATAGCTAAAATGATTTTGCTTCATATACTACGTTGATATACCACAGACAGCACCGCAAATACACGGACGTCAAGTCCAGTGAAGCTTGATCCGTCGTCCTTTTTCGACTCAAGCGTAGGTCAATTTAAAAAAAAAAGAAAAAAAAAACACGAAATTAAAAGTCAATATATTATTCCACACACAATAACACATTTGAGTACGCAAAATGAAATAATACGCAGATATCAGGCGAAAAAAATATGTCTTTGAAAATCACAGTAAGTTTATACGTTAAAGTTTCCATCTGTGTGTGTAATATAAAGCAATATCCTAGAGACATGTCGTCGGTTTGTTATTACAAATCGTGGCGTATTCGTACCGTGCCACGTAATTTCGACTCCGTCTATTATTCATCCTGACATTTGCAAAGGCGCTATTTCGCCCTGCTCTCCTCCTTTGAGAACGATATACACCTTCTAGTTGAGCTCCTATTCTGGTTCTTACTATTTCATTATGTCCTAGTACTATTCCAGACTACTTTTGTACCCGAACACAAATTTTCAAATGGTGTATTATTAATCTAAAAAAACAATTCACTACAGTGCAGAATTATTATATCTGTAAAAAATAATCTTTTTTTTATTTCTTTGTTTAATAATAAGTGTCTATTTACTTGTTTTTACGTGACTACCTGATAACTTTATTTTTAAATCCTACGTAATTTGTGTTTTTTGCAAAACACACGAATAAAAAGTTTTTGTTTGATATTTAATGGAATCGCTAATGGATATTTGAAAATTTGATTTTATTTGCTATGTTATGTGTAATAAATATCTACGTATCATGTGCCAATTTTCTTCTTGTTCTTCTTTTTGTGTGGGTTGCACGCAAGGTCATCGACCGACCGCTTAATTCACCTCAAATAAGAATCATAATATAACCAACTAGCGACCCGCCCCGGCTCCGCACGGGAAAATGGTTATTGTGGGTTATCCTTCAGTATATTATGCATGTATTATACATATAAACCTTCCTCTTGAATCACTCTATCTATTAAAAAAAACCGCATCAAAATCCGTTGCGTAGTTTTAAAGATTTAAGCGTACAAAGGGACAAAGGGACATAGGGACATAGGGACGGAGAAAGCGACTTTATTTTATACTATGTAGTGATGATTATTCTACTTTTGAACCAAACTGTCGTGTCGTGCTTAACCATCATATTTATTTTATTTCCAAGTTAAACATTTAATATCGAAAATCGTGTAACAGAATCGACCTGTGTAGTACACAGCCCTTGGAAATTAGGTCACAGTGTCATCCGCGCGGATCGCATCGATCCAGCGAGGCGTCATGCGATTCTCGACCATCCTCCGTTTGAGCGCCTAATCAAATTATACCACAATCCCCTGCAGCAATGCTACATAATGAGTTTCAAATTCTTTTAAGCTGTGTGGAATTGGGAAATTAATCGTGATAAAATTTGGGTAAATTATGTTTTGCATAAATTACTACTGTTCTTTTGTGTAACGAAGGTAATTGTTTATTATTTTCAATAATTTCACCTGCTTGTTTATCGTATGGTTTTCGAAGTTAAGTTACCTCACAAACCCTGGTGTCAGAATTATTGAGCCGCTTAAGTCTTCTGACATGGCTCCTGTAACAATTACATCCGTCCTTAGATAGTAGACGGGACCAAAAACCTTATTTCACTTCTAAAATGTCGATTAGTGATTTTTGTTGGGGCTAAATAGCCAAGGACTTTGTTATTTCCCGTTAATCTTTTGTTTTTTATTTAATTAAAGAACAATAAATCTCCGGATCAGCGTCACGATCGACCTTACCCTTGTTAAGCTTATCTCGCAGTGTATCGCAAGATCGCTCCGCCGTCTGTAGCTTGTTTTTCTTCCGCATTGGGATAGATCTTGTGATTAGGACAATAAAACTGCGATTCGCGAACAAGTTAGACTATTTAGCTTGCGGAATGTCCTCTTTTCATAATATCCTTCTGCTTGTTTGTGTCTCAGACTTCAATAAGACAATAACAACAGTTTGCACTATTCTTATGAATCGCCTAAGTTTATGCGTTACGTAGTTAGGCCTCTTAGCGAAAATATTGTTTGCCTTAACCTTAAGCCAATCCTAAGACTGCTTAGGGGAAGCCTATCTCATGAGCTCAATTATGATGCGCCTAGAGCTTAGGCAACACCACGATAGTTCTTATAAATAAGAACAACAAATAAATTGTTCCTTCACCAGGCTCAATACAGGAACATTAAAAAAATCGGGTAAACGACTGGTCTAATTTTAGTTTGATAAATGTTCTATTTTCTTAAGTTCCGATTTTGATTATTACTTCATCATTGTTTCAGTTTTCCTAGAAATTTATAATTCAATATATTAATTATTCACTATCTTCAGACTTGAAGGCAGTTCTTAGAAAGCCTAGCCTATACATCCACGATATGAAAGCTTCGTAATTAATACTAATTATTATTCAACTAAAATTTAACAATGGAAATTAGTTTACATATTGGAGGGTGTTATTTTCTAGACTAGATCATCACTTGATTATGCTTAGACATCTTCCAACGCCCAGACGAAAACTAACTAATATGGCTATATACTTAAATATGTACAGAAACAAAATATTATTACAGTTCTGCATCGTATTCGCTATAAATAATTTAGAATTTATGTAGGTTTATATGATGGGGTAGATTCTTAATTCGTCAGAATGTTTTTAAATCTTTATATATTGAATTGTTTCCTTATGGCCAATGACTTTAAGATATTTTCGCTTCATAGTCTAAGAATGTATTCCTATTAAAAACTTAGCTCTCTTGAGCTTAATTTGGTCTAAAGCTGAAAATTATTTACTCTTTTTTGAACTCAGTTAGAACCTTGCAGTATTTTCTCGTTGTAGCTTCAGAATTGTCCAATAAAAGTTGAGAGGAAACAAATAAAGTGGTGCTGTCTCATTTCCACGGCTTCGATTCGACGCCGCCAGCTTGATTCAATAGAGCAGATTTTAATTTACCCAAGATCGCTCGGAGGTTCTTCTGCCTTTTGAAGGAGGACTGAGTTTGACGGCAACTACTTCAATCAGACTTCAATACAGAAATATGCTGTATTTGTGTTAATTAACTTGTTCATTAACAACCCATTATATCCCCACCGAGACAGTCGATCCTACCATCAATCAGCAGCTTTAGTCTACTTCTACAACACTAGTCCAGTGCAAGTTGCTCAACTTCACACACAACCTTTGATGTATTCGCAGGTTTGTGCAGTTTTCCTCACGATGTTTTCCTTCATCGTAAGCTTGCCAGAAAATGCGTAATATCAGCATCAGCTTAAAACTTGTTCACTACTGAACAAGCTACATACCGTAAAATTGATAATCTAGTATGTGAAGAATCCCACTTACGAGTGGCTCTGCAATTTCGGCTGTGTCCCGGGGCGGTTCGAAATTCGAAAACAAAGCGATTTCGGTATTGGATCTCTCGTTAGTTTTGATTGGTCGGCGTAATGTCCGGCCGGACGAGTTTCCCGATTTATAGCTTTGTCAAGTTTCGATGTGCTTATAGCTCTACTAACTTTCTGCTCGCGACTACTGCGCTTGGTTTTTTTCTCCTAGGAACACTTTACTGTAATGTTACGAATTACAGTAAAGTGAATATTTGAGTTCCTTTTCTTTCAGTGTCAAAGGCCCAAGATATAGAACTTATCTAGCTTACTCTTTGCTTACTGTAAAACGCTAATAAGGTCAAAAGGCTGAATAAACGAAAGGAATAGGAAGGTGGGAGAAGTAGATATTTTCTGTTGTATTTAGATTACACCTTACACAGAATGTCCATACCCGCCGGCGGGGGCGCGGCCAAAATAAAAAACAAACTAATAATTAGAGACGAAGCTCCTCAGGCGTCGTTCTTCACGATGTTTTTCCGTGTCAACGCGCTAGTTCGTGGTCCGAGACTCCCTCGAGCCGCCCCTAGACGCGTTGGGTACATGACTACTCTGGAGTAGAGCCTTCCGCTTAAGTCCGGTGAAACTTGATCCGTTGTACTTTTTCGACTCAAACAATAGGTCAATTTAAAAAAAAAGCCTCCCGCTCCCCCGATAGTCCGGTGAAGCTTGATTGGTCGTACCTTTTCGACATAATCGTAGGTCAATTAAAAAAAACAAACAAAACATTTGCTGTCACAAGAAACTTTAGGAAAGTTACTACTGCTCAGTTCAGAACAGATCTATGGTTCAGACAGACAGATCATTTTTATTTTGATGCGTTTGTAATATATGTTGAATTCACAGTGGAATGTGTTTGTCATACGAGTGTTGGACGAACCCAATAACGCATTGAGTTCCAGTTTTTATTGCTTATTGTCTTTTGGTATTGGCAATTTCTTCCGCTCTGGTGACCCGCTTTCTTCGATATCTATAAACAGCCAACTTGCCAATACGAATGCTTAAAATAGATATAGCAATTCAGAACATTTATACGTGGGTAACGAAATGCGTAACAATATCATGTCGCACATTGTATAATTTTCCCTTACGTATTTTTTCTATATCAATTGTGATTTTTCGCAACAGAGCTTGTATACCATATTCATTGAATGGAGTATCTCCATATGGAAAAAAACCGCTTCCAATGTTACGAGTATAATAAAAGTTTTAAGTATTTTTTTTATACCTTTAGATCATAATAATTGAGTTTATTTATTTTACCAAATGACCAGAGTCAGTTCGAGTTGGCAAATACTTAGTTATAGCCATGACGACTCCGATCCAATCACATTTGTTTACATTATAGTACTTCCTTTAAATGAACGGACTTTAGATCTAATCTAACTTTTAGCAAAATTGCACACCAACGTTTACAAACTAATCTGCGACTAAATGAATAGCTAAGATGAATAATACTAACCCATTACATTATTGCTTCAAGGGGTTTAAAGTAATGAGGGTCCAAGGAACATTAATCAGGTCACCAGGTCAGTGGAGCTTACCAACTAGTTACCAAGTTGCCACAGACGACTTAGAACGAACATTTCTCAAACTAACCCCTCTAGTGACGCCTTAAGAAACTGACCAATCATCTCGCTTACAAACGCTTAGATAAATACTCAAGTGTGAAACATATTTTTGTGCCTTTCCAAAGATTTATGAGCTTAGAAAACCTAATGGGGTACTTAGCGTAGGCGTGCAGAGTCATAAGCCAGCTGAAGTGAATTTACCTTCTGAAAGCAATTTAGCCGAAAAAGAAGCGTTGACGACGATGTGTGTAACGTTAGAATTAGACAGCCATTATAATAGCTCGCATGAAATCACATCAGATATTTTTGTACTGCCTGCCTCATCAAATTTTATGCCACAATCAGATACATCACTTTTCCTTTTTGTGTATGAAAATGATAGGATAGAAAGACAAAAGAAACTGATCGTAACTTACTATTCCTAACATTTTTTTGCCCTATCGTTGTCAAATATACATTTATCGCTTTTACAGTTTTATCAAGACAGAAAAACGTTAAATGTTTTCCGTATCTTCGTTTCTACGGTTTTGAATGGGTATAAATAAAATTATCGTGGTAAGCCCATTAAAATGTCCTTTACTATTTAGTTTGTAGACAATCTTGTATGTATGGTTTATCTTTTAATACTGATTCGCCTAGTTTTTTTCCAAAGACTAGAAAATAAAAACTAATGTTTTTTGAGGCTTTCGCGCTTAGTACACAGTATTTTGTATATATAAAACAAAAACAAATAAAAACTATGTATAAAAACTACAATAAACTAAACACTATTAAAAACTACAACTACAATAAATAAAAAATTATTTTAGAAGAGCATATTTTACGCTTGCTTAAACGGGTCACACTACTCTGTTTACACATACACTATCTTATTTCCTTTCTCACGCATAATAACTTCTATTTAGATGATAAGCCAGTTCATAGTTCATGCCAATCTACAGGGTGTAAGGAAAAGTATAATTATTATCCTTTATACCCAGTATTGTGTTAGTGATGAATGAGTAACACATTAAATACAAAAAAATAATCTACTTTTAAATTACGAATTTTTATTCAAATATTTATTCTACGAGATACTACGTATCAATATTCATTTATCGCACGCTGCCGCTGCGCTCGGGCAAACAATCATGTGGCGGGGCGGCCATAGTACAACTCAGCCGCGCCGCGCGTGGCGAATGAACTTTGCCGTAGAGCAGAAATTGGAGAAAAAAATAATAGTTAAAAAATATATATTTTTGTGTTGAATTTGTTATTCATCTCTAGCACAATACTTAATTATAGTTTTCCTTACACTCTGTATAAATTGGACTGGGCGTGGAAGTAATTATGATGAAGGCCCACATTTGTTCTAGTCTAGTGCTTTCTATTATAGGCTGTTTTCTGGATGTGTATTAACGACCTTGTTTGTTTGTTTCAGGTAAAGGAGCTGATAGTGATTGGTTATCCTGTCGTCCTGACTTTTATACCTATTCCGGTACATGTAGAAAATTATCTATCAGCTTTAAGTAATTGGCCAATGCTTTTGACATCAAGTACTATATATATTCTAGCTTTCCGCCTCGGCTCCGCCCGCGTTTACAGTTTTTCCTGCGGTAAAAGGTAGCCTATGTTACTCAGGGTGAATGTAGCTTTCTAATAGTAAAATAATTTTTGAAATCGGTTCAGTAGTTTTTGAGTTTATTGATTACAAACATACACACACACAAACACACAAATACAAATCTTTCCTCTTTATAATATTAGTATGATTGTGCAAAAGCACAGATTACTAAATAGTTACTACGGCAAAAGTTCTACCTTTTCCTAGGTACATCATAGTTGTTTTCTAGGCGCGCATTATTGCTTTTTATAGGTCTTGTTTTTAATTACTATCTAGACTACGACGGACCTGTACTTTCCTTGTTGCTAACAAGTTTTTTCTCGACGGGCCGAGATTAAACTTTTCATGTCAAGTGTAACGTTGATTACATTTCTTTTGCTTTTATTACACTTTTATTACAAACTCAATACATTATAACATTAAATAAAAAAAATCATAAACTTACTTGATCCTTTTAACAACTAGAAAAGAGCTGATAATCATTAAATGGCTGAAGATATTTTTTTGGATCATGGCTAATAAAATAACACTCTCGATTATGACACCTTGCAAACAAAAAAGAATAGGTCAAAATCGGCGCGTCCGTTTAGGAACTACGATGCCACAGACTATTACTTACTCTCTTTTTTGCCGGTTGTTAAAAAGAATCATTAAATAAATAAAAATAGTTACCACTTATCTATCATCTGAGAAGACCACCACTTGTCCCTATAATGTAATAAATATGAAAACGGTTTAAACTCTTCAAATAAAACGTGTCATTCTGCATCTCCATTTCGACATCAAAATACGACCTTTATAATTATACTCTCAAGATATTTAGTGGAAATTAGGTACATTCATTTGATTGAGATTGATAGTTTCAAACAATTTTTATTAGTACCCAATTTCGAATGGGTACTATTACCCAATTGCCTTTGATTGGTGTCCCAATAATTCAGCAGATGCTATTGAGATTGAGCAATTTGGCGCTTGCGGTAATTGATGTCACATTGGAGCTAAAATAAGCTTCGATTCTTTATACCCTGACATGTATTTCATCAATTTTCATCTGGTTTAATAAGCAAGATTACAAGATATGATTCCGTAGTGGTTTATCATTTGGAAGGTACAAGGAATCTATCATATTTCATCATTTTATTACATAATTTTATTTGCATCTATATACAATACGATACAATTTTTTACTTGTTTCGATCTCGCAGTGCTCATAAAACAAACAAATTGGTTAAACATTATGGACAAAAAGGCAGTCCTGGCATTTGCTGTAAAAGGGTCAGTATAGGAGGTATAAAAAAAAACTATTCCAGCAGCTGAAACATACGAATATTTTTGTCATACACAAAGTAAGAAACCTGTTGAAAGTTGTAAATTCGAGACGTGTCTGTCTGTATAATATCATCATAATATTTAAAAAAATACCATAATTCATGAATGAGCCCTTTGATCACTAAACCTACAATATCAATGAAGTGGTTACTACGTGTTGACAACGAAATAAAAATAAATAATAGTTACTGTTCATTGTCTTCGTAAGCATGCTGATAGATGCCTCAGTGTTTTTATAACCTATTTGGCATTGTACGATCTGTAACCAGTTTGATCCAGTTCATATTTGTATAGGTCATCCCACGCGACAGTTCACGGGCATATCAACGCAGTCAACCCATTCATATCATCACTTCCATATGTCATTTTAATTGGTGTATTTGTCTATCGCCATATTCGTATACGATGAATGAATTGATAGTAATAAGAAGCACTAAAAGAGGTTTTTTTACTTAGTGTTTGACGATGACGATGATTATAGCTATACATATAAAAAGAAAATGTTACGTGTTTATTTTGCTGTTAAAAGTAAACTGATACTGCCGTCATTCTAAAAAAAGGCCCATCTGAAAGATGTTTTCAAAATCTGTTACAACTGTTATACTGAGAAAACGATTCTGAGTAAAACGGTGCTAATAACAAATTTTCGAAGAAAAAAATTACAGTTGCGTCCTTTTGAGTTATGGCGGCAGAATAGATAATTGAGTGAAAACTAAACTTCTTAGGTACGTATTTCCTGCACTTACTTAAGTATTTTATGCAGAAAAAAAATTTGGTTTTAAAATTCTCTACTAATAAATACCAATTCAAGTACTCATACGTGAAAATATCAATTATTCTATAGTTCTTATCAAATTGTTTATCGTATATTAATACGATAAAACAAAAAAAAGTGAAATTATATAAAAAAAAACAAATAGGTAGGTACGTAAAACATTTTTTTTTTTGTTATCACTGCAATCTAATTAATTGAACGATTTTAATGTCTAACTGAATAACAACACCCAAGGTTACACAGTATAATATTGTATTGCGGTTCACATTTTGAGATAGTGGTTCTAAATTTTCATATTTCTTTTGGCGAGCAGCGAATCAAAAACTTTATGTTCAAGTTGCGTTCAAGTATATCTTAGTACTAAATTGAAAGATTTCAAAGTACACAAAAGGGTCCTTATAATATATTCTATACAGAGCAATAAATTGTGTACAAAATTTTTGAAGGTTCTTAGTTTATCGAAACTCTTTGAAAGGTGATCTTCGAATGTCATTACTCTTTGCCCTTTCACTCTCTCAACCTCAGCAACTTTAAAATTGCTAATTTAATTTATCAAGCGGTCTCAAACTCATATTGAAAATATGAATATCTTTTTAATGCAACATTTCAACACATTTTTTCTGCTAACTCTTTCATATTTCGAACGAGATTTTTGCCCCACTGGGCGTGTTGACGAGCTGTCGTCGTGTTACTCAGCTGACAGTTTATTTCGACATTGACATGAGTGCCAAAACTGCAACTTCTGAAATAGTGGTCCTTGGTAAACGACTGCGATTAATTTAACTGATGGTGATGTCAATCGAGTCGTTTCAAAGCAATCGTTACTCGATAAAAGTGGCAAAAACTATACAGCTTTCCTTTCTTTACATTTATTAATAAATTTATATCAGTAGCAGCCCAATGGCAGCCGTCTGATAATTATGTGACTTAATTCGCAGTCTAGTAAAAAAGTTGTTTAGGCGACGCGACGTGAGGTATTAACAGCTTGCTTACAGCTATGTGGCGGCATATAATCGTTTATCTAGCTAGACAAATGATTTATCAGACGAATGCAACCATCGGGCTACGACATTCAATTCACTCCGACTTCTAATTTCAAGAACTAGAGCAAAACAATAAATCATTTCGAAATGTAATATCACTTCGTTGTAGTAAAATTATTGTTCAAATTATGAATAGAGACGAAAATTAAACCGTTGTTGTTCCTCTTAAACTGCACAATAATTACACAAGGAACCGGAAGCAGGCATGAATCAGAGGAAAAAATTTCACTTGCAAATAAGGCGCCGTAAAACACGCACGACTTTCATTCTCGTACGATATCCTACAAACAAACATCAGTCTTACTGAAGTTGATATAAGATGCAAATTTGAACATACACTAAACTGATGGTTGTGTTGTTAACGAATAATGATGGATGAAAATAACAGCTGCTCTAGTTGTAAAATGAAACGGAATTGTTGACGATAACACATGGTTCTTATAAACAGTGACCAAAAGTCGCATGTTTTATTATAAATTATTTGGCCGTGTATTATTAATTCCGAACCACTGTGTGATACATTGATGAGATGAACCAATGTTTTGAATTGAATTCATGACTGGGACTTTGGATATTATGTATTTAATTGTAATAAAATAATATTATATTAGAAGTAAAATTTGCTACTGTAAATAAAATTGCTTACTGAGGTTATTTACTTTAAATGTTAAAATAGTTGTCATAAAATTAACATTTAATTAGGTATATAATGAGCATTGTATGTACATGTATACTTAAGAGACCAAGGTAAGAAAAACACTAACTTTAACTTTAAGCGCGATCATGTTTTTTTTTCTTACTACCTAATCTAACCCAACCTTAAAAGCTGATTCAAGAATATTTATAAATTATTTTCTATTATATTTTATATTTTTTTCATTTCAAAGGGTTTATGAACCCATAAAAATATATCTTACTTCAATTAATAAATTAAATAGTAGAGACGTTTGCGAGCCAACGGACGTGACTTGATATAAATCTCTGGACTTATCGACGCATTTTTGATAATATAAATTATGTGGCTGGTGTCCCTTATTCATATTTCAACGTAAATAGTCTATGTTTGTTCAGATCTAAATGTTTTTTTTAATAATTTTTCGTTCTCGACCTCAAAAATATTATCACGCAGAACGAAAAATAAAGAATATATTTTCACTTACACACACAGAATAACATAATTATGGGTGGGTATTGCGCAACACACTCGCGGTAAAAGGTAGCCTATATCCTTCCCCAAGGTCTAGTCTAGTTTCAGTTTCATCTAAATCGGTTCAGTGGTTTTGGCGTGATAGGGTAACAAACAGACAGACTTACTTTGGCATTTGTAATATTAGTAGAGATAAAGGCTAGTGTAGTCTCGAGCTACTTGGCGCCGTACATGGTCTGATAACAAACTAATGCATATTAGACTGTTCACTTCAAGACACATGCCTACTTTGGGCACAGAATAAATAATAGTACTAGGTTTGGGGAGCATATTTGGCCTGCGCGGACCCAAGTGGTCCCTCAGGAGTGAACTACGCTAAGAATTTAGATTGCTTTTCTCGCTTCGGGCCGGAATTTGTCCAGTTCGATTAATTCGTCGGATTGTTCGCAACTGGGCCGACGCTCCCGGACTATACGGTACCCAAGTACCCATTCATTTGCTGTTTACCCGACTACGGCGCAGCAAAAAGGAGGGTTATGATTTTGACCGGTATGTATGTATGTATGTATGTGGTTATGTTCATCTGTTCCCTCATATCTCCAAAACTAGCAGTCGTATTTTAACAAATGGGGTGTCATTTGATGCGTCTTAATCGTCCGCTGGTTATAGGATATGTGGCGTCACACTAAATTTAATATGGCGCCCTCTACAGGACATAAAGTCGTGAACTAAAAAAATATATTTTTTAATTGGTACCGTGTGGGGTATCAAATTTGAGGGCTCAACTGGCACAGTTCAAATATATATAAATATCATTAGTTAGTGCTCGCGGTTTCGCTTGCGAGTATCGAAAAATTGAAAATAATTTATATAATCTTGACTCAGATGCGAGCCAGGTATGTCTTATCTCCACATGAGCTCGGAGTACTACCACCAAATGCTGAAGGTGGTAACAGCAATTCTGCTGGCTAAAACTCTCATTTTATATTGTTTCTGCTTGTTCATCTGTTTGTACGGGTTAATCTCCTAACTTATACTGTTGCACCGATTTAAATGAAACTTTGCATGGTGGTATCTTACATCACCGGTCAACATTTTATTAGTCAGCTACAATTTGAGCCTATGAAACAAAGACGATCGACTTAACCTTTTTGCAGATAGTCAAAAAGTCAGAACGAAATTTTCACATTACAGATTCACATACAATGTGCTCGATAAAAACAAATATATATTATATACGTCGTCGTCTAGCTTAATAAAAAAAAAAACAGTAAATATAAATATCTTTCAAATCGCCGACGTTACAAAACATTTGGCATGTATTTCACTAAGCCGTTTCCTACCTGGAGGAGCCCGAACTTGGTATGTACAGAAGCCAGCACATGCGGTTGGACATTCGCACAACGAAATTCACCCGCTAAGGAATACGGGCGCTCCGAAGGTCGACATGTCCAGCCGCATATGTTGGCTACTGTACAATAAGTACCTACAATGACCTACATATTGAAAACATTTCATGCATTTTTATAAGCAAACGGCTTTGCATCGCGATCTGTTTGGGAACCGAAAAGTTTTACGGTAAAATAGTGACGCCGTTTAATAAGCCGTAAAGTGTCCGCACGGCAAAATAACGCGACCGTTTAAAGAGCCGTAAGGTTTTTTTTATCATCCTTTGTCTAATCAACAAATCCGGTCAACAGAATACAAAGCCAACGGGCTAATGTTAATACTTTTTGAGTAAATTGACACTAAAAATCTGAATTTCTGGCGGTCGCCGGCCCCTGCCGCGGCACGCTCGCTCCGCTCGCTCGGCTCCCTCCGCTCTGTTATTGACATCAGTTTAACCTAACCTAACCAACCGATTTATTTCTGGGTAGAAAAACATTTTGATTAATCGGGGGGCTGCGCCCCCCGATCCCCCGCTTATGAGGGGCTTCGCCCCCCATCCCCTCCTTCGGTTAACGCCCTGACTCTATACGCTCCCTCCGCTCTGTTATTGACATCAGTCTAACCTAACCTAACCAACCGATTTGTTTCTGGGTAGAAAAATATTTTGATTAAGCGGGGGGCTGCGCCCCCCGAACCCCCCCTTTTAGAGGGGACTTCGCCCCCCGTCCCCCGCTTCGGTTAACGCCCTGACTCTATACACTCCCTCCGCTCTGTTATTGACATCAGTCTAACCTAACCTAACCAACCGATTTGTTTCTGGGTAGAAAAATATTTCGATTAAGCGGGGGGCTGCGCCCCCCGAACCCCCCCTTGTAGGGGGGCTTCGCCCCCCGTCCCCCGCTTCGGTTAACGCCCTGACTCTATACACTCCCTCCGCTCTGTTATTGACATCTGTCTAACCTAACCTAACCAACCGATTTGTTTCTGGGTAGAAAAATATTTCGATGAAGCGGGGGGCTGCGCCCTTATGGGGGGCTGCCCCCCTCCCTCGCTTTGGTTAACGCCCTGACCTGTATTTTCATAGGTCACTACCTTTAGGGATCAGTGACCTTTGAGGTCTGTGTCGTTTTGGAGGTCGATGACCTTTTAAAGAAGCGAGTTATTTAAAATAATGTACTAGTGTGCCGTAAGCTTACGGCATCATAACCAATTGTTTTATGTTACTTACCGCTTGCGGCACTCTTTACACTTTCTTTTTATAAAACAGATGACGGAAATCATGCGCTTTATTCTAGGAATGGCTTATGGAGCCCTCTTATTAGAAACAACACACAATAGGTACCACTACCGGAAAACAAATTTTTTTTTTCATGAACCACAATAAAATAATGACGACATAACTGTCCCCCCATGGGAATATTTTTGGGAACTGCCGGTCAAAATGATTGTTTGGACCTAAACCTGTGTACCAAACGACTATCCTGTACATCGATTTGCGTTTTTTTAGCGTTAAGCTACGCACAGAACGGACCTGAAAAGTAATTATTATAACCCCAAAATTATTTAAATAAAAATAAGTTCAAAAACTAAAACCCGACTACTGATAATTCGAGCTCTAAAAAGTAAGAAACAAGAAAATATTTTCATCAGGAATCATTATGCACAAATTATTCAATATTTTATCTTTCATGTAATAAAAATGTTTTTACGTAGGTAAAGGGAATATTTCAATGTACTTATAACTTATTCGTAGTGATGTTCAGTCAGATCAGAGGATAGCCGTGGTCGTATGCCATTTTGATATGAAATTTATGAATGGTCTACTATTCAAATAGAATCTATTGTTTAATCAAGGAAGCCATGAAATGTATGAATGCTTTCATCATCATCATCATTATTTCAGCCAAAAGACTACCACTGCTGGACAAAGGCCCCAAAGACCGAATGCTAATATAATTTAAATTATAATCTATTGTTTAATTAAGGCAAAATGGCATACGACCACGGCTATCCTCTGATCTGACTGAACATCACTACGAATAAGTTATAAGTACATTGAAATATTCCCTTTACCTACGTAAAACGTTTTTATTACATGAAAGATAAAATATTGAATAATTTGTGCATAATGATTCCTGATGAAAATATTTTCTTGTTTCTTACTTTTTAGAGCTCGAATTATCAGTAGTCGGGTTTTAGTTTTTGAACTTATTTTTATTATGTACAGTACCCGGCTCATGCGGCTGGATTGACCTTGAGAGTGCTTTATTCCGTAACAGTAGAGGCGGATTTCGTAACAAGAGAAGTTGACAGTGTTTAGCCGCACTGCATGTGCTGGCTTCTGTACTTAATAATAACTCGTATTAACATAACTTGCGAGCGAGGTCTTATTAATAAAAATAAGTCGTCGTATCATAAAATGTCCAGCTTCTGTGATTTATTATTGAAATAAACATACATAGACTGCTGAATTCGTAACCCGTCTGTTTAGCTTTGCAGTGGTCGGTTAATTAATAAACAGAAACATTAAAAAAGTACTATAGATATATAAGATTGTAATATAATAAATTTAAGTTGTAACTTTATCTAAGAGCTATTTAAAAGTTCAGAGAAACTTCAGAAACTTTGTATCTATATTCTCCGAGAACTATGTTTTTATGCAGAATGCAATTACAATCTTCTGTCACTCATTAATCAAAGTTAATAGCGTTTTCCATGCTTTGAAAGGTATGTTAATAAAGTTTGTTCCAGTTGCTATAGCAGATCTGTGAAACACTTCTTGTTGGTTTCTACAATTTACATGATACATCCACATTGGTATGATTTTACCTTAGGTATTTCGTGTATTTTATGAATGCCAAGTACTCCATGTTATAATAATTAGTTCTTTGATGCTACTTAGTGTTACCTTCATAAATGTTTGATTGTTGTTTATGTTTGCGTCCATTTAAAGAAATAAAATATAAATAGTAAGTAGGTACATATTTAATTTATTTATCTAGTATTTAACAAAAAAATAAAAATGTTGTAATGGAGTTTTGTACCTATTACTGTACCTAAAAATATGGTTTGCAAATGAAAACGTTGCTCACACACTTCTGTAACTGCATACGATACGAAATGCAAAGGCATTCATTTTATACCAGCTGTTCGTATATTGTTAGGCGGGCGAGTTTA
The DNA here is from genome assembly GCA_948473455.1 of Teleiodes luculella. Classification (NCBI taxonomy): domain Eukaryota; kingdom Metazoa; phylum Arthropoda; class Insecta; order Lepidoptera; family Gelechiidae; genus Teleiodes; species Teleiodes luculella. The sequence goes on along the minus strand of OX419599.1, from coordinate 5,262,433 downwards.
CCGAATTGTACCCAAAGGCCGTTTCCCCATTACCATTAGTTTGGCGTGGTTTGCTGCAAGCCTCCAAATGAGAAGCACAATTGAATGCGTAATGGCATTCATAGGTCGATTATGCAAATCGATTCAATCGCCCTATTATGAAACTTCGGAATTGTGCCGTGCGTAATATAATTGAGAACAATCGGTTTAATTCATTTGATAATATTTTGTTTCATTATGTATTTATGGAATTTTTCTGAAGCGTAATATTAATGATGACCGTACCGTACTATGCATGAGAATATAATGTACATATTATACATATTACATACATACTCGTACTAGCCGTCCGTCCTGCGGATTCGCCTATGGTACTATTTGTTCAAACCAATCTTATCCTGACAATAAGTAATGCAGCAAAAGGAATCATAAAGAATTAAACGTCATTTTAATTTTATATAAAACTAGCGACCTGCTCCGGCTCCGCACGGGAAAATGGTTATTGAGGGTTAAAAGTATATTATGCATGTATTATACATTATAAACCTTCCGCTTGAATCACTCTAGGTATCTATTAAAAAAAATCGCAACAAAATCCGTTGCGTAGTTTTAAAGATTTAAGCATACATAGGGACATAGCTAAGGACAGAGAAAGCGACTTTGTTTTATACTATGTAGTGATGTAGTGATAACGTTTTGTCACAAATTCCTTCTTGTGTTATTTATAATATATCTAGTAAGATTATATGATCAGCTTGGACTTAATTTTAGGTCCCGGTAAATTCGCATGTTTCTTTTTTGTGTTAAGGACACCACTCCGTAAATATCTCAAACAAATATAAGTGTACTGTAAATTAAAGACTGTTTATTTGAGTATTGTTTACAATTCAAGGTTGTTGGAAACGAGGTGACGGTGTACAAAATTAAAGTCTATTGTCATATAAATCAGTAAACTTTAGGGTCACCATAATTGAGATATAATATAGTAATAATAAATATCATACATGTTTCCTTACATTACTGTTTTCATACTTGCAAACATTTTGTATACTTTAGTGTTTAAAATAGAATTATAGAAGATTGTAAATGATGCGAGGCCCACGACATTTATTCGGCGGATTCATCATTCATATTTTATTTTATTTTATAATATCGTGATCGAATAAGCATCTAAAGAATCGGTGGTTTTAAAGATTTTTATTTTTTTATAACCTTTAATTAGCTGAAATAGCTCTACCCCGAATGTCTTTCATTTAATTCTAAAGAATAAAACCTGACTAACTCAGCCGTTGTGTATGTGACGCTGTATAATAGATATAGACTATAATATAATAATATAACCAACAAACAATGCACCCACTGCAAATGCAAAAGAATACCGCAGATGGAAGACGTTCCATTTCATCAGACCGCATTAAGTTAAATTAACTTGAGCCAATGCACTCGCCCGCCGCCGTTTGTGGAAGATGCGAGTAAGTCTCTTCAAACTCCCGACATACATACATACGTAAAACCATGGTCCAAGAAAGCAAGGCCTAACCGTTAGACCACGTGACTGGCACGAGCCTACGTCATTTTGCGCTGTTCATCCTTGTCTATTACACGCATTCGACAAGGATGAATAGACAAAATGACGTAGGCTCGTGTCAGTCACGTGGTCTAGTGGTTAGACCTTGTTTTCTTAGACCATACGTAAAACGGAACGATTGACCTGCGAATTCGGCGACATTCTTCGAGGTGAATAGTTGCAACTATTTGTACAGTAGCCAGCAGATTATGCGGCTGGATGCTCGCATTATGAAATTCGCCCCTAATGCTGTGGCAATAATGGCGCTCTCAGGGTAATAAATAATGTCCAGCCGCGTGTGCTAGCTGCTGTACCTATACTCAAGAATGACATTTCAGATGATTCCTTTTAACACGACAAAAACGGTGAAGCCAAAAGGAGTATAATGAATGCTTGGAATAGAAAAAATCTAAAGTAGAGCATCACAAAAAAAATTTTAGGATGACAATTCATGAATAACGCATTTGTATTCAAATGAAAGCACACAAGGCTTATCAAAGAAAGACACGATGCATATAAATGACGGCAATCAATCGCGTCAATAACATCAATCGAATAGTTCGTTGTGATCTCCTCACTCGCCCTCCACGGGGTGGCTAGGGCCTCCCCTCGGGGGCGGCGAAGGGGCGATGACGAGTGAATTTAATTACAATGAGTGACGATAAATCGCTTCGGGTGTCGCTGGGAGGGCTTTGGACAATACCCGTTTGTAGGTATTACATGGCTGCAATGCCTATACGAAACAGGATTATGTGACTAGTTACTTTACATTCAGAGTCGAATTTTGTGAAAAGCTGTTGATAGTATTGACGGTCTTGTTTTATAATTTACGATATGCGGTAATTAGAATCAGAACTTGGATGTAAATGGCTAACATATGGGATTCGGCAAAATGAAACTTTACATACAAGTGAATTTTAGCATTCCAATCCAACCAATAAATCTTGAAAGATTTAAGCCAATTGAATGTAAAATAATTATATTCGTAATGATGAAATCTATGTGGAGCCTGTAGGTTAGGTACTATCAGTATCAGAAAGCTGTGTGGCTGTACATGACATACAGCCTTAGATAAATATGTATTGTTTTTATAGACATCGTTTTATAGATTTTACAATGCATTTTGTCGCAGCGATACGAACGATAAGGTGGAGTGTATCTCAGATAGATTAAAAACAGACGTGGGTGTTTTTAAGTACACAGATTCAATTCACTTAGCTTGCATACATTTTAAGGCGGCACCTGGAAAATTTTAGTGTTCTTTGACTCGTCAGTACTCGTAATCTATAAGAGTAAGTTAGTTAATTTTTAGATATACATTATTTGATCATATTATCTCAAGACTCTATTCACTGAAAACACGTTTGCTGAAAATTTTATCGATAGAACATTAAGCCAAAGTTGCACCTTCTATTATCTTTTTTCGCTTTGTATAGGTAAACGGCAATGAATTGGATGCTGAAACGTGGTCATAAGTATGGGTTTCAACTTTATTAATGTCTCATATCGAAACATTTTTATTATGTGCATTACTTTTTGTATAAATGGACACCAAAGAATTTGGCACTTACGCTGTTTAGTTCTAGCGCGCAACAGCATACCTTTCTCTGTTATACACGTACGGCACTGCTTAGCGTCATCACTTTCCCGCACTGATCAGTCGTCCGCTTACCTTTGCCGACGACGGACCTGCGCTAGGCGATCGCAAATTGCACCGGCGAAATCGAAAATAATTTATTACTAAGATGGGAAACAAACGCCGTCCAAAAAATAAAAAAAAGGCAGATTTGGCAAGAAAACGGAGACTTATGCTTGAAATAAGAAAAAAAACTAAGTACATGCTTTTTTTAAATTAACATGGTCATCTGCATAATATTGCACCACTGAAGGGTTAACTTTCTCTATATAGACCTTGAACTTTCCTGAGACATGCGCAAAACAGTACGTTATAATGCCATATCACATTACTCATTACTTTCGAAAAGGTGATATCACCCCGTACCATTACACATCACCCAAAACATTACCCGAAATGTTCTATGAAAATCACTTTGTTTATAAGGCAGAGTATTACGATGTGCGTGTTCAGTTTCAATGGCTAGACGGCTCTTGACTGTAGGTAATGAGTCTCGAACCCGCACTTACCTACGAACCACTATGCCACTGACGACGCTCCATCTAATCGATACGTTTGAATAATGTAATTGCGTGAAATAAAATAAACTACAACGAAATAATATACAATACAATACGTAAAGACACGCTCTTTTCCCTAACGGGGTGAGCAGAGTTTTAGTAATCATAGGGAGCCCTAACTAATACAAAATTCTCGTGTCACAGTGTTCGATTCCATACTCCTCCGAAACGGCTGGACCGATTCTCATGAAATTTTGTGAGCGTATTCAGTAGGTCTGAGAATCGGAAAACATCTATTTCTCATACAAGTCAAAGTCGAAGTCAAAGTCCAAAGTCCAAAGTCCAAAGTCCAAAGTCCAAAGTCCAAAGTCCAAAGTCCAAAGTCCAAAGTCCAAAGTCCAAAGTCCAAAGTCCAAAGTCCAAAGTCCAAAGTCCAAAGTCCAAAGTCCAAAGTCAAAGTCAAAGTCAAAGTCAAAGTCAAAGTCAAAGTCAAAGTCAAAGTCAAAGTCAAAGTCAAAGTCAAAGTCAAAGTCTGTGTCAGTGTCAGTGTCAGTGTCAGTGTCAGTGTCAGTGTCAGTGTCAGTGTCAGTGTCAGTGTCAGTGTCAGTGTCAGTGTCAGTGTCAGAGTCAGAGTCAGAGTCAGAGTCAGTTGTCAGAGTCAGTGTCAGTGTCAGTGTCAGTGTCAGTGTCAGTGTCAGTGTCAGTGTCAGTGTCAGTGTCAGTGTCAGTGTCAGTGTCAGTGTCAGAGTCAGAGTCAGAGTCAGAGTCAGTTGTCAGAGTCAGTGTCAGTGTCAGTGTCAGTGTCAGTGTCAGTGTCAGTGTCAGTGTCAGTGTCAGTGTCAGTGTCAGTGTCAGTGTCAGTGTCAGTGTCAGTGTCAGTGTCAGTGTCAAGGTCAGTGTCAGTGTCAGTGTCAATGTCAATGTCAATGTCAATGTCAATGTCAATGTCAAAGTAAAAGTCAATGTCGAAAGTCGAAAGTCGAAAGTCAAAGTCAAAGTCACAACAACAACAACAAAAATAAACTCAATAGAAATAAACTCAAAATAAAAAGATAAACAATCAAATAAAATCTATATTATAATAAAACTGTAGAGGTCAAATGTTTGTACATAGAAAAAATAATTTTGATTCGTATAAGGGTAAATGGAAAGGAATAAACAAATATAGCAGTTTATCGTACTATCTCTTTATTAGGATACACAGTATACAGTATTTACTAAGACAAATACTACAATTATAGTATAAATTCTAGCTCTGCTCTGTTCCAACAAAGCGTGGCTAAGTTAAGCGCGCGGTATTTTAAACTGACGGACTCGGCGGCTCCCCGAGCCCCGCGGGGGGTGCGCCCCGCGTCGCACGTCTAGACCACGCCTCCAATGCGCTTTTATTTTTTCGAGGTGCGGCCTTAAGGGTGCTTAGCTGCAGACTCACTTCCATTAATTACTTTTAGTTTAAACAAGCGTGGAATAAATACATTTGCTTAGTGTGGGTAGAGCAGAGGATGTGATTCCTGTAGTGTTAGGGAAGTTGGGGTTCAAATGATACTCAACTATGCGTAGAGTAACTTTTGATTAATTGGTATGTTTGTTCAACGTTTTTAAGAAATTATCAGGGCTTTTTCTAAAAGTGTAGAGACAAGGTCACGTATTAGGGAGCACTATTATTTATTACACACTTACGAATTTGATCATTCAGCATGTTAAAAACACAAAGTTGGTGGTATGTTCGTTCGTATAAGGCATAGAGAAATTTTGAAATAAATCAGTCACTACTGTAAATCTTAGGAAATTACAAATGCTTACTCGAGATTACTTAGTCGAGAGAAATTAACGTTTCTTTGTTTATTCCTTACAACTTTCTTTTTTGGTCATATTCAACATTGCATTACTGGATATTTTCAACACTATTCGTTTAGCTACTGTTTGGGCCGAAACTATTGTGTTTGTTGTCAACTCAAAGAGCAGAACTTAATTTACTCGTATAGTAAAATTATAATATAACATGAACATTTTCAATATTACCTATCTACTTAAGCAAATTGCATAAGGTGCTGTCACAAGTAGTCACAACACTCACTAGAACCTACGGACTCCGAGGACTACGTATATAAATCAGTATACGGTATACAGTATTCACATACACATACACATACACACACACACACATCCATTCAACAGCGGCCTCTGTCGGTGGACGTGCATCGTGCTGATAACGTCTGTGCCGGCGCCTGCACTAGACTAATATGGACATGCCCAGATGATAGATAAAACTAGTGGCTGTGGCTGGCTTGTTTGTGAAGAAACTACAGCTGCGGGCTTCATAAAGCTACATGAAGGAAGTTTACAACTTTACAAGCATCGTTTAAGTTTAGAAACTGATAGTAAAACCACTATACAGAAAAAACGTACACCAAAATGTTAATATGAGTTTTTTTTCCGAGTAAAGAATTATGAAGACAAAATAGTAGCGATTTTTTTACCACCGCTTTTTTTTAGTCAGTCCAGACTGTGAAAAACAGTTGATTTCTAAATTAATTTAACATTTTATACCATCACATACTTCGATCATATCACATATCATAAAACAAAGAAATAGGAACAAACTCGGATACCAAAATCTGCCAATCAACTTCTGATTTTCAGTTGGGTTGCTAAATATGCATATTAATATCAATGGCAAATTAAATGACCAAAGCACATTCTAACAAATTCTTGTCATTAATGAATATATTTATGAGAAACGTATATGCAAATATTACGCACTCACTATCAAACCAACCTTTGACCTAACTAAACAAACCCAATTCAGACCAACTTCCAAAACAATCAACCGCCTGCTAAAATCCACCCTATTCGCCCGCCAGACTCCGCCACCGTAACCACTGCTGGGCATACTTCGTGCCGGTGTTTTTTCAATGGAATCTGCACCTCATTTAAACTGGCATGCATTTTAAATAGACAATAGCCCTGCGAAGCTTCAATGTACGGCGAAACAGTACTGTACTCAGGGTCCAGAATAAGGCCAGATTTTTTGTTATTTATTTATATAAGTTACGTTGTTCTGCATTCAAAGCATTCCTTGTCGAGCTTGAATTTTAAGTTTACTTTGATTTTTTAAGTGTCTTTCTGCAGCGCTTAAGAAAATACATTTTATTTTTAACCGACTTCAAAAAAGGAGGATTATAGCAAAGCATCAAAAATCCTAGGCATTTCTACTGCAGTATAAACTATATTCCTATGAGAAAATAATTTAAAACCGCGGTAGAAATGAAATATTGTATATCTTGTCGTGCAATTTACGACCATTACTGATTATTGGGCCACCAAAATATACTATTTGGAAAACAACTACATATTTATTAGCTGTAAAACGATAATAAAACCACAGCCGTTTTATAGTTAGGTTACACGCAAACCGAAATTACTGGAAAAACGTAACAATAACAGCAGAGCTTTCCAGGAACGCTCTCGACCCTGACTTTGTTATTATTCGTTATATGGCTGTGATATTTTTTTATTCAAAGTAAATATGGTTTCTTTGTTTACTTTCTAAACAGAAACGTTATTCTTTAATCGCAATCATTTCTTTCTTTTAATTAAAATTCAATTTTGCCTGTAAATGAAACGGTTTCGCTACTGTCGTTAGTATTCCTTTTTTTCGTCATCACCATCATTTCAGCTGACTGCTGGAGAAACACGTTAGTTCTTGGGCTACATCAGAGACTTTGGTTTGCGTTTGGTTCTATTGAGTCTCATCATTCCTCATCACGTACCCAGTGAAATCTTTGCTTCGTAGGTATAAATATTTTTTAAACAGTTCTAAGGCCCTACTAGATACGTCCCACTGAGGTTCGTTGTCCGCAAGTGCATTCAGTGAGCCGAGAGAAGTGCGGCGGACTGCACGAGATAAAGCTGTCACTGAGCACTGTGACACTGTTGTCCTGTGACGTCACTGTCCTTACACCAACACCACCACTATTGGACATTCCAGCTACAACTACTTAGACCAACTTGAAATCGAGTTGCATTACATTGCTCTATTCATTTAACGAAGTCTCTCCCTATAAAGTACGTCTTGTGTTCATAAAGAAAGTTCATAAGTCGTCAAACCAACATGTTAGAATCGGAGACAGTAAATTAGATCTTCTCTTAAAGCAAACAAACAAATTAGATGAGTTGAGTAAATAAAAGTAAGCATTGTAGTTACGTAAGTGGCTATAAAGCAAGTCAAGAATATAAGTCTTTGTTGTCTTTGTGAACTCCTATGCTATGAATGCCTATGAAATCAAATGCTGTAGTTAAAAAATCTCAATTTTAGTTGGAAAGGCATAAAATTTCAGTTTTGTTAATAACGATTTAGTTTCATTCTTAAGAATGCGCTGGATAGATAGTCCAGAGCTCGGTGAATCAGTCGCTTGTTGGGTCAGTCGGGGTCAGTCGAGGAATCCGACCAGTTTGCCCGCGCCGCCGCCCGCATAGCACCACGGAACAAAACACCCACAACAATAGTCGTGATCTCTTCCTTAGTTTCCTCTTATTCGTATTAGAGGAAACTACGGAGGTCGTCCTCGATATTAAAACTAAGGAAAACGCTACTTTGCAAAGCTTAGAGGTACCTGAAATGGACATTATCGACGGTGAGGTATTTTTTTTATTAATTAGTACTAAAAAGATTTGCTGCAAGTTTATCTACATAAACCTTACGGTACGAATACAAAATTGAATGTTATTTGGCAGTAAATATTTGGTTTTAAGACACAGGTCGTAGATTACCTGTTGGAGGAATTTACTGTAATAGACCTATACGCTTCTCAAATGTAAACAAGCTTGCGGATACAGAAATGAAAGCGAATATTAAACTGACATTATACTAATAGATCCACAAGAATGTTAATGTTAAATCACGTACGGCACAAGAAAAATAGCGCAACGAACATGTGTTACAAAGTAACGAAATTATTTTAATGAACGTAAGAACTGGGGACGTTCTCTCCCCTGCAGGCGAGCCAGTCGACACATTGACAGGTGTCTTGTTTGTGTAATTGATTTATGGGGGACCGAATCGTACACTTAATGAACCGAACATAATTTACGATGTTCCAGTCCAGCAAAGTCTGTTAAACCAGCGCCATCTTTGATGAGGCTGGTGAGAAAAGGACAGATTTTTTTTAAATAGAAGAATAATAATAAAAAGGACATACCGAATTGACAATGGTGAATCATAAATACAATCACTACATAGTATAAAACAAAGTCGCTTTCTCTGTCCCTATGTCCCTATGGCCCTATGTATGCCTAAATCTTTAAAACTACGCAACGGATTATAATGGTTTTTTTTAATAGATAGAGTGATTCAAGAGGAAGGTTTATTATGCATAATACATGCATAATATACTTAAGGATAACCCACAATAACCATATTTATTAAAGAAATTCAAATTTTAACAGATTTATGAAATTGTTTAATCACGTAAATATCCAGAGTATTTAGAAGTTAAAACGCTAAAATAACATAACATTAAAACCAATAACGAAAGAACATACCTATAATATATTACCTTCTTAAGAATTTTTATTGATATACAACGCTATAAATTTTCCTGAAAGTTTTGATGGCAGTGTAAAAGTCTTGGGTATAAGTAGATTTAAAATAGTTTCTCTGCAAAAGTCGCAAAACCTTAGGCGAAAGACTACTGAGTACCGTTCTCCGGATAAAATTTTGATTTAGAATTTTGATTAAAGGAATGAATGTGTTCAGTAGTTTATCATCGAATTATTCTTGTTATTATTTTATACTGTAATTGTATATGAATAACTCCCTTTTTTTGAACCCGGACAATATGTTAGTAACCTAATTTGATGAGCTAGACAGCGTTTTTTAAAAATTGAGAGAGTTAGATAGATACTCCTTAGCAAATTGTTTCGTTTGCTACAACTAATTAATTTTCATTAGCATATCTCTCTCATACCATTTAGAATCCCTCTTTGATGACTCTCGTTTTCAAATCTACATTTTGTACTTGCCCTTTCTAGGTATTTGAATCGCATTATAACAAATTGGATGTTGTGTTTTATAGTTTTTTCTCTACCTTTGCCTTTAGCATACTAAACCACTGGATTACCATTAAACCATGCAAAATTTAAATCTGTTTCTTCGCATCTATTTAGATCTTTTGGTGAAGGATTGTTTGTATCACGAGTGCTCTTCGTTCATTGCAAAGTTGATACATGTTCGGACTTGTTGAATCACGCTTTCATTTCAACGGATGGACCCCTTGCACTTCATTAGTAAAAACAATTTTCTCATTCAAACTCTTCAAGAGCGTTGTCGGTATGGTGATCGTGGTCGAGATAAGATTTATTTATTTTCGAGCATGTATTTTGATTTCGATCAAATTGATGAGATAGCGTAACCCACTGAAGAATGTTGGATGATCCGTACGTTTCTTTTTGTGATGCGGTAATTTAATGAATTCACGTATTCGATCGAAGAAGTCTAACCTCGTTGGGTGGCGGAACTCCACTTCGACACAAAGTTGTGACTTGTCATACCGTACGATGTTTTGTTTGAGTAAACTGAAGAACATCCGTGTGATGTTTACGATATACGTTATTGTGAAATTTACAAATATTTATGTACGTATTATACTATCGTATCGTGTACCGTTAGCGTGTTTATACAAGCTATCATTCCGATAATGGCATGTAATCTGTGTGTAAAACCGGTTGAGATTAATCGTGTGTTGGAGGGAGACGTCCGGTGTGTGCGACGGGTCAACGAGCTCTGATCTGACTCACTCTCGCGCCGCTCAACCGGCCGGGCCGTGCGTGCGCGTGCGGTCACACGTCACACGTGCTCTATGCTCTTGCGCATGTCTGCTGCTGCGTTTGGCTTTCTAAACGCACAACTAGTTCTCCCACCTTACCCAGCTTGAACAACTGACCGCGTTTCTTTAGTAACAGATCCACAGTTCCAAAAAGTTGAGTCTCTATGTGCTAAAATATTGAAATATTAAAGTAATCAATTTAACATCATAAAGACTGAATATGGGGTGATCAAAGGCTTTATTTAATAGGCAATGAACGGAGATGACCATTAACAAATTCAATATCGCTCCCTACCCCGTCTGGTTAGTAGACGCGGGATGACGCGCCGCAGCGTGGATTAAATGAACGTCGTTTAACGCGAATACCGCGTAATTAATGCTGTTTTAGTGTTTTGCGTGCAATTTGCGGCTGTCCCATGGGTATTTATCTGTTTTTCGGTTACCAGCGATTTGTTTTATCGTGTCCAACATTTTGTTGTTTTTGTTTTAGTCTAACGTCTAACTCTACTTATTTTCCATTACGTTTATAAAAACACTTGGAGACAGCTGTCTGACATTCAGTAGTTTTGATCGATGTCGCCACATCATTATTTTTTATTTAGCATTTTAACACCATAATCATATTATCATCATCATTATTAGGAGATATATTATGCATGATATGGAAAGATTGGTATTTAATTAATCTAAATCGGAAGAATGGTCGGACTTATGTGGCAGTAGGCGGGATATATTTGCACTTGATAGGGAGAGTGCATTTAGCGAAATTTTGCCATGCCCGCCGCCTGTCGCAATTACACCCGAATTCCTGTCGTCGCCTTCTGCAATACCCAATGGGAAGACCTGTGAGATGGTCATTGGTCATGATGATAAACTTACCCTTAAATTGATATCAATGTGTAACGAGGTACTTTGCAACCTCATTTCCACCTCATTTTCCTTTTCTTTCTCGTCTAAATTCAAACATTCAATTGTGGAATTCCTTCGTCATTCATACGTCACCCTCACCCATTTTTCTTGAGTTTTCCCTTTGACTTCCGGCTTTGACGGCCGTATCGATATAATCCGCCCGCGGGCGGAGTCAAAAGCGCACTCCGTAAACTTCCTAGTCCGCCCATGGGCGGATCCGATTCTCGACTTTAAAATCTGCTTTTTACGGCTAAACCATGAAAAAATCGCTTGTACGGTGTATTGACAAGTGGTAGAGCGTTTATCAAACAATATAATGGCACATTCACTTCACTAGTGCCAGTACAAAAAAATTAAAAAAAAAAAATCCGAAAGTGACAGTTTGTATGAGCGTTGTGGAAGTGTTTTGTTTATTTACAATTTACAATAAGAATTTACCACAAATGAGGTCTAAACTCGACTAATAAGTGTTCTAAAGTGAATAAGTGATGTGCCAGAAGAATTTCTAATAAGAATTATGTGTTTTCCAATCAGAAAAAAAATACGAAAATTTCCTTCAGCATAATGGTAAGTTTTTTCCATTGTTCGATTTTCAGTAGGATAATAACGGATAAATACCGTAATTTACCTAAAAAGCAAACAAAAAACAAATAGTTCAATCAATTATCTGCAATATTCTCATATTTCATCAAGATAACCTATAATTTTGCAGAGTAATCTTGGTTCTTGCAAAACCTTGCAAAAAAAATTGCAAAAAAGAAAGGCGGCCATTAATCCTTGCCGAATTAGCGGTAGTAGCAGAAGTTAGGCGGGCCCTCGCTTAAGGGTTAAATGTGTGTAGTTTTGTAAAGTATTAGCTGTTTTATACTGCCGAGTTTATACCTGTTTTGTTTCCATGTAAATAAACGTAAATTAACCAGTGCTAGACAGTTCCTCGTGTATTTTACTACTAGTGCCTAAGAAAACCTTTCAATCTTCAGCCGCTCCTGACTGCCCGGGCCACAATTACTATTCACATATAAATTACCTATATGTCTCGTCTGAAAATGTGGTGCCAGTTTTGAAGTGATTCGACACGGATCAGAGCGAATAGCAATAATACTCGTTTTAATGTATCTACTTACGTGTGTTTCGCATTGTCGCGTGTGAAACAGTTTTCAAAGTAATAATAAAAATGTGGTATGTGGGTGGCCGAGTTATTGAATAACTTAATTAACAGAGCAGTCACGGAAAATGCTTTTTCTGAATATTCATTTTGGTTAACTTTTATGTTTACCTTTTATATTAAATCATGCTAAGTATAATCTAACTATAAAATTAATATATGCATAAATACTTTAATTTGACAGCTTTTTCTACTTTCTTTCAGTTAGGTCCGTGTTCATATAATATCTTGCTATAAAAATTCAGGAGACTTACAAATTACAAGATCAAACAAATTGTAATTACATTACATAGTTATTAACCCAATGCACAACTTGTTACATATAGTAGGGTACTTAGTGCAAATGAATGTATGGGAAACATGTAAAATTGGACCAGTGGATGAAACTTGGCATGGTGTTAGAATAGGTGGACTTGAGTAGAAATCCACCGGGACCCATGACTGGTACCCCCTCTGAAGCCGGGGGGAGGGGGGTGAAGTTGGATTTTGCCGCCCTTTTTGTTGACACTTATATCTCAAAAACCGTATGTACCATAACAAGTTTGGTATCATTTTCAGATAACTCGTTAACGTAGAATTCAGTTTTGGAATTATAAAATAGGGTTGCCATACAAAAAAACTAAATTATAGGACAAAATTCGCAAAACACGAATGAAAATTTTCCACATAAACGTCGTTTACTTTTCCCATGGGAATGGTGTCGATACAAAAAAAATATGGTCGGGTAGCAACATTCACAGGCTTTACATATATATAACTTTTATGGCACTTACTTGATAAAAAATGGGTTAAAAAAAATAAAATTGCATGCGCGGCAGACAAAGGTATATACTTGGAACTAGCTGCAAGACCAAACTAGTCCCAAAACAGTGGTATTAAGGGGTGATAATGTATGGCAGAAATGTTGTAAATGTTGTGGGTGTTACAAAACCTTCCAAACAAATGAAAGATGTAGAACATCAGGTCAGAATGGAAAGTTAGAGCGGCCGGAACAAACGGTAGGAGATTAAGAGGTGGCGCCGTAGTAAAACTTATTGGAAACCTTGGTCAGACTTTAAAACGAAAAAAAAAAGACCAAAATGGCTGACTTCAAAACCTGGCAAACGCTGGCAACCCAGCAAATATAGCAAAGCGGGGGCAGATAATATTTCTATCGATTAGTAATAGAACCAAGAACCCATTTCGTTTTCTTGGCTACTGGTTTATTTTAACCTCTGTTTAATTTCTGCTTAGATTCCACGTCTTTGGGGCAAAAGCTAAAGCAGTTGCACTGTTGAAACTCAGAAAGCCTTGAGATGATCTCAAAAGTTACCTGCCGATATCTTTAGTGTGTCATACTAACCAATTGCTGCAAATACTATGCTAGCCAGCATCATCCATCAGGCAGATGGATCAGCCACCGTAAGGCTAACTAAGCGTAAGCAAGAGTTCGAGGTAGAAGACCATAATAAGGGTTGAAGGTTGGGGAAGTTGGTGAACAGTTGGGAAGTAGGGTCGTTTGCGATTTCAAGCAATCGTTTTGTGTGCATTTTTCCCTTCTAATCGAATTAACTCAGCGAGACCAGTACTTTGCCACACATGAAGCGCTATCCGTGGTCTCTAGAAAGATCCTTACGCATGCAGGTGGTAGGGTAGGCTCGACAAGTCATAGGAGCGTCATCGTTGAAAAAGACACATCACGCTGGCAAGCCCCATCCGAGCTGTAGCTTCACCGGAACGTGTCTGTTTCGGCTGACTTGAGTCCGGAGTATGTTCAAAGATATCAATTTGGCCAAGGCAGATCATGTCCAAGCGTACTTAAACCACGGAATGTATGACACTGGCGCTGTGGGGTATCTCGTCTATTCTATTTAATCGTTTTACTTACTTACTTATCTATAGACATTAAATGTGTTGAGGAATCAGCACGTGGTGGTCTAGGGGATGTTTGCTGTCGGTCTCTTCATTAGCCATGCCCAGAGAGCTGGTCACGTCTCTACGAACCTTCTGTTTAAAGCCAGAGACTTTTATTTAGAGCCAAATTTAGCCCCATAACTGCGTTTGTGCTCACAGAATCCAAACCGAAGCTGCTAGTATAATTGCCTGCTGTAAAAAAGTGATCCGGTTCGACCAATCGATGAACTGGTGGCACAGTAGGTTGTTGCGAGTACTCATTTTCTTCTTGGTGTTTAAGCAGCGTTGCCTATAAAAGAACGATTTATCCAAGGTAACAACAAGGTATCTTTTATCAAGATTGCTGGATTGCCGAAGGTGCAACAAAGGATCGTCAAATGTTCCGGCTTCAAGACATTTTGTTAGCAACTAAGTAATTACAGTACATAAGTTAAATTCCTAACCACAGCTTCAAAGGCCTGCGCTTGGTAAGTTAATACCATATACACGTCGCAGATCTCTTTCAATCAGAGGTATGTGCTGTGGGAGGTTCAAGATTTGGCTCAGATTTAGCTGAGCAGGGCTTTTCTGTTCAGATTGCAGCTCATTCAGAGAAGACTTTTGGACTGCGAGGATGTCAGCATCCTTTGTCAGCCAAGCATTATTTTCAGTATTTTTTAAGTATGAATGACACAGTACCGACTGGTACCGACCGACAATAGCTTTTTTGAGGTCATGAAATGGTTGTCTGAGTTTCAGCAGTGCAACAAATTTATCCACGCAAAAATTAAACAGTGGTTAAAAAGTCCAAAAAATCTTGATTCTATATTTACTAGTCAACAGAAATGTTGTCTGCACCTGCTAAGCTACATTTGTTGGATCGCCAGTGTTTGCCAGGTTTTGAAGTCAGCCATCTTGATCTTTTTTTTTCGTTTTAAAGTCTGACCAAGGTTTCCAATAAGTTTTACTACGGCGCCACCTCTTAATCTCCTACCGTTTGTTCCGGCCGCTCTAACTTTCCATTCTGACCTGATGTTCTACATCTCTTATTTGTTTGGAAGGTTTTGTAACACCCACAACATTTACAACATGTCTGCCATACATTATCACCCCTTAATACCACTGTTTTGGGACTAATTTGGTCTTGCAGCTAGTTCCATGTATATACCTTTGTTTGCCGCGCATGCAATTTTATTTTTTTTGACCCATATTTTATCAAGTAAGTGCCATAAAAGTTATATATTTGTAAAGCCTGTGAATGTTGCTGTCCGACCATATTTTTTTTGTATCGATACCATTCCCATGGGAAAAGTAAACGACGTTCATGTCGAAAAATTTAATTCGTGTTTTGCGAATTTTGTCCTATAATTTAGTTTTTTTGTATGGCAACCCTATTTTATAATTCCAAAAATGAATTCTACGTTAACGAGTTATCTGAAAATGATACCAAACTTGTCATAGTACATACGGTTTTAGATATATAAGCGTCAACAAGAAGGGCGGCAAAACCCACCTTCACCCCCCTCCCCCCGGCTTCAGAGGGGGTACCAGTCATGGGTCCCGGTGGATTTCTACTCAGGACTACCTATTCTACAACCATGCAAAGTTTCATTAACTGGTCCAATTTCAACTATTTTTTGCACTAAATACTCTACTAATATAAAATAGGAAGTTTATGAAACCCGGCGTCGCCCAGAGAGTCGCCCCAACAAGGCTACGTCACCTTAGAGGCCTTTTTGGGACTGCTCTAAAAATCTGACACTGCGAATTTATATCAAAAGCTTTTCCATATAATCGTGTATGGAACCCCTTAATTCTGCTCTAAGATCTCACGTCACGGGGTATGGTGAACCTACGTCACCGGTTGCTCCGGGCTATATTGCCGGCCTTTTTTGCCCGGTTTCCCACGATAATTGACAAGTGGATGAGGGTACACCCATATATTGTGCTATATCGAAAGCGATATTGACAAGCTAACTCATAGGCCCCATAGGGACTGCGAAATATGATGCTGTCGATAGTATTTTTTTGTTCACTCAAAGGAGTTTTAGCACTAAAAGGCCAGCTGGAAGACATTTCGTGAGAGATAAGCTGTGCCTGTTGTGTCTACTTTTGTAATGCCTGTATTTGTAAAATGTTTGTGTGCAATAAATAATAGAATAAAATAAATAAAAGGATTTTCTTTTTAAGAAAATTTTAAGGGTTGTTTTGATTGACATTCAACACCCTTAAAATAAATAAATAATATTACTTCACATGCTGTTTTTTTTTTTCTAATTTCTACCAAGCTACATGGTGCTACACTATGAAAATAATGTTGATAAATATATTTCAGAAAATAATTGATACAATTAATTGTACTGTCTTTAATCCCTTTTTAAATGCTACCTGGCTCTTGAAAATACGTGACTACATACAGAAATATTTCAACGTACTGCAATTTAAACAAAGGTAATTATTACAACAACCAAAACCCCCAAACGTGTCTAGAATTTCACAGTAGCCTTCCATAAGGCAGTTGTTATAATAATTGCGGGGTTCATGGAGTTTAGAGATTTATGGAGTCAAAGACGTTTATTAAGACAAATAAATCTGGAGAAAACCGAGTTAGGGCGCAGTCGGCGGGCAAATTATGCCCATTGACAATAATCCTTGTAAGAAATGGTGTAGCGTTTCGCACCATGGTGTTATCGTTGAGGGCAGACGACGGAATTGGACTCGACGGAGGCCAAATGAGTATGTTTAATTTTTTTGGCACCAAACAAATACATTTTATCTATAAATTTGGCTCACATTAAGGAATAAATTTCTTTATTTTATCTCAATTTACCAGTTCGCTCTGAAAGCAAGTATTTGCATTGCCACTCAGCAAAAAATATCTGTTTCTGAAGTATACAGTTTAGCATCTTTATTCACTTAAAATTGACTGACTTTGAAGCACCCTTTCATTTCATTTGTATTTATACAATATCACAGTATTCACAGCACATATTAATTTAGTGATATTATGACTCACGCCGAGTATCCAAATGGGTCATTTGGAGTTCAAATAAATATAAAAGAAACACTGAAATAACCGGTGTCCTTTGATTGGTATATCCCAAAATATTTTTTTATTTACAGTAGCAAACAATATTAGACATACCCAATTGTTGGTTTGACCTACTTTGAAGTTTTCAGAGTATTGCCGGAATCGCTGATGTCGAGGTTAGTGCAGATTGACCAAAATAATAACATTTTATTTTTATGTTATTATGCGGACTGGTGGTTATTGTTATGGCAAGAGTCTGCGAAGTTAAGTGAAACTGAAAATAGAGGAGTGTTAATTTATTTTTGCGGTACAGATTGTATAAATCTAACTGTATCTCAGACCCAGGGGATTATAGCTCTATCTAAGACTCTGTAGGAACTTAGGAACATCAATCCCTTTTACGAAAACATTTTCCGCATTCGAAAAAAAGATTTAGTTCGGTCACGTCTGCCGCATGCCAGATGTATTGTGGGCAAAACCACTACGCAGTGGATGCCACCAACTGAGAATAGGCGACGCGGCAGACCCAGACGACGATGGCGAGACGAGCTAGACGACTTCAGCGAAACATGGCAGGAAGAGGCACAGGAAAGGGAGTCATGGAGAGAGCGGAGAGAGGCCTTTGCCCAGCAGTGGGACACATAAGGCTAACTTACATATGAAAAAAACAATTATTAAGAAGAATAATTACAAACTCAAACTGACTATTATCTATGTCGAACTTCTTTTTTCGTTTCCGAGAAAATGATCTTTGGCAAAGTTCAGTACCATTAACTGAAAGAGTCCTTTAATTTTTTTGAGCTTGTAAAAAAAGTACATTAATTATTTTTCCCTATTAAGCTATAATATTTTCTTCTGGCGTCAACTCCTCTACGGACTGCTTGCGTAATTTATAAGCTATGGAGCTGCAGTTTATTGTTCCATAATAAGCAAGTAAGAGTCCTTGATTGGTTTCTGATTGTAATCAACTGAGAGGTCGAGGGGGAATTATTTTTCAAATTTACTTTGCTGTTTCTTCGTTCCCTTTTTATTAATTTGTTTTCTTTGCTTGTTCCGATGAATGCGAGGTTATATTAAATCTGAAACACTCACGTATTTTCGTTGAAGAATTTGTTATATAAATAATGATGTATTAAGATCTCGTTTCCTTTACGCCGAATACGATAATGTAAATAAATAATGTTGACTGATGTTACAGTGATGTTTGTCTGTAGTGTTTAAAATATTCTTGGTTAATTATAAACACAAAATATTTCTATATACAGCAAGTATTTGATTAATTTTGAGGTACTTCGCTGTCATGATATTATGTTGTACTAGCTTGTATTCTATAAGTATTCACAGGAGTAGGTGTAGAATAAAATAGAATCATAATATTTGTGAACATAGGTAAGGCTGATTAACTATTTTAGTCCGCTGCTCAACCCAGTTCAGTCAAGTAATATCAAGGAATTCATGAATATTGTAATAAAAAAATTTTTTAATGATATTAATGTTGTTTTCCCTTATATTCTTTGATATAAACTAGTACCGACAAAATCAATAAATCCACAGAAAAAATGAAGCACAGCAAACAAGGCTGCAGATTGGTAATTTCGCTCATAACCGAAGTATTAACGAGGGAATTTGGAAGAAAAATGAGGTGATTAAGTTGAAGCACAACAATATGACGCAACGGGATTCATTTGGGAACAAGTTAAGCCCGGCCCGACCTATTTCCGCTTCGACAGGGCTGCTGGTCGCGCCGCGCAAATAAAACCTAAAATAAAGCTGGCTGAAATAGGCCACGGCAGGGTACAGCCAAAGTTAATTTGGTGTTTTTCACAGTTATTTTATGTACACATGCGGCTGGACACTTTGACGTTGAGAGCGCCGTTATTCCGGAGCAGTAGAAGCGAATTTCGTAATTCGTAATGCGTGTCCAGCGGCATGTGCTAATTACTGTACGTTCCTCAACAGCCTATAATAAATATGTCCTATCGAATTTGAACCTACCCAGGGTAAAAAAGTCTGAGTCTACAACGCTGACCCAGTACGGGTTAGTCAACTTCACACACAACCTTCGCCATCAATTTACTACATATTATGTAATCATTGTTTTAATTTGAAAAGTGTTACTGTTGCCATGAACAAAATAAAATTCTGGCAACCCTGCCTAGCTCGACAACTGCAGGTTGTAAGCATCTTTTTCTGTTCTAGATTATGCCAAGCGGGATAAATTTTACATGCGCTTCAGTTATGTTTCAGGATAGGTATATCGTATTATGTATTTCTTGTTCTGTTTTTTGAATGCGGTTTCTAATATTTTGTGTTAGCTTAGGCCTTAGGTTGTCAGGTCTGTGGCAAACATAGCTTATCGTATATGTAAAGTCTACGACCGACCTCACAGGCTCTGGTTAATGTATGTAATTACTAATTAAATAATAACTGAGATATTCTTTTTAAAAGTACATTTTTGAACAACGCAATGTATTTAAAATTGTGTAGAGATGAGTTCAAAAATGAATTTATTACAATAATTCTCAATTCGATCTATTTATAATACATATATATTGAACATAAATTCACATACATAGTTACATGAATTCCTGTTCGTAGCGGCTACCGAACTATGGGGTGATATTGGTGTCAATGGCAATGGCATTATAACTAACAAGCAACTAACAAACTTAACTCCCTATTACTGTGTTCCGCCCATAATTATACGCCCTCGGCGACTCTACACATCATTTAAAATGTTCTGCTTAGTATCGTTATACCATTTGATTATTCAATGATTTATTTCTAAATCTTCATTATAATTTCAGCTGAAAGACGTCCACTGGTCAGTCCGTCATCATTATTTCGAAATATGTAAATAAAAATCATGAAGAGTATTTGACATCGAGGAGGATCTTAGAGGACATTTACAGTCTCTTGCAAATATAACGACCTTAACACAAAAAAGCTAAACACGCGTTGAGCGCCTGTCTAATTTTTAAAATTAAATGTGTCTTAAAATTTTTTAGACATGCGTTTGACGTGTTTGACTTTATGTGGAAATATAGTAATACTGCCTAGAGAGGTATGGTAGCTGTTTAAAGTACTTGCAAAATTTTTCCTAGTACCTATTTAATTCCGGCTAACCCCTTCGTAAAGTGTCAAGAAGTCCCTAATGATGGTTTACGTGACGTCATAAAAACGTCCACTTGAGCCCTGTTTATGGGGGTGTTCAGTTCCAGGGCCTGGTTAATTAAAGCTGGGGTGACGAATCGCCCCGAATCACCCCCGAAGGTGGGAGATTAAGCTTAGTTTGACTCCACTTCATTTAAGGTTTCTTGGTAGACTACACTTTATAATACTGAAGTAAACGTGTTTCAGTTGCTTATAGACTTAGTTAATAGACACGTTTTTAGTAGGCTTTTTTTGTGTGGCTCTGTGGTCACATGCAAAGTCATCTCGTTTGCTAAACTCGAAAAAAGCAAATCAAAATACCAATATGAAAAACAAAATTTTCTGAGTTATACAGAGACTCTACATGATACATGTTAATTTTCGGAAAAATCACAGGTTTAAAATTCAGAATTTAATATTATCTATAAACGTGCTTTTTTTTACTTGAAGGCTTTTAACTCAGCAGTTTTTCTTTGATATACGCAGGTATTTACGTGGCAAGTGTATTTAAATAATACAAAAATTGAAATCAGCAAAACTGCGTCATTACTCTCATAATAAATTTGAATTAAATTACATTATGTTAGTCACCTAATAACATGTTTGCCAAAATATTTTTATCGGCGTCGAAAACCGTTGCACGAATCCGGCAAGGTCGCTCGCAACGGCCTTAATCCGATTTCTGAAATGTCGTACTTCGCAAATAAATTTCATATGCTTTTCGAAAAAATATGTCAAGGACATAAAACTCGATTTGTGGGATAGAGGCTCCGATCGCGCTACGACTTAAACAAAACCGCTGTCAAATATTACACAGGGCTCTCATTCGTACCGCTCTGACTATTTAACGTCTCAACCAAAATGGAAACGTTGCGAACGGTTCACCTTATTAATTAGTGTCGCGGTATTAGTTTGACAGTATTTTGACAGCGTTTCCAAACGTTAACAGCTGTCAAAATCAACTATTCTAGTTTGGTTATTCGATCTTTATTCGAACATTAATTAAACCAAAACTCAAACGTTTCCGTTCTAAAGGTTAAAACGTTCCGGTTTTGATATTTTATACATTTTAAGACTTTAGCAATAAATGAAGTAATACGGTACAGTTGTAGAGAGTTGTTCCTCGGAAGTTAGGTAAATAAAATAGCACACAACAAACTGCTGAAACAAATAAAGTGACAAAGGCAATATTCTCTAGTGAGTCGGAACTTGGAGGCGACTGTAATAACGAGCAAGGCGAACTCGGAGATAGTAGGAAAGTTAGCCTCGGGAGAGACGAGCGGAGACGGCGGAATAGGGAGGACCGGGGAATACTACTGATCAGTGGGGTAATGGTGAAGGAAGTGATAGACTACGAGAGACTAATACCGTCGGTCTAGCTAAAATATGCCTTAAAAGATATGCGAAGATCTAACGAAAGTTACATTCACACACAAGGATATAAAGGCTAGAAAGGCTTACGATAGTTTAAGCCAGAATAAAATGATAGTACTAACCCAGTTTTAGTCTACTTTCTGTCTTGTCTTTAGTTTGATGTCAATGAAAAAGAAGTTTTCTATTTTGGTTTAGAAATGAAAGTTGTATTGTATGACAAGTATGTTTATCGAAAGGTACTGTCTAGTCTGTCGAAATTATTACATCTACCACGTACAGTCCAGAGCAATTTAAGCTAAAGAGTTTGGACTTTTCACCGTTCTTTTATACTTGCTCTTGCCTGGAGGATTTATATTAGCTTAATTATATTATTGGATCTATTGTCGTAGTTGACTTGACACCACAAAGAACGGTGACAATGAAAAAAGTAAAATAGTGTAGTGAGTTGGCATTGTTGTAGTGATTAACTACAAGCTTCCTCCTTGCCTTCTAACTAAATTAACTTAATTCATTTGAAAACCTCGATACACAAAAAAGTCCTAATCACAAGGCCACAAAGACTATCTTGCGCAAGCCGAGTCCGGAAAGTGTTCATCAGTTAATCAGAAAGTTCAAAGGAAGCTAGGAAATGCCTAGAATTTTCAAGTCGTGAACAGAAAAGTGCCTAATCAGAACCGGCCTAGTTTCTTTTGTTCTGCCAGACAGAATGGAGTAAGCACATTCTCACACGAAGCTAATATAGAACAAAAAAAAATTATTATTCACAAGTTCACCCTGGGTACCCTGTTCTAAGGGTAGATAGGTCTCCCGTCCTGTTATTTGCATGTTTTTTCAGCACCGAACAAAATGTCCAATGGTCTAGCTAAAAATCAGCGTTCGAGTCGCCTCGATGTGGCGGCTGCAGCATTTGCTGTTAAGTTAACCATGTTTGGTATCGGGTGTAATGACGGTAATCATAACATGTAATTTTCTTTTTTGATACGAAATAAAATTGTTTTCTTTCTTTCTTATTTTGTGTGCACTTAGTATTAAAAGATTTATTACAACTGAATCTAATAAAAAAAATTGCGCAACTGAATTTATACTAAAAACTTTACTAGTAACTAAGTCGCGGTGCGGTGACGTTCAAGTAACATGTTAGTGATTTCAGTTCCAATCCAGTTCTGTATTAGCTCCGTTAAGAAGGGGTCAAAATATTCAAACCTAACCAAGCCATTTACAACGATTATAACTTAGCAAGCGGTAGGAGGATCTATAAGAAACAAAAGACAATTTGGTTGCGAAGGGCTGTAGCAGAAAAACAGCGTTGTATTGAGGTGTCTACCCAGTGGGTAACTCAATACAACATCATGCTGAGCTACAGCCTTTTTGCAGTGCGCAGAACATTATGTATTGTTATTGTTGTCTGTTCTGCTTGTTTTGTACTTTTATTTTGTATTTTTACTGTACATTTTGTTCTGTGTGGTGTAAATAAATATCTTCTTATTCTTACTTATAAGGGCGAAATTGGTCTGTTAGGGTTGGTCATTGATGAATGATGAAAGGTATTTGAATGAATAATATTTGAAAATAAGGGCCACGGTGGTCGATTGGGTCGAAATAGGCTCGATTTCATCTATAAGTATGTATAACCAAATAATGATGGTACTTATTTTATTCCATTAACAATAAACTTACTATAAACAAACAGCAATTTATTTATTTTTAACTACCCTCTTTTGATTTTTATATCGCAATGAACTTAACACTTTCCAAATATCTTTTGATTGCGCGTCTCGAGTCCGCTCTGAACTATTTTATTATAAAGTGATACTAGATAAACCAGTGAATTTTTCTTTATCATGTCTTCGGAAGGTCAAGGTATGTGCAATGTTTTGACATAAAAACCAATCGATTAGTGTAATTCAGTACTAAAAAATACCAGTCTAAACATTAACGTTTTTATTTTTCTTCTATCTTGTATTTTCATAAGGCCTTACTTTTTTTGCACATATTTGCACAAGTTCTTACTACTCTCAAAATTTAGCTTACATATTGGTTAGTTGTTGTTAGTAAGCTGTAGATCATAAGATGTCATAAAAAAAAGTTATGCACATTTTAGGTACGGAAGCCGCAATTTCGATTGACGAACTTTTCGGAGTTTGGAAGGAGAACAGAACTACGGAATGCCTTTTCATATTTTTGAAGGACAAATTTGGGCTTAATATTGATAATCCCGCAGTCTCAAAGGTACTAAGTGAAAAATGCAAAAATATTTCAAAAAAAATTCTACAAATGTATCGTAAATGTAGATGTTCTGTACCTAATTTTACATACAGACACAGAGCTTGGCTACAAAAATCAATTTCGTTGGAAGAGATAATATAAATTAGCGATCAAAATATTTCTATTTTGTTTCGATTAGTTTTGTTTCCTCTTTATCTACCAAAACTAGTCATTATAAATAAATATAGTAGATGATCCAAACCCCTGAGACGTTATTAATACCTAATCATTGCTTTTTCACAATTTTCAACCCCGTAAAAACAAAAACAAATAATTTAAATGCAAATCGAGCCTATTTTTGCGGAATCGACCACTGTGGGGCGCAGCGCTCTTTTTAGGATTTATTTTTTATTTATAAAGGCGGAAATGATTGGCGACCTTGCTGATTTTAATGCATACGTCATGGGTATACATTAAAATTCTAAAACGCAGCAAGGTTGAATTCAAATAAGGAAGGATGTTCTCGTTCCGAAAACAAAAAACAACCATTTCGGACACCTTCCACCGACATGATATTGAAAACATCTAGTATATTAGTAAATATTAAAAATGCGAAATTGTGTTTGTTTGTTTGTCTTTCTTACACACTGAAACGGATTGACCTGAGTTTTTGCACAGACACATATTGTTGGTCGGAGAGTGCCATAGGCTTCTTTTTACCGCGGGAAAATGTCTCATTTCCATGGGAAAAGTAGAAAAACAACGCTGCGGCGGAAGCTGCGGGCGGACAGCTAGTAAAGTAATATATCGGGTTTTGTAAGATACTAGTATCTGTACTGTTGTATCTGTATCTGTAGCTAATTATTACGGTGTTCTAGATACAAGTCCTGTGTTGTCAACATCAACAGGAGCTAATTTTGCCGTCAGCAATAACTGGCTCCGTTGTCTAGGGACGACCAGTCTGATTAACAGAACAAGAAAAATAAAAGTATTTACTATATAACATCATTTTCTGATACAAGTTTCAAATTAGTTTCTTTGACTTTAGTCTGTCGTAGTAATTTGGAACAATGGAGTTGGTATACTTTTTTACAAATGCAACGGTAAATATTTAGCCGTTTTTAATCATAATTAGTTACCTAGTTCTTCAAGTGACATTGTGGATTTGTATTCTGTACCTTTTTAAATTTATGATTCGGGTAAATTTCGGTAGATAGATTTAACCATGAAGGAAGAAAAAAATTTACGCGCTGGATTTTTTTTCCTTCATGGTTTCAACCTTTGATTGACGCATTTTTAACTCAAAAAAACCCAAATAAATAGCAACACGCGATTTAAATATTTCTTCTTTATTATTTTATAACTTAGTTTAGCCATGTTTAAGAACAACAAAGTCTTCACTCTTCAGACTATAAAGTGGGAGCAGCGTTTCAAATTTCCATTTAATACAGATATTACAAGGTTTTTTGCTTATTCTGTACGGCGAGCCCGGGAACGAATGTTTGCAGTAACGTTTTCAATTTCCGCACCCGCTTGTGATGTCAGTTAGGGTCTTCCGTTGTGTACATCATTTCATTCGTGCATTATGTGTACCCTTGCATATTTATATTCAGCTTTATAATACATATTCTGCTTGCTAATTTAACTTTTTTTCTTTTTCAGGTAATTGTCATTTCGAGAGGTGTCCCCAGAAATAATGGTTAAGTCATTTATTATTAAATATCTATAAAATTGTACTTCCTTGCTTGTGACGAGGTAATATTTTTTTGTCAAGATAATGTCGCTATTTAGTATCGTATGTGTTATATATGTTATTGATAATATCTAATTATTATCTATGGGGAAATCGGTTAAGTAGTTTTTGAGTTTATGGAATACACACACACACACAAAAATACAAATCTTTCCTAATTATAATATTATTATTAGTATGAAGAATGGATCTTAACCTCACTTCACCACAGGATCAACGGCTAGTTCAGTAAGTCCGGCATCACCACAGCTATCATTTACAAAGCCAGCATCATGTACTCAGGATCACAGTATTACTGGAGCTGATTAATCACACCACACTGTGTCCGGCTTCCGTTGCCCGACGTGACAACACTGGATTTTACTTTGTTGATAGCATAGTAATTCGTGACTACCTAAACTGTTATAGACTACAGGCCCGTGTTAAAAAAAATATGGGTCATTTGAACCACCAGATGATCTATGTAGAACGATATAAGAGCATAAAATAATAAGATTCAGCATTATGCCGTCACTTGTAAGCTGTCCAACTGAGTGCAGGTGAAAGAAAGGGGGTTGCAACCCTCGGTTTTTTCCCCTTGTCGCATGATTTTTGTACGGCGTTGCGAAATAATGGATTAGAAGCAGTATTGAAATAGTATGAAACTGATGCCGTACAAAATTAAATGACCAAATTCACCCTGGTAATTGTCGGAAAATAAAAAAAAAATCCGACTTTTTGGCGCACCATTTTTTTACGGCACTACGCGTTTTATTTTTATTTTTCATGGATCTATCGATGGTAAGAATGCCGTACAAAAATATATGACCAAAATGTACTCACTCTACCTACCTACTTTTGAATTCTCACCTGCACTCAGTTGGACAGCTTACAAGTGACGGCATAATGCTGAATCTTATTATTTTATGCTCTTATATCGTTCTATATAGGTCATCTGGTGGTTCAAATGACCCATAATTTTTTTAACACGGGCCTGTAGTCTATTAGTTCTGTCATGTTTGTACAGATTTGACTGGATAAATATAAACATTAAATTAAAAAAAAAATAACCACCGACACAAAACCGTTACTTGATCCTTTCAACAACTAGAAAAGTGCTGATGATCTATAAATGGCTGAAGATATTTTCTTGGATCATAGCTAAGAACACTCTCGATTGTGACACCTTGCAAACAAAAAAACTAGATAAAAATCGGCGCATCCGTTAGAAGCTACGATGCCACAGACAGACAGACACACACGTCAAACTTATAACACCTCTCTTTTTCGACGGGATTTAAGAACGGAAGTGGAAGTGGACGGTGTACGTACATTGCTCCCTGACTGCTGACAAGACAAGATTCTCGAGTGACGACACTAACGGTCAAGTCTATCCAGCCTTTATTTTTTAATTCACCTTCGCTTGTGTCGAAAAGGTACGACCAATCAAGCGTCACCAGACTTGTAAGTCCAATCATATTACGTGCAGTTATGATGGGTACTTTAAAATGACTTTCTTTTTGTCAATAGCTTTCAGGAGATATCATTTGAAATAAGATATTGAGTCCCAAACTCCGTGGAAAAAGTTATTTTAAAGTATAAATTCACGACTGCACCTAATAACGTGAACTGTACATTGGATTTAATTAACGCATTGTTTTTTATTTTACTTACATTTTTTTTCCAAAAGATTACATTTTATGTGAGTGACTCCTAGTTGATTTACTATCACTGTCGCGTAGTCTAGGATGCTTGAATATCAAGACAAGTGGTCACTTAAGAGCTATTAACATTCGCTGACCCATGCTCTGACATGTCGGTCAATAGGTAATTGTAGAACTATTTAAAACATACAAGGGTTTACTTTCTGAAAATTAGCAATACTACTATGTTCTTTCTTTGTAGTTATTAGTTTGATCTTTGTCCAAAATTTATTTTGCCCATTTTAATCTTACTATCTATTTGTTATCAGTTATCACTCTTATGATCCTTTAGTATATAAATTTCTCTACGGTTTTATATTTTATTTTGATATTTAAAATTATTATTTCTGCTTTAGCAAAAAGCTATTCGTGTTTATTTTTCGTTTATTCTCGGTATTAAAAGTATTGAACTTATTTCTACGAATATAGTTTGTCAAAAAATGTATCGTGCCAGTTTCTTTACACTCTTTTACAATCGTCATTTTGCTATCCCTCACCCGCCCTTACAGATATCGTCTAAAGCCTTCAAAGAAGTGGTTTGTGGCTGTAACTCCATCGCGATTGTTTCG
The DNA here is from genome assembly GCA_948473455.1 of Teleiodes luculella. Classification (NCBI taxonomy): domain Eukaryota; kingdom Metazoa; phylum Arthropoda; class Insecta; order Lepidoptera; family Gelechiidae; genus Teleiodes; species Teleiodes luculella. The sequence continues at coordinate 5,234,211 of OX419599.1, read as the reverse complement.
CGTGTCCCTTTATGTCGGCCATCAAACGTGTTGTCGGGTTAAACTGAACCCTTTCAGGATTCACGATTATCCGTTATGGTGCTTCGGTTTGAAGCTTGTACTTGCTACTGTATGTTTACACTGGTCTAGTGCTAACTTCAATAAAGTGTATTTATTTAATCATTTCTGTGATCCCGGCATGCGGCATTAGAATTGGATCATCCCATGGTTTTCTATTGGGTGTCGTAGAAGGCGACTAAGAGTTTCGGGTATAATTACCGTATGGGCGACAGGCTGGCAACCTGAAACACAAAGATCGGTTTATCTTATTTTAGAAGCGTACCGAGTCTGAACCCAAACTTGTAACAAAAGAAACAATAATCTGCAAAACAATTCGTGCCTTTTTATTAGATGTTGTTCTGTTACTATAATTTAGTAATAGATTTTTAAATTCTGTCGACCAACTCCATTTGGGTCAGAGCGTAGTTTGGAATGCCCCGTTCAGCGTTCCGCACCTTAAAAATGTAAAAAGAAAAGCAGAAGAATAGTATCACTCGTGTCTTTGTCCGTCTGTCAGCTTCAATTTCTTCCAATGATGAAAAGCTTTGTATCTACGAAACCGTCCACACGCGTTCAACCCGCACTTGACCAAATATTTTTTAATTGACCTACGTTTGTGACGCAAAATTGACGTATGAATCAACTAATTACTCTCATGTTTTTTTGCTTCGAGACCTTCTATTTCAAGATTTAATTTAGGTACTAGTGTTTGTTCTAGCAACTAAACCGATGTAAACTTATTTTTGTTTTATAACTTTTTTCCTGATTTCCCTCTGGAGGTACGACGAGGCCTTTTCGATCATTTTACTCTAAATTCCATTGATGGATTTGTGGCGACGTTTCCATGCGTATTACTTCAGGTATTAGATAAAAGGTGGCCATATCATTTCCCACCAAAGAAAGTGTTTCAAAACGACATAATTATAATGTATTTACATATAAGTTAATTTGTTAGATGTTAAAAACTTAACAGCTAATGAGTTATAAAAACCTTCGTTTTACATAAGACATGTCAGGAAATGCAAGTAGGTAGTTCGCAATATTTTCCCATACAGATATTTCACATTACGTGTTCTTATATACCTACACATATTTGAGTTTTACATAAACAAATTTCCTGTATAATAACATCACTGCAGCTCTATTTCCCTGCCTGGCAACTCGCAACAGTATGCTGTAAGCGGAAACTCAAGCTATTTACATCTTATCAAGACCATTATCGCGCTGCAGCTTTTAGCACAGCGCAATTAAACAAACATTGGAACAGTGAAGTAAGTGCTTAAATCAAAACAGGAAACTGGACTTATTCACGGAGGGATTGGGTTAGTCGGGTTGCTGGACCGACCATCTGGTAACTATTTAACTATTTATTTATTTATTTATCTGGTGAAGTTTGAAGGCTCTGTTTTGGGCCACGCAGGTTCAGTCGTAGATATCTTTGGGGTTTGTCCAACTGTGGACGTCTTTCGGCTGAGTAATGTTAGGTTATACTACAAGTATAGTATAATTATACTATACTCATATTATGAGTCTTCTATGATTTAATTTACAGTACCTACAGAAGATAAACTAGCAGCGTATTCCTGTTTTATACTGTGTCGCTCTCAAATTTAGTTAAATCTAAAAATCGATTATAATAATATAGGCATCGATTACATAGATTAATCATTGGATGCAAGTTGGATGCATTTCAAATAGTGCGATTCAAACATAGCATTTCGTGAATGCATTATTTCTATGGAAACCCATTGTCTTATACCTTTATTTAGTTTAGTTTCTTCTCACGTTTACTTTTCATTTGTCTTATTCTAACTGCGATGATGCTATGGAATGTGTGCGCATATCTTATCAGGACTGTGCAAAGTTTCCTCATTATTATGCATAATCTGGCACCTGGCTCTACAGGATTAGAGGATGAGACCAGGTGGCGTGTGCTCTCAACTTCGCAAGCTGTGTCACACTAAGAACATGATGACAATTTCAAACTTGCTAATTTATATCGCGTGTTTTGAGTGTTCCAAGATTCATAATGTTTGTAACTGTTGTGAAATGAATATACGTTTCTAAATCCATTACGTATTATGGAGTTATTAGGCAGTAGAAAGAATGTTCGTCTTGTTCACGGTTTTATTCAATCAACTCAACACTTCCTATCAGATATTTGGACGACACTGGCCAAGAGTCAAGATAGATAGATAGATAGATGTATCATCATCACTCGTTTTCTTCGTGTTTTTTAAAATATAATCCTTGTATTACTTGCCGTATAATAAAAATATTTTTTACTACCGTTCACCTTTGACCACCTGTTACCAGAACTCTTCAGGCTCACAAAAGGCTCTCTATAGTAAGTTAGATTTACTCCACATTCGTCATATACCTACCTATAGCAAAGCAACAGATTGCGCTACACAAAACCAAAATGGATAGCAATAAGCGGCAACATGCTGTCGACGGATTTACAAGCTGATTATTGGACGAACCAAACGTAAAAACATCGTTAATGCAAGATGTTAACGATTTGGATTTTGGGTTACTTTATTACAACATTTTCTTAGATTTTTCTTGCTCCAAATTACCAGAGCTGCTCTACAGAACAGCTCTGGTAATTTGGATCTTTTTTAAATTTTACTTACGCTTGTGTTGAAAAAGTACGACCAGTCAAGCTTCTAGTTCCATAACTTTTATAATGTGAAATCTGACACTCATTAAAAGCCATAATTACTGTAAATAAAGCATTAACCACATGAGATTTCAGGTAAACCCACACTGAAAAAAGAAAATTGCAGGTACCTCCTTTTTTTCAGTGATACATTGCCAGACTCTTTTTTTTCAGCGATATCTCTTCTATTAATTATGAAAATCCGATTAAATTTTAAAAAAAAAGTTATTGTGCTGTTTATTTATCTAATTATCACGCTGCGATTAAGGTTCGAGCGTAAGGATGAAACTGAATATTTTTGTAGGTATCCAAAAATATTGCTGTGGTATTATTCTGACAGTCATGTAAAACGAGGAAGATAAAATTGCACAGTAGCAGCCGTCACACGCCACCCCTCTTCTCGTACATAATTAGGTTACGGGTCGTGCCTTTTTTGGCCCGAAGTCATTACTCTGTTGACTTTTCATTTTTACTGTCTCCTTCCCCCTCACCCCCGTCTTGCTTTATTAAACTTCAAGGGTTTTATACATAGAATAGATGTACCTATATGGCAGGTTATAAAGTTGAAATTAGAGCGAACTAATTATGCGGTAGGGCTGGGATCCTTGATTAACTTTTTGAGTGCAAAGTTTGGGATGGTGCGGAACTTGTTTGGATCATATCGACTATTTTGTTACGTGGAAAGTTTTATCATTGCCGCAAATGTATTGAGGCTAGTCTAAAATGAGTTTACTACTTGATTTCGAATGTCATTCGACCGATATCTAGTTAACCGAAGTTATTCAGTCGATGTACCAGAATATCGACAAGCCTTTAGTGCGAACGTACGTTTTGCCGAAAAGCTATTGCAACGATAATCCTAACCTTTTACTGTCCATTTACTCGATGTGCTAACAACAACATTATTACAACTTTAATTATTTATTGTGAATTAGAAGCATAATCAAAGTAGCTCTATCACAAAAAACCATTATGACTCACGGCGATGATTGTAGGTAATCCCAGAATTAATTAATTTAACAGGTTTGTTGTACTCGATTTTCTATACTTATTGATAGTAATTAATCATTTCCTACTTCGCGGAAAATACTTCACGTTTCTTTTATAAGTATGCGAAGGTCATACCGAACTTGGAATGTGTTCGCATATCAGTCACCAAATATATGCACGGAAATTGATTGTCCAAAATATTGTTTACTCACGTTATATGTCGTTTTTAATGTACAAAAGTTCTTAATAAAACGCTGCCAACTGAAATGAAACTGAGAACCTTTAAAATTAGAGAACTTATGAGATGGGACATAGATGAATAGAGGAAGATCCTGTTAGAGATATTCCTGTCACTATTTGTTTCAACCGGAATCTCCCGGAATGACAAGAAATTTTAGCCAAAAGCCTTAGAGTATATAAATAGAAAAATTGCGCGTGCTCTATATATTTATTCTCTAAGCCAAAAGCTTTTAGATTGACCTAATAATCTAATCTAATCCAATTTAAGGTTTGTGGTAAAATTTGTACTGAGTTATTGTATTCTGATTAAGTAGGGCATGTTTAAATTTATTTATGTTTTACACCCACAACTACTAAGTATACCCACAACAAATGTAAAAGAGAAAGTAGAATGTACCATATAACCTACCCTAAAAAACTGGTAATTTACATCATGAAGGCACTCATTTCGTAATAAATTAAACAATTTGTTTTTCAGATACATTATTACTGACTGATCACTGCTATTATTTGTTAGATTCTGTTCCTTATTGAGCATAATTATTTAAGATACCCAAAATACGAAACACGTTTTGGTAATATATTAGTTAAGAGCAACTCTGAGCAACCCTTTGACGGGCTTCTCGTTATAATTCTATACGCAAAAGCCTGAAGGCGATATTAGGTTGCATTTTAATTAAGTATTCCGTCAATATTTTCCGCGATTTGTGATCACCGAAGCCGGGTGAAGTTGTTTAATATTTGATAGGGCGCGCTAGGTATGTTTTTATTTTAATTAGAAATTTATGATTCGACGCCGCAGACTGAACGTTTGATGCTAAAGATTTATGTCTGGCGCCGGTTTAAAATAATACTCTTTTTAATTTTATTACTTTGATGGGTTTTCTTTTGACCTCAGTCTAGCCTGTGTGAGGACGAGGTCAACTACCTTCGAGGATGCAACAAATTCTTGAACAATTTCTAATATCCATATGGGGTTAACCCCTGGCAAATGACCAGTCATACACAATAAGATAAAACATTCCGTGTTCAGTGATTGATTAACTATACATATTTTTGCTTTGACCCTGCCTAGGCAGCAGCAGCGTTCACTTGTGTATCTAGCGATAGCTGGATCCCCAGCCAGGAATTGAAGATCGAGGCGACATAACTGTTTTACGGGCGCCCAATTCAACAGAAGACCTTATGCAGCTTATGATAGATACTTCTCGGTAAAGCCTGACCAGAAAAAAAAGTCTGCACTACTGGGGAGTCAGTAATCAAGAGATTACTACCTCTTTGGTCAGTGATATAGCTTCATTAATACAAAAAAAAGTACGAAATTGCCATAACGCAAAAAAAAGTGCTTTATTGCACAAAACACAGACAGTGAGTTTCATATTATTGACATAAACAACTTTGCTACAATTAATTTTTAGATTCTCGAGTCTCTCGCGCGTTACGTAGTAAGCCTACTGGAGCCATCAGGCCGAGTTGCGTCAAGGCACGGCGAGACGATTAATTCTTTAATTAACCGTGCGGCGCGCGAATTAGGAGCAATGGCGACGGCGGGACGACTACTGGGCATTTGTCTTAATTTCAGAGAGGGAATGCAGCGGAAACGCGCCCCGGTCAGCCGTGTAGAACTGAACAACGCAACTTTGTTTCTAACATTGCTTCAGAGGACAAATAATTTATTTATTATAGGCTCGTTGCACTCAATGAAATAAAACAGAATTTTAATTTTTAGTTGGTTTGTCTTGTCTTAGACGATTTTTAATTATGTATGCAACTTAAAACAAGACAATTTTTTTCAAAAATCGGACACTACGGATTAGGTGTGCAAGTGGGTTTTAGTTACTTGAGATATCCTTGATATCTTTTATTTTTATCCTGAACATACGTTCTTCTAGTAAATATTATTTATTGATATAAAACCACATATTTGTTACACGTCAACGTTTTTCTTATGCGTAGGCGTATCAGAAACATAGTAATTTGTAATATGTACGAGTATTTGCGAATAATCCACAAATGAATACGTGGGCTTAGTCTATCCAAAGTTATAATTAGTTAGTGCTGAACCCAGCCGTGATCCAACCCACCCGTAAATTGGTGGCTTATTACAAATAACTTCATATAATTTGAATTACTTATTACACACTGACGCAAGGCCTATGTCGAAGTTCATGTTTGCGAGCGAGGTTAGGTCTCGGTCAAGGCAATAATAAGCCGCCAAGGGGCTAAGCCAACACGCGATTACCTAACCTGCGCCTAAACTAACATGGTGCAGAATTGATTGGCCTATTACATACGTACACTCGATATTGTGATTGTTGTGTAAAACAATTAGGGCCTTTACTTTATTAAAATCCATACTCCAAAACATACATAATTTATGATAAATGTACAGGAAGGCGATCAATAAGATGATCCCCCCGAGGGCGCCATCTATCGCTCCAAATGGGCAGAAAAGAACGAACTAACGGCTAATGAAACTTTATCAGAGTAGTTAAGCCAATAGGAATGTGTTACTTTATTTCAACGGTCTCTCAAAGTTACAGCGCAGCGTGGCGAAAATAGCACACGGTAAGGATGTGTGGATCAATACGAAGGTGGATCGATTCCAGGGGCGATTTTTCTGATTTGACTGATTTCCTGCTCGGTTGCCTAGAATAAATTAGTAATTTAGCAATAAGGCCGCCTACTGATTCCTTGTTTCACTTCTGAAATGTTGTAACTGTCCTTTCACATTGGTGTCAAAATGAATAACTTATAGTATTGAAATTGTGACCAATAAATTTGGTCCTCATCTCAAGCTATGCTCTAAATCGCGATAAAAGCTATATAAATCGATGCATGCATGTAGCTATGCAAGTTTCTAGCTAGATCAAACATTCAAGTTTGCCTGTACGTAACCTAGCGTGCATGGCTAGCTCAAAATGTATCGTTATTATTATAATGTGCCGACATGTTCCGCAATTTTCTCCGGATTTCCAAAATGTTACGTGTTTTCCATCAAATATTTGTGATGGACTTTGTGTTTTGGCCACAAAATGACAAGGTTGAGTAACGAGAGATTAATTATACAGGCACGTGTGTTGGACGCTTAATCGTGGTTTACAGTGACGCTGACGCCGCCACTGTAACTTTTAGTGAAGCTGAAAAATGTTTTGCTTTTTAGATTGGCATTCTTTTAGTTTTCTAATATAAATACTTTGATTCTGGCCGTGATACGATTAACTGGTTCACCTAATAGTTTTTCTTTTGTTGTAGTTTTTCTCTATTTGTGATAAAGAACCTAAAGTAATAAGTGTTAGCCGAGTTTGCGACGTAGGTACACTAATATCAGACAATGCAAAAACTAAGATTAATGGCCTCGTCAACAAAAATTAAAAAGTAATCAATAAATATATAAAACATTTTATAATGAAAACGAAAAAGAACTAGCCACGCTGACTACGTAAGCTTTTAGCTACGGGGCGGCTACGGCGTAGCAACGTAGCAATAATTTACATTTCATTATAACGGTACCTGCTACCTGGCTGCGATAACTCAATTACGTAGCTAATTAACCGTCCTTTACTCAGTTTTAACTATTTAAAGTGTTTACGAAGCATACTTCTATTCTGTACAGCGATCTCTCTGCTCCGCTTACGTCTAGCGTCTTTTAAAATAATATTTTTTACTGAGGGATTAAATGTATTAAAACTGCAAAGTACACTTACATTGACATTTTTGCGACCGAGTAATACTGGTTATATTCTACTCTTTAAGTACCTCTCCTATGCGAAGAGATTTTAAAAAGAGATAGTTAAATTAAAAACTATTTTGCAGTAGTTAAGTACAAGTACCTACTATAAAATGCACAAAAGTACTATTATGCTAGGCTGTTTGTAGTAACTTAACTGTCAAAAATGAGAAAAACATTTGTGTTTCAATTTGAAAAATAACATTGTACCTAAATTAGGTGCTTTTTTTTTGCATGGATGATGTCAGCATGTAAAAAACAGAGCGATATAAAAATGTAAATCGGTGTTCTGTTTGTTCATTCATCGGCGCGAACTTCCCGTTACACATAATCGAATTTATTTAATGTATCGAAGGAACAAACATAATGTGGTACCAGTTCACGGAATCACATAAGAACAGACAAGACATTATTTTATTTACTTAATAAATAATTACCACCATTACTGCTTTCCCCTTTTGAAGTAACAACTCTAGCTTACATTTACAGCAATGCACGGAAAACGAATAGCGAAAGTAGCTCACTTCGCCGTGCGTGTTAATGTTGTAGCGTCATTGAATAATGTATGAGAGACAGAAAGAAGGCCGGTTTCCTTGGCAAATTGGATGTGGAACACGAGGGAAAAATAATGGACCCCGAAAGTAACTGCAAGTGATTTTACAAAATAAGAATTTTCGAGAAAAGCACTAAAGAAAGTAAGATATTTTTTGAAGCTGATGTTACACAGAAAATTTCCTATTCAAGTTCATCTTACTAGATAGGCACGTTCTTTATCGTCTAGGCAAAAATGTTACACAAAAACTTGGCACAGACGAATATGAACAACGGAACTCAATAACAAAGATATGAAGAAAAAAGCACAATACGGCAGCGAATGCGTGAATAAAGCCAGCCGCTCAGCGGTGCTGGAGGGGCTAAGTTACGACCGCATAAAAATGAACGCGTCTCGGGTAGGCGACTCTGCAGCTTATCTAGCCGCTGAAATAAATTACGCAGCGCTGCGATTTACTACGGAGCTGAAAAAAGGTTCTCTACTCGTACTATTTCGATAATCTAATAAGATAATGAAATAATAGATAACATGGCGCCACTTTTGAACGGCCAACTATGAACAGCTTACCCTTCGTATGTATTAGCTTTGACGGCGAAACATGGTTTCGTAAAATCTTATTTTGAATAAAATCCTTTTGAATTTGAATGCTTATTTAATTATAACAAATATGAGCGTATGACGTTTTGTTTATTCGAACAATATTGATTGCATTTGACCAATATGTATTATTCAGAAAGCAAAGTAATTTGTCAGACTGTTCCCTCGAATAATTTAGTTACTTTGACTATTGGTCTCAAATCTATGAAAGTCGAGGGTGTATAAAGCTTTGACTTTAGTATGTAACGAAATTACAGCTTAAAAAGCGCTGCTAAAGCTACACAGCACAACCAACACCATCAATGCTTGTTACACAGTCAGTCACGCAGAGAAATAATGTTCTAGAAAAAGACAGCGTTCAAAATAAACTTCCTTTTTAGCGAAGGCAGGCTTTTTAGGCAGCGAAACAGCCTCTTACATCTTCGTTAGTAATACGGACAGATTTAAAAGTAAAAAGTTTTGGTGCGTCGAAGTTCCCGGATATATACAGAGTTTTAACTCTACTTGGTAAAGGTGAAAATCTTCAAGTATGTTATATTGCGCGAGTTTGCCGAGTCTAAGTCCAAAGTACCTACTGCTTTATTTCTTCTTTGAGGTACTGAGTTGAGATTAGGTTTAAACTGTACATTGGTTTAGGATGTATTATGTAATTGTTGTTTCTTTTTAGTTTCTAAATTTTCTAGCAAACTAGTAGAGATGTTATGTTCTGGGTTCGTAGTCGACAAACAGATAGGAGTATTGCTGAAATGTGCCGATATTAGCCTGGATCAACAATATTTTATTTACTTTTCAAAATGGTACAAAAAGCTTAAGACTTGATTTGCCCGTTCAGGCGGTCACTAGTAAATATTACTTTTTCTTTACTTTTTTGATAATCAGCAAAATACGCCCACAATTCCTATCAATCCTGTGATCATCTCACAAAATCATAACCAGGTATCTGGTAGGTAGATAATGTCAGGAATAATCCATGCACCCAATATTATATGCCCACGGCGGGATTATCGGGTCTTATCGCCGCGCTTATTCCGCTGGCTTAATCTGTTTATTATTCGCTGGCTTCCTTGTTTACTCCCCCGGTAATCGCGTCACGGGCTGTCGTAAACAGTATTCTCCAATAACAGCCAGAATTTTCCAATACGCCGGGCAACATCGCTAATTGACGTCTATAAACCGTTGAATAATTAAAAAACAACAGGCGTAACTTTTTCAAGTAAAGAAAAGTGGTACAAAACAAACTAAATTCATTTAGTTATTTCCAGTGAAACAATCATCCTTTTTTTTTTCAAATTACTCGTGTTCCTAAGTTTTGTTTCAATTCAACTTTTGGTTGTTTTATTAACAGCAAATTATTTTGCGTACAAATTTTTTTTAACAAGTTAGACTTGACTGATTATTATGATATGACAATATATGTTTACTTTAGATTGAATGAATATGTTCAATTAATTACTTTGTTTTACTTTCCAATATTTTATTGATGAATTATTGCTTATACCACCTTATACTAACATAACGCGTAATGCCAAAGTTCAGGATGTGTTTGTGATTCAATAACTCTTTGATAAATCGACATTTTTAATACAAGTTATATGCTTATTACTTCTTTAGTAAAACAATGTGTAAATCTTCATCGTTTAGGTTATTTTCAACCCTAAAGTAAGCACAAGAGGATCCGATGGCCTTAACATAGACACCCTTAGTAACTAAGTAGGCCAAGGCCGCGAGACCAACTGAACTTGTGTCAGACCTTACTTGTCTTTTGATGACGTATATGAAGAGACACCATTTACTTTGTACATATCTATTTAGAAGATTATTGTGGCCGTAAATTGTAACTCCATGTAGCTGCATTTGAATAAGGCTTTCCTTTGGAAGGGGAGGGGTTTTTTGGAGTCAAAAAGTGTTTTGTAAAATCTTATTTCGAAACCGTTTGTTTTTTTTTTCTGAAAATTGTGAATTTAATTGGTAAGGAAGGAAAACAAAGCGGATAGCAAGCAGTTTTCCATGGAAGTCAATTTGAATGATACGTAAAGACGATAGCTAAAGTTTACAAAGACTTAATTTGATTTAGGTTAATGTAAATTTTCAATTCGCAATTCCGATTCAATATGTTTAAATAAACACAATTGGTATTTTACAATTGACTGTAGTGCCATAGAATATAGAATGTAGTGCGTAAGTATTTACTTCTTTTATAAAACATAATTTCATGATTTTATAAATTGTCGTAAACGTTTTTGAAGTGAACCTTAAGAAGCACCGTTGTGCACACTTAATTACTTTTAACTTGAGGCTTCTCAAATCCTCTCCAATTATATTTTCAAAGATAACCCCTTTTTAGCTCACTGCGCATTACTGCGTTACCAAGAGCGGTGTTCTTTTTGATCGCTCAAAATGTCCTCGCGTCACAATATTTAGCGACCCTCTTGTGACGGAGATAAAACGCCAAGTGCCCTTTGTGAAAGCACTCCCGTTTTTATATCTATGAGAATAAAGACTGTAATTGCATTCGCTTTAATCGTCGTTTAAATCCCGATCAAAATTAAATTTGAAGTAATTGCTCCCGAAATTTACGAACTGGAGTTCGTTAAACAGAGAGTAATAAAATAATTTAATTACCGTTGTATTGAAAAATTCTTAGATAGGTCTTGTTGTAAATTTCGTTTCATGTATTTCTACCTGGATGTTGCTTAATACATCCACTTAATTTACTCTGAAATTGGTTTTATGAGTAGACGTCTTTCGACTGAAATAAAAGTGCTATTGTTGATGATACCATCCAACACATTTAGTAATTTTATATTGTAAATAGTAAATTAAATATCCTTATTAAAACAAACAGGAATAACAGTGTGTACCAGGCCCCTAAACGTGGTCACCCCGTGCTATCGGATGGCAAAAGCAATTAAAGTGTTTATTTCGTTTAAAAAACCCTTATGATACTCGTATATGTACTTGCTTTGCTATGTCCATATCTATACCAAAGCAAATTATAATATCCAAAATAGTAGATCGAATCCAGGTTAATGGTGAGGCTATTTCTGCAACCAATTCTGTCGTTAAAACTAAGTGCGATCCTAAAAAGCCCGTTAGGTTAGTTCGTATGTAGTATCAGAAATCTTGTTTGAACCTTGTGTATGCTGTAAAATGAAAATTTTCAAAAAACTTTGTATTAGTAAACTTATTGAAAAACGTGCTTTCTGTCATGTTGCCTTCTGAACTTATCAGAGAGGAGAGAGCCGCTTCGCTTAGCGACTCCCACCTCTCTGGAACTTATTGATATTTCTTTCTGTATGTCATTAGATACTTCTGTACTTTTTTGATTCTCACTAAAACATAACTATTTCAATTCAAAAGTGTCTTTTTTTGGTCTTAAAACTTTAGTAACACAACAAAAAGATACCCATGTACACAATAGTGGGAGTTTAACGACTTCATCCGTACACAAGCAAACACATAAAACAACGCATAAGCGCCACACAAGGCTGGTCGTAAATCGCAAATAGTAATTAGTTGACATACGTTACATATTCAGTAAATAGAGAAACTAATACATATCCGCATTTGCACGAGCTTCTGTTAACTTATACGACGTTACATATAAGGTAATCAGATAAATCCTAAGGGCTTCACACACAGCAGCTATAATGTATATTTTTACATCTTTGTATCTTAAGATACAGAGCGATACGGAAATATACATTAAATAGTTCGATATATCTTGATACATCTTAATACATCTCAATATATTTCCGTATATCTCTTATTATAGAGGGTGTTCAACAAGTTTCTAGTTATTAAACACACAGTACAGTCTGTCTTAGTCTCAATCGCTCAAAATTAAAATCAGGATATTATGATTTCCTCGGATTTGACCCTTAACGGATTGACTATTTATTTTGAAGACTTGGCTTCGGCCTTTTATATACATTTAAGCATTATTGACCATAGCTTCCCGCCGCGACTCCGCCCACGTTAATAGCTTTTCCCGTGGGAATGAGGAATTTTCCCGTGGTAAAAGTTAATCTATGTTCTTCCACAATTTTCTGTTTTTGGCTCATGTTGCAATACGCCCATCAAAATCATAATCCGAATCATCTTCTGATGAACTATCTAGCAAATCTAACAGTAAACTAGTCGACGGGTCCATAATATTATAATAATAAAAATAGAACACCCTGTATAACACTTTAGCAGCTGGGAAGTGCGTCAATCGCTACGTGTACCTATGGAATGAAGGAAAATATACCTTACATTACCTGTTGTGTGTGTGATACGTTAAGATAATGTAAAGCTATACATCCCAGGATGTAATATACATTATAGCTGCTGTGTGTGAAGCCCTTAAAGCTTTAGCTTTTCGCCTCTAGATTGGACCAACCTAATCAAAATGGTAGCGACGGTTACCGTTACTACCATAGGCCGCAGTTTTCCTAATGGCTAATCGCTTATTGGACAAGGCCGGCCGAACACTCCCGATCGAGCCCGATGATTGCCGATCGGGCCTCGGCCGCCCTCGGGGGCCAATCAAGATTAGTCCTGTGTTTGATTTCACGAACCGTTTCGAATGCGTTATGCTGATTGGATAGGACCGAACTAGTTTCTCGCTATTGAACTGTATTTGATTTGACTAGATCGCTGGCTTTGTTTACCAATTTGATTTATGAACAGATGATCGAGCAGTATCAAGAGCTGGACATATGATTGCTATGCAAATATTGTTCTGCAACTTGGAATAGGGTAGAATTGAATTGTTGAAATAAAATATTAAAGTAGTAGTAGCGTCCTACCTACCACAAAAAAATTACTCAAACACATGGTAAACGTTTGTCTTAAAATTATTGAATGATCTCATAGAAGATTTTTAGGTAAGGTTCAAGACCCATGCAATTTGTGTCTTGGTGTAAAAACATAAAATTCTAATTATTTAAATTGAGTGATTTCAGTTTTGTTTGGTATTTTTAGAAGCGTATTTCCGTTCAATCAAAATAAGTTTAATCTTCGTAAACCGTTCCATAATGGATTATGACTTGAAAATATATTGGAGCTACATGGAGTTTCCTCGAAGCAATATTTTAAAATAACCATTGGAAATTCAATTCCGGCGCTCAATATTTGTAACGTCGTCGACGGGGAACCTATCGCGCGATATGAAATCGAGACGTGGACGCAATACGACTAGGGTGAACTGGCCAGTACGTGCCACACTCATATATTTGTTATTACATTTTTTTATATATAAATATTCGTACAGTTTATGTTTGAAAACTAGCTAACCCCTACGCCACACACTTTTTTTGTAGACAAGTTTCCTTACAATTCAGATATAACGATATGCGTGCATATTGCAAACTATGAGGTTGAGAAATCGCCTTCTGAAAACGTGATTTAACAACCGAAAAATGTCATTCCTTTAAAAATAGAGCGCTCTCTATTATTTTTATCGTAATTTTTTATCCATAATTTTGTTAACCTACACTGCACCACAGCATACCAAATACATTATTGTTATTACTGTGGAAGGGTTACATAAATATTTTTTCACCATGTCCAACTACATAGTTAATTAAGCAAGATTATATTCCTAAGCTCTGCGCATATGAATATCAATTATCTTATCTGTCTGAAATTATCTTTGTATTAGCAACTATCTATCGTTTGAGATTAGTTATCTGACAAATAGATAGGTTATTAGGTAAGCGTAATACCTACCGAACTTACCCCACGTTCGGAATCGACCGATGTATCGAAAATGAACATTCGGTATAACCGTTTTCGAACGTACTCAATTTCAATCGTATTAGAAAACGTTCAGAAATTTTACGTCGTCGTTTCATTGCAAGTTCTAAAATTAAAATTGGCGAACGCAAACGTTTGTGGATGCTTTATTGAAGATGTAACTTCCATTATATTATCAAGAAACTGGCTACCTGAGCCACATTCAGAAAAGTGGGATTAGCGCGGCTTTTCCAACCTCTTTGGCCACACTAGCTATTCTACCTAGATATTGGACTATGTACTCTCTTTCTCAAATCCAATCTGTCAAATCAATAAGATGCAAGGTAGAAAAAGCACGAAGTTTAGTATCAAGATCGCGGTTGTTGCTGATTGTACAGGTGAACAAACGACGACCATTTCTGCTAGTCGTTTCGTACAACTCAAGGAAAGAACTGAACTCAGGTAAACGAAACAAAAAGAAACAAACAACCGACCATTAACGGAAATGATCATCAGTTGCTTTATTTCTTTACACCAAGAAATTGGAATTAAAATCTGTGACTTGCATGCATTGCAGTTAAGTCGTAAGTAGAAATGCGTTATCCATCAATGTCTGAAGTGCCGGTAATTCCACTGGATCTCTTGCCCTACTGACTCTGGATTCTGGAACACAGCAATGCGGACGTTCTTTTGAAGCGGTGCAAATAATGCATTTGTGTGTTACCTATATTCTTTGTAAAATATAATATAATATGATATATATAATATATATATCTGCATTAATTTACATGCATGGTATTTTGTGCAGGGCTAAATCTAGATTTGATAGTTTTTTTTCTTACATACACAATCGGCGTTTTTTTTTTCTCTACTCGCTCTTAGTCGACTTGTCTATGCAAACTTCTATGCGTGACTGAAATTGCTGATAGGGCTTCGGAACAAAAGGGCTAGAATGTTCTGTTGGACGTTAAAAATAAAGCGGACACACGTCGAACAAAAAGGCTGTACCTATATTGCACTGCAGTTTCATTTTGATCCCCGCTGATAGCTAAGCAAACGGAGTGTGTATCGCAATATTTGCGGGAACGCCAGCGCATACGAGTATGCACGGAGGCATGCCGACGCTCATCGCTATACAAACGGCGTGGAACAAACGCTCGCCTGATAGCATTAGCATATCTAGGGGTTCGAGCGGCGGAGAGTGAGCATATCCAAGATTTCTATTGTTTATTGTTTTAGACCACATTAGACGAACTTAAGCCGGTTTAGGGCATGGTAAAAGCGTCGTCGGTGGTCCAGTATTTATTTATTTATTATTATTATGCATTACAACTTATCCTTATAAAATAAGCACAGTCCCACAAAACTGCATAGCAGTTTGTCTGTAGGATCTAATATTAGGTACTTAACTTTGATCCATTTTCCGATATAAAAAGAAAATAGATTAAAATTAAGTCACTTAGAGTTAATTAAATATTTTTTTAACTTAGACTTAAAAATTACTTTTTTTCCAGTATAACAGCATCGGATGTCATCGGGCAAATTGTTCAATAAGTATGGAAGACGTTTTTTTTAAGTTCTATCTTCATAATAGTTAGATACTCTAGGGACGACATATTTACCCGATGACATCGTCCTAGTATAGGGCCATTCGGGAGATGCCGGTTTAAGCTTTGGCACTTACCAATGTATTTTCGAATTTATATTACGTACGTTTATTTGATGTTCTTTTTCTTCTTTTCTTTCTTATCGAGTGGATTTCGAGGTTAACCTACCTCAGAAAGCTTGGTGTCGGAATATATGAGCCGCCTTAGGTTTCCGACATGGCTCACATAACGACTATATACATCCGTATATAGTAGCCGGAACCAACTGCTTTACGTGTCTTCCGAAGCACGGAATCATCTTTCTTTTCGGACAATCAAGTGATTCAGCCTGCAATGTCCTAACCAAACTGGGGAGTTTCACAAAGTGGTATTTGTTCGATGGATCCCCGGATTTGAACCCGGAACCTCCGTAACGTCAGAGTAGCTTTTGACCACTCGACCAGAGGTGGGCACGGTAAAAGCGTCGGTGGCCCAGTGGCTAGGGCCGTTGACTACCATTCGGGAGACGCGGGTATGAACCTCGGCACTTACCAATGTATTTTCGAAATTATTATTACGTACGTTTATTCGATGTTCTTTTTAATGCACACAAACACAGATACGGTACATAATGAAACAGAGAAATTGTTGTACAATTGGCGGCTTTATTGCACGGGGAGCAATTTCTTCCTAGCAACGGGTTTAAAATGTAAACTTGGATAGAAATGATGCGGGTTGGTGGTACGGATGCTAATAAATTTATAATATTACATAATTATCTATTCAAAATTTCTGATAAAGAAAATATTATTACAGTACTTTCTGACTTTAGTTTTTGTTTTCATCATTAGCATACAATTTAAACTTTGCTTTTTGTTTCAGGTATGAATATGATATCGTGTTCGTTGGAGAACTTATTAAAAACAAAAGGAGTGGGAGGGAGTAAGTAAAACCTTAGTTCACTTGAAAATAAATAAAACATGATAATAAAATGAAATTCGCGAACACACTATTCTATAATATAATTAACTTCTCAGACAACTAATTATCGATTTATTTGTGTAATAATATTTAATATTTCGCGATAGTTAGTTGGTACTCTTTGGCTATGTATGGTTATATTATATTAAATATTAAATTATTATAATAATTTATTTTTAACTAGCTTACTGCCCCGCGGCTCCACTAACAGTTTTTTAGGTATGTTCTTTCAAGGGCTATTCTACCTACAGAGGTAGAATAGCCCTTGAAAGGTACTTATATATTTCTCGTAAACCATTGTAGAAACTACATTTGTTGTGGTGCTTCATTCACTGAACCGATTTTGACAAATCTTGGTACAGACCAAGATTTGTCAAAATCGGTTCAGTGTTTTGGCGTGAATGCGTAACAAATAATACAGGCATAATCTCGTGTGTTACAACACTAATACTACAGTATTACTGCACTGAGTAATCTGTCACCACTGTTTAAAGGTCAGAATCAGAACGTGCCAGGTTACATGTAATGTAACTAAATTAATTGGCAATTAATTACTTATACATGTACGGCACAGACTAATTTATTATGCTAATATTGACTACCATTGGAAACTGACGCCCAATTAAGCAATCCTAGGATAGGAATTGCTTCTCGAATGAAGCACCACAACAAATGTAGTTTCTACAATGGTTTACGAGAAATATATAAGTACCTGAAACAGAGAAAAAGTACAAAGTGTGATTGGGAAGTCATAAGAAAACTACAGACAGAAGACAGGAATGGAATGACTTATAACTTAACCATAGATAAGATCAATGGAATCTAAAAAAAATTGACATGGCAATCTAGCAACATCTACACAAATCTGATAAAGGCCAAGCATGTCGAGGGCAGATAAGTAAGATAGGACAAACATAAACCATTGAGACATTGAATATAGACAAAAAAAGTGTCCACCCGCGATGTACGAAAAATCTTGTGTAAGTTGTGACACTGCATTTGTTTTGTACAATAACAGAAGAAAAAAACTACTTAACAAAGTGAACCCAACCACGTCCACCTCATAAGTATCTCTGTATCATTTGATAGTTGAAAATGTTCCCCAGAGACAGGCAACCCTATTATAGTGGAGCAGACACTTAGCTAAACGAGTTATTACCGTCAAATGTCCCGCAATACGCAAAGACAGAGGTAAATTGCCGCAATTTGACACAAAAACAATTTAATGGTCCTCTTGACACTCCGGCCCTTATTAGGCTGCTGCTGTCATTCAACACTTTGAGGACTAGTTTGCGCCTTGTTATTGTCGGTAAATATGGCGGCATTGAAAAATAAACAAAACGTGTTACCGAAGACAACCCTACGAGCGCATATTTCCTCTCCTTTACCATGGGTTGCCTGGTAGAAATTGCTGCTTTAGCAATAAGGCCGCCTATTTGTACACGTATGTTATTGTAATTGTATTGTTTAAATTTACTACTGGTGTGCAATAAAGTATATTCTATTCTATTCTATTTATATTATTTTCTATCAATTCGTCTTTTCGACTTTTGTTTTTTCCGTGTAGGCTGTCGAGCAATTTTAGGCGAGATGCCGCTGTGTGTAGCAGATATAAATAAGAATAAAAATATTGTTTATTTCAAAAACTTATTATACAGAATAATCATACATAAATCAAACAGTAGCAAAAGTAAATAAATAAGATACGGTAAATAAGAAGGCTTTACCTTTGCTACAACATTGCCGATCTCGATCTCTAAAGTACCGTTTCAGTAAACGATATAATGAGCTCATCTAATGTTACCATGCGCAGTATTTACAGTAATTTAATGTAAATCTTCAAAGCTCCAAACCGACTGTGTAGCGCATAGCGTACTAAGCACTAAGTACGCCAATAAAAGCTAATACAGCGCTGAAACTAGTTTTAAAGCCGTAGTGTAACTCAAAACACACAAACAGCTTTGATTGGCTCCTTCGTTTAAGTGCACGTTACTTGGCAAGTGCTTCCCAGTTCGTACGAGTTCTCGTAAAGTTCACTACTTACCGAGATAGCTGTTGCAGTTATACGTGAGTGTTATAAGATATTGCCGGATTTGATGCGGCGTCAGATGGCACAGTCTTCGAGACAGCAATCAAGTGTTTTGGGTGCGATAGTTCAAGTTTTACCGAAGCAGTAATTGCAAATTTTGAATAGATAGTCAAATAAAGAAAATGGATTTTATGTTTTGATAAACAAATTTTAAAACCTGAATTTAATTTCATTAAACCCAACCGATGCAGTAAGGAGTAATTAGTTATTGGACCAGTAGGTTGACAGCTATTACTGGTCGATAGCTATTCCATGAATACTCGTAGGTACATACATAGCCTATCATATAATAGAACAGCAAAATAAGTTTGTGTTCACGACACTCGGCTAGCCTTAATTTTTACATACAAAACTAGCGCAGATATTGTATTGGAGCATGCCAATTTATTTGTTTACGAAAGATACGACGTCTTGGAGCACCTTTCTACTTTTATTCGGCATTACAAAATGCTTTTATCAATACCTATGCTGCTACGTATTGATAAAACTCCCAGAATTCTCAAAATGCACTGACCTGAAGCTAGACTAACGATGCATTAAAGTGAAAAGGTCCCCGTATATTCCTCTGAGACTGAACGTGAACTAAAAGTCAGAGTTCATACATTTCCGTAGCAAGACAGAAGCAACAAAGCAAAACAAATAACCATGCGCTCCGCTGGCGTAAATTTCAGTTAGCTGACGCCGCCTTGCCCACTCGCGGAAACTGAGAAATATAGCCCGAGCTGGACATTTTGGAAGCTCTCAAGCGAAATATGTTCACTCAAATTCTTCTCAAAAACTGGTCAAGGACGTCAAGGACAAACATCGATGATACCGCAAGTTATCCTCAGAAATTGAAGACATCTCCTCACCTACGAACTATTCATAGATAGAGGTCTGGTAAATATGGTCACGGTCTAGTTAGGCTCTATGTATCATCGGTTGGTCGCCGTATAAAAATATTTAAATATTTTGATGGTTTCGCCTTAGTTTGGTCTAGTAATATGCACATTAAACACTTAGTAAAATATTGTAAAAGTATGATGATTAAGGATAAAAAAATATGGCTATGATATCATTATGATATTAACAAATATGTTTGTTCAATTTAAGAGATTTGATTTGGTTAATTCTAAATCATAGTAAGCAATTTGTTTCTTTCATTATAAATTTCCTCATCGCGATTTAATTCTTCAGGCAAGTCTAATTGATTTCCATCCTCATTATCTGTAAAATTTGTGTTTAAAATTTTGGGCTTTCAGCTGCATTGAACACGTAAATTATTAATTGGATGCGCAGAATAGAACAATTCGTATTGGAGTATGTATTCGCAATGTTCGGCGCGCGGGCTTGTCCGCAGCAGTCCGCTCGCTTACCACTCCAATTGTGCTCGCGCTTTGCATATTATATGAACACTGTGCGTTTTACCCTCAATTTATGATCCGCTCGGCTCTCGCGTGATGTTAATACGAGTTTAGTTGTGTTCAGCGTATCAACATTGTAGGTGAGACCTCAGAATAAATGATAGTACTAGGTGAAACAAAGAAATATTTAAAAAACAAACGTATTTTGCATTTAAAAACAGAAATAAAAATGTATGTAGCATACGATCAAACTTTATGACGATTAATGTTGACACCGACCTACCTAAGTATTGCAAATTATTATATTAATCAATACAAATCCCTTATTCGAGGACAAAATCTGCACTTTTATTGGCGTCACTTATTTCTATTTCATACGTAATTTAATTACTCTTATTTTATTCCATGTTTATTACCTATATAAAAGAATATCGGCGGTTTCTAATAAATGTTTTATTGAACTAAGGCAACCGCAAGCGGGTTCTATATTTGATACCCTTTGAATTGGAACGATAACCGGAAATTGGTTAAAGTTTTACCATATAAGCTAAAACATTTCAGGCACGTTAAACTAATTTCCGACTAGAGGTACGAAATATTAATCTATTCTTTCTTAGTAAGTTTAGGTAGAGTCCTGTATTAGTTCACTTATAGCATCATCTATTTACACAGGTTCTAGAGTTAGGGCTATCATATCTTGTTTGATCACACAGATCAACTTCCACTAACACTGGCCAGTTACATAATCTGTGACTTTTTCGCACGTCATCAGTACATACATTCTTGCTTTGTAATTTTGAACTTCGACCTCCACCCCACGATGTTCATTTAGTGAATTCTCATCTTCACCACTCGTAACTTGGCACCTGCTATCGCAGCTTTGACGCACAGAACAACGGCACGTAGCTATCTGATCCTAAAAAGGAAATTGGATAAACTCTACCAGAGAAGCAAGCAACACAACTCCAGACTCGGTTCGGTGTACAGTTCCGTTCTGGAATAGCTGTACCGATGTACGTACAATATAGGTACTCGTGCATGCCTGCCTACTCGTTCATTTGTCAGTTGCCGAGTGAAATGGAAAGCTTTTCATTCATTTGTGTTTCGCCTCACGTCCTACTTTGAAGGTAGGTAGTAGGTTGCATTAGGTTATACTGGTTGTATGCAGATAATTCTGAATTTCTGACTTACTTTTCACATCGAGACCTCACTTTGTTACGTATTACAAGATGATTACAAGCGATATTTTGTGGTGGAATAAATACAAGTTTTTCACATAAGCTTTAAACTGGTGTTAATAAGCTAAGTATCCCTTCAGGTCATTGATATACATCTCCACAGAAGGGCTCGAGCCTACCCTGATCTAGGGTGTTAGCTCAATATAAAAATCTAGTTCCAATTCTTAAAGTTGTGTCTTCATATATTTCTTGTACTGCACCGTTAGTTAAGTAACTATGAGTTTTATCAGCTCAGTTATAACGTTCGATGGCGAAACAGCAATTAAGCGGTTTCCTTTGAGATGGTATCGCGAGAAACTAGTATTTCGTAACTGCGGCAGATCGAATCGAATCGTTTTTGTACGAGAGCGAGCCAAACGATTTCATTAAAAAACCTTCAGAATGTTTTTTGTACCAATTTAGTTTGATAGTTGTTTTTTTTTGTGTTCATTCATAGACTTTTTTTAATAATGTAATCTTATAAAACTTTGGTTTCAAACATTTAGTCAGACTATACTAAATTGGAGAATTTTAGTTTAAATTTTAATAAGCTTGGGATTTTGGGTCGCCTGTTCGCTCTTAACTTAATTTGAAGGATAGTAGGTATTATAAAATATATGTGCTTGCTTTGTTGTATTGCACTGATTAATGCGACCTTACAAAACCCGTTCAGTTTTCCTCCATCCTTCAACATCCTTTCATATTTACGTCAACCATGACGATAATAAAAGAAATACTTGGCGTAAAAAATAACCCTGAGGAGCATAATGGAGTCGGTGAATCGAAGGCCGCCCCCTGTCGGCGCGAAATGTAATTAAACTCTATTGTCCAAAAAGGTCGCCATTGCGTTGCGGGTCATTGTCGCACTGAATACAGCCCTGGTTTTAAGTGGATCGTCTTCGGATAAACTGTAATAATATGCAAATATTCAATGATAGTATTGTTAAGCCTCTAATATAAAGCCGCAAAAGTGCTTTAGTAGCCATCGAATGCTTTCTTACTTTTCAGTCTTTTTAAACTTTGTTATAGTCACAGATACTTATACATTTGAATTTACGGTCCGTATATGTCTACAAGCGAGGGGCTCGAGCCTACCCGGGTTACCCCTATGCTGGGGTTGGTCAACTTAACATAAGCTCTGAATTGCAGATTTCGTCTGCTATTCGTTGTTTCGTAACTTCTGACATTATAAACTAAATACGAAGTTTCCGCTTACTACAAGACAACATCATACTAATATTATAAAGAGAAAGATTTGTATTTTTATGTGTGAACCGATTTCAAAAATTCTTTTACCATTAGAAAGCTACATTCACCCTGAGCAACATAGGCTACCTTTTACCGCGTGAAAATGCCTCATTCCTACGGGAAAAACTGTCAACGCGGGCAGAGCCGCGGCGAAAAGCTAGTTAATAATGAAATTCAATTAATTTAGTATCAATTTTGAGTTACAATATAAAAATTGACAAGATTCATACTTTCTTACAAGTCTCTAAATCGGCACAGAATAAAAATCGGCTAAGTAAAAGGCGATTGGTGCGTAATCAATCAATCATCTTTTGCTTGCCTACTTCCACTATTAATCATTAGAGTGGCATAAACAGCAAAAAAACCTAATCTCAATTTTCATCACAGTAACAAGGTATGTAGTAAATCAACTAGGTTAGATCAGAGAGCGAAGGGCTCGATAGGGCTAATGCTAGAGCTCTGAATGGCTGCTAATTATCGTACCTAGATTGAACTGTAATCACGACAATCAATCGAAATTCCAAACAAACATTAATCAGAATCCAAGTTTCTTTTTTAATTAATTCACCGATGATTATATTGTCGCTATTACCAAAAGAATCACGATACTAATAATCCAGTTCATTTTATAGTTTACTAGCGACCCGCCCCGGCTCCGCACGGGAAAATGGTTATTGTGGGTTATTCTTAAGTATATTATGCATGTATTATACATATAAACCTTCCTCTTGAATCCCTCTATCTATTAAAAAAAACCGCATCAAAATCCGTTGCGTAGTTTTAAAGATTTAAGCGTACAAAGGGACATAGGGAGGGACATAAGGAGGGACATAGGGACAGAGAAAGCGACTTTGTTTTATACTATGTAGTGATGTAATTATAACTGGTTGCAGTAGGCGCGTTTCTAATTTAAGTATTGTAGTTAAGTTTGCTTTACTGCACAAAAACGAATTGTTTCCGGAGTTCTCGTACTAAATGCTTTTCATGACAAATGCAGGTTAATTTGTTCCGTATACATTATTTTATTGCTACGTTTTATTGATTTGTAAAATCTTACTTCGAATAAAAATTTTCATTTCATTTGATTCGGGCTATAGCAAACGTGTATCATGCAATAATAGGTTATATCTACTTCATCATCGTATCTACTATAATATAATTTAGCCTCCACTATCAAGCCTTGTTATAAGTATAATCGAGTTATAAGGCTTCAGTTACTTGAAGGTCGACAGTAAATAGTCCGAGAAACTTATCTTCTAGCGGTCAGATTGGTAGTGTGATTGGTTCGAAACTAAGTTTGTTTTTGGTACAATGCCTATTGTAGGCGAGTCAAAGAGCTAACCAAATTCATCCTTTTGTGATTGCGCAATTGCTAATTTACTAGTGATTAAATTTTGCTTTGAGGTTTCTTTGCTGAAATAAAATCTGGTATTGAAAGATTGGAAATCATAGTACTTATTTTTCTAATGTGCGTTCTAAACTTAAGCGTAATAAATCTCAGGAAATGTATCCATAAATGAATGTAGCGAACGACTATGACACTTATGGTCTACAGTTGTGGACCCATTTGCATCTAGATAATTTTTCTTTACTTTTGTAAATAGCAAGAACGAGATCTGGTATCTCTTTAAACTATAATATTATCTATTGTAGTTAGTTTAGGACCGCAGGGGGACGGAAATATGAAGCACGCCAACTTCTTCACTATTTCAGAATATATTATAGCACAAAAGTTTTTAAGTTCAGCACACATGCACGCTTTCAATAATAACATTTTTACCATAGACAAAACAAAACGTCAGAAACCAAAAACTTGCTATATGAGATTAACTATGTTGCAAACACCTATACAATTGAAAAAAGCGTGAAGCCGCCATCTTTACCTACTTATTAGGTACTGTGGTACTGGATATTCACTCACATAGTTACCTGACTATCAAACGGGAGCTTACGTGTTATGTAGAACAGCTATTCTGTAAACAGTCTCCGCCAAAGTCCCATTGAAGTTGAAGAAATGGGGTCACCAGTCCGCGGGCACGTGGCAAGATTAAAGCTGCGAACAGACGCGGGAAAGCGTGTTTATATGCAGCCTGTTACACTTATTGCGCCTGCTTTATGTGTGACTGGCTGTATATAAACTCGGATATCGGTACGAGCACACGAGCTTGCCCCAATTTGCCACGAGCCACGTTCGAGACAGATGGCGCTGCCTTTGCTCCTTGGGGACGGGTTTATGTCCTTTTCTAAAGCTAGATTTGTAAATTTATTCGTACAGTCTTTAGTGCGAACACTTTTTTTTATTGAGTGTGGTCGAAGCTGTAGCTTACACCTTACTTTTTGTCCAAACTTCTACTTTCACTCACCAAGACAATATGTTCAAGTAGCCTAACTATCTAGTAAATACTGATAATAGTCGCTGGATTAGCACCGGTCTATCAGCTGAAATAAAGATGAAGATCTTGAACACCTAAGTTTGTGAGGACTGTCATTCTATTTGTACTTACAACCCACTTAAGAATAAGATTAATTTTATTTGCCAAAATATAGGTACAAGTATATATGGCACGAACCTTCGCACTAGGATTCCTTGTGTTGCAAAAGTAAGGTCCCTCTATTGACATCAAGAAGCTTAACGGGACAGCGTGATCTCTTCAAGGCAAATTTCTTTCTGATAGAAATTAGTTTCTTACAGAGAAAATAATATTTTGTTTATTCCAGAGTTGATGGCGAATTCTACTTTACCGAGAGAAATATTATAGTGTTTTTATCACAATAACAGTAGTCTATTTATGGATGGTATTATCACTGAAGTTTGCTATTACCAAACACTTAAAGCGAAGCGAACAATTAATTCCGCTTAGATGTTCGCAGCCAAATCCCGCTCGAATAGAATATGCTAACGAGCTGTCTGTAGCGCTAAGTTCTATTATAATACCTGCTACGGTAGTACCAATAGGTTTTCTATACAATTCTTGTTATTACGAATTTTCTTTTTTTTTTTGCTTTCTAAGGGCGAAAGCCTCAAACAAACAATTCTTGTTATCTGAATATAATTGCCCTTATGAGCCAGTAGTAGTCAAAATAATAGTCATAATAATACCTAAATTATTGTACATGATTTAAAAAATCCCACTATGTAACATGACTTAAAGCTCAGTAAAAACTTTTTGATTGGAGCAGTTTACTACTGTGTAATTTATTTGTTACTTAAGCCGGTCGCTTCCTACTGGTAAGCCCTTTTTCGCCTTTGTGAACTTATTGTATATAAAATAGATGTGCTCTACTGTACAACACAATAGCTAAGCTTCTGTCTGCCCTGTTGTTTGCGGTACACGAGGATTTAGCTTCAAAGTTTCACCTAAAGCGAACCGTTATCTCAAGACTTAATATCTGTCAACTATGCCGTGCTTACAGCCCGCCTCATAAATCATCGATAATCAAGATGAAAAACTTCATCGTTGAAATTAAGTTCTTACTCAACTCGAGTTTTATTGAAAAAGTCCTTCGAACAAAAGGAAAATGTAGAGTTTCACAGTGACGGTGAAGGAGAGATATCTCAAGGATTTAATATTGGTTATTTCCAGAAGAGCGGTTTGATCGAGATCGACTTCTTCAACGTGTTTGGTTAAAATATCGTATGTAAATCCTATTTTCGTATTGACTTGGACATCGGTAATTTGTGGGACAATCATCATTTTCTGCAACTGCTGTTTAGGCTATAAAAAATCCTTAGCCGAAGTCTTTTTGTTTATCCAAAGAAATAAATATAGGTACTGTTAAAAAGGTTTGTATAGGTACACGGTGCAGTAGGGTCATGTCACACAGGATTTAAATAGATCACAGTATGTACTGCGAGTAGCAGACTAACCTTACGCAT
Organism: Teleiodes luculella; assembly: GCA_948473455.1. Lineage (NCBI taxonomy): Eukaryota > Metazoa > Arthropoda > Insecta > Lepidoptera > Gelechiidae > Teleiodes > Teleiodes luculella. Next base: position 5,207,338 of record OX419599.1, on the reverse strand, counting down.
TGCAGTTGTAAGGGTTGTTTTGTTTCTGAAGCCACTTTCAAGAAGCAACTTTAGAACAACGTCCTGTGGCCATCAGATAGACTAACCCCATGCGCGTTGAAGCAGTATTTATATGTCGTGGCATGGTTGAAAAATCATCGACTAAAAACAAAAGACAAGGATAGTTGCAGATACATAGTGGGAGGAGGAGTCTTCACAAAAGATTAAGCTGACACTCGTGTCGCAGGTCGGCCATTAGTGCTAGTGCAAGGGGCGAGCCTCTGACGTCACGCCGCGTGTTGAGAGCCGCGAGCGCGCCAACTAGGCCACTGGAGCTCGTCCAGTGTTGCCATCTCCAGGGCTTACTACTCAAACTGAATTTTTCTACCCCTTTGATTGGAAAATTTTGGTTTTCATGGCTGATATGAAAGTAACAGAAAAATAATTTTCTGTTGGTTTACTAATTGGCGTAGCTTTTTCACATTTTATTTAAGTCTTATTTTTTTATTTGCATCAGAGGATCTTAAATGATGCAAAGGTGTTTAAATTAATGATACACCTTTGTACCTCACGTATAAGATAAAATATTTACATAAGTGAACTTTTGGACAAACAAAAAAAAACTTATGAAAAAAGGAGAGGATTTCCACCAGTAGTTTTCTTGTGGCTTTTTATCTGGTTGATAAAAAAATAATAATTGGTAAATATCAAGTCTGTGTGTTGGCAGCACTGCCCACCATTGAACGAACACAAGCGTTTCGTTTCGACCCCCACACAAGTGGCTATTATGGCCCAAGTTGATTGCAGTTTTGTCGCTTCGTGACCATGCCAACTAATAAAATTATAGGTTGTAGTTTATTTACACAGCTGTGGCTTTACATGACGAGCTTATCGCTAAAACCCTACATTAAAAAAAATGAAATTTACCTATGTTTTATAAATTATACTTAACTAGCTTTCCGCCGCGGCTCCGCCCGCGTTAACAGTCTTTCCCGTGGCAATGAGGCATTTTCCCGTGGTAAAAGGTAGCCTATGTTACTCAGGGTGAATGTAGCTTTCTAATGGTGAAAGAATTTTTGATGTGGGCACAGTAGTTCATTACAAACATACACACAAAAATACAAATCTTTCCTCTTTATAATATTAGTATGATTTACTTTAAACGTTAATACTTAGCTTTAAAAGAAAGTATTTATCTAATTTTACTCTTAAGAGAATATTTTGTGAAAGTCAAGGCTGGTTCCACCATTCCGGTACCAAAATAACCCATTGCAGATATGCGGAACATTATGCTTTTCCGGGTTAAAACGAATCACTTCAAAGAAGGAGGTAATCAATTCGACCTGTATTTAGTGATATTGGTACATAATTTATTTAAAAAATGTTTATGTAAACAGGTGTAATTTAATTAAAAAATAAAGTCATATGAAAGTAAATGATTCTCATGGCAAGTTTATCGTTATTAGTTTAGCATTTTCGACATATGGATGGATTGATTGTCGGTACTGAACTGACTGAATCCGTTAAAAATGTTTTTATACAATAATCACCTCCTTTTTTTAAAGTCGATAATAAAAAATAAAAACAATTTTAAAATTTCAGCTTTTAGCATTTGAAGATCGTAGCTTTTTTGTTATGTTATAATTTCGCTGGTACAATCTACATCGCCTTGTTAATCTGACGCAGCGCACTGAAATGTTTGTGAATCGTATTTTGCATGGAGTGGAAATAGTGGAATGGATGCTGGTGTGTGTTTGTGTATAGTTATAAATCAGCCAGCAACAGTGGGTCGGAAGCAGTTAAATCAGACAGTGGCGCACAAATCACAAGTAGTGAATTGCGGCCATCCATCATCTGCTCCCCGAGATGGGTTGCAATGCGATTTTGAACTGCTCTCGCCTGCTCTACTGTCTACTTATTCTTCAACTCTACTACTACTTTTATTCTAATGCTTGCTTGCTTATCGTGTAGGTTTCGATGTTAACCTACCTCACAAACCCTGGTGACCGAATTGATAGGCCGCCTTCTGACATCGTGCCATATAATGACAAGATCCGTAGATAGTAGCCGGGATTACGTGGCTTCCAAAGCACGAAATCAAGTTTTTTTTTTCGCCTGTCAGGTGATGCAGCCTCCAATGTTCCCCTTGGACTTTACTAAACTGGGGAAAGTCTCACAAAGTGATATTTGTTCGAAGAGTGACCCACCGAGATTTGAACCCTGAACTGAACCTCCGTAAAATGAAGCGACGTTTTACCACTCGACGACATAGGCTGTTCTGTTTGTGCATTGCAGCCAAGGTAATTCCGTCCGATGTACGGGTACTCCTGTTGAAGGATCTAGAAGTTTTCCTCGGGATCGGTTCTTTTCATCCTCGGTCCTCTCATTAGAAGGCGATCAACTACTTCCGCGGCTGAGCTCCGGACTTCCGGCTTCCGGCGACCGTCCGCACCGGCCGCCGAGACGGGGAGACCGGAACTGTTTTTTTTTTTATTGTAACTGAAATGCCTTTGCCGATTCCATTTTTCATTTACGGTTTTTACAAATGGAATAAGATATGGTTTTGTTGTTTCAAAATTTCGACATAATAAAATTGATGTAAAAAAACTAATCGAAATTAGGGAAGTATACAAGACCTTATTAACGAGTTCAGAGTTAAATTATTATTAAATCGTTCTTCAAACAATTATGATATTTTAGTTAGGTACCTTTCAGCAATAGAACGTATTAGACCATATCGTGGTTCCTTGAGGACTGTTCCATTCTCAATTAGACTCACCTGTCACAAATACTAATTTAAACGTCAAATTACGTCATCCGTTGTCACAGTCGCGTGGCGCGCGCGGGCCCTAATTGACCTGCTTCCGAAACAGCTGACGCGATAACCTTTGATCAATTTGGACTTGGAGCAATCGGCGAATCAGATCTTTGAAGCGAATCACAAATTGGTACCGGATTGCGAGATTGGACGTGACGAAAAAAATGAAAATGATAAAATCGAACATTATCAAATTGTGATTTGGGTTGGCGTTTTTGTACGAACAAATGGAATGTGGATTTTACGATCAGGTTAAATAATCATTTATTTCAATAAGTATTTTCGGGTGATCTATTTTTAAGCTTACAACAACAAACCATGTTATACGTTTTTAATGTATACTTAAGGCATGAGCCAAATTAAATCTCAGTTTTAAAACTCCACGAATTCAGAAGTTTTTATTGGTTTACACAGCTGTAAGGAATTTCCGAACCGATCTTATTATTCGAGCAGCAGCGTAAATTCAAAGCACGTTTCTCACCAACTCTCCATATTTCAAATACAGTGCTCCGATAAAACTGCGCTAGCGTTTGGCGCAAGTTGGGAACTAATTGCCGAACTACGAATCATGAACACATTTAATTCACTCCAAGTGTAGGTAATTTGCTTTTAATACGAGGTAAACACTGATTGGTAGACTGTAGTGACTACACGTACGTAAGTTTTTTTTTTTTTTTTTTTTTTTATTGACCTATGCTTGAGTCGAAAAGGTACGACGGATCAAGCTTCACCGGACTTGGTACATATGTTACGATTGTACTATTATGGACGTATTGTGGCAATATTTTAAAAGAGGAAAGTATGTTTTGTGTACTTTCTGTATTATTTTCCGCCTTTCTGTACAATGTATCTAAGGGTGTCAATAAAAGATAATATATTATATTTTTCTTTACATGGAATGTTTACGAAAGAATGCAACATTTTACTGTCACCTTGCGCTCGATCTTGCCTCTATAAAATATGGTCCAGTTTCCTCTGTCCGGCGCGTCCGAAACACGTAGCTGGCAACCCTCCAGCTGGTTTAATTACTCTCACCCACATGCGCCACTCCAATCAACGTTGCTAATACCCTTTATGTTTCGTTTTAGCACAGATAATGCAGGTTGTCAATGTAACATCCTGTATTTTTTTTACCATAGCAGTACATTTCTGATCAACATTCTAAAACTAATTATTTTCGGAGGTAACATTTTGTCTCTAATTATACCTATTATTTTGAATGTCTCTGGCTACTTAGAAGTTAGAAGCACCTGAGTATTTTTGTGTGATTTAGATAGGTAGTTTAAATTTAATTTTAGCGAGAATTATCTTTCCAAGAACTTCTTTCGCTTCATCCACATACAATACAATACTCCTGTCCTGACCTGACTTTTTGTCAGAATGTTTTCAAAATTCCTTTTAAAGGATATAATTGCAAGGAAGAGAGAAAAATTGTGCATAGTAAGAAATAGAGCTTTCGACTGCTCTTCAAGTTTTAAAAATAAGTTCAAGCGTGCCGTGTGACGTCATATTTTAAAGACCCAGGTCAACTTGTCACCTAATTAGGCCAAGGCTGACCGTTTCGTCATTACCAGATTATTATCAGCTTATGTTAACAATCGGAATGAATTATTCTTTGTCTTTGTCACTATCTAATTTCCTGTAAACAAAGATAAAAACATGCGTATATAGAGGGGCTTTCCCTGTGGGTCCTAGGGTTGGAAAAGCACATAAATAGCGTTGATTTTTTTTGTTTAAGTTAGTTTTTTGTTATGTTCTTGTCATATTTTCCAGTATCCGTGAATCCTAGGTATGTATATTTTGTTATAATACGATATTACCAAAACCACCCACACAAAGAGTGAATCTTCATCTTCGTCATAATTTAATTCATTATCATAAAGTATACATGAGCTATTACAGTGAATTACTGAAGAAACGAATGCGTTTCCCTCGAACTTTTGTTATTTTGTGTCATTCACCTTAAAAGTACGGCGATAAAATGTTAGGCCTGACAACGAAGGTACTAATGTTTCTATTCTGACTTAATTAGACTTATGCTGCTTTTGCCTTAGGTCTCTTAGATCCACCTGAATTCCGTAATACACTTAATATTTTATTTCAAAACTTATTTTTCGTTAGCGATAGTGAATGAAAACAGGATGAGGTGATAACAATGTCAGGGTCACACGCCCTGCGGGCTGCGCAGCTATATATGTACGAGTATATAAACAAATAACTGACTTAGAATACAATATACTTTATTGCACACAAAAGAATACTTGAAAACACAACTCTCAATAACACAGGTGTACAAAAGGCGGCCTTATTGCTAAGGTAGCAATTTCTACCAGGCAACCCTTTATGACTTATTGATTATGTTGATAGATTTGAGGTCCAAAATAAGTTAAGATGCCTACGGCAGCGCGACGCGAGGCATGGAAATATACCTAATACTGCTTTTCCATCAAATGTGTGCTGGGAACATGAGCGGTGCTTGGGGAAAACATCCACTAATAATATTACGTACTCTGAAATTACGTCACGTTAGCGAACCTAGAGAAATAAATTATACTATTGAAGGATTTTTCTCGCGCGACGATCTTCCTAACACATGTCTCTCTCTCTTTTCAAAGTCAGACAGCTCGTCCCATAAACTAGCTACACGCGAATAGCGTTTTCAGTAGCCTCCTTATTAAGCAGCATTATTCGGCTATCTCTTCAATGACGGGCTCAGTCTCTCTATAGAGACTTCGTTAACACCATGTATGTCCCCACCGAGGGGCTCGAGCCTACCCTGATATCAGGGTGAATATATAGAGACATACATGAGCTGGTATAACGAATTTTATCTTTTTCATTGAATAGATCATTGTGTAGTTGTCGTAGAGTAGGTTATATAATTAATAATATATTTTGTAGTACCTAATATTATTATTATTTAAAAGACTTATATGTTCATTTTTCGCTACACTTCCTTGAAGACATCTTTGATAGATGCAACGTCGTGACTTCCATAAAATCTTTATTCGTTGTCCAAAATACATAGTAAGTAAACCTACAAAGTGCTTTTAATATTAATTTTGACAAGGACTTCAAAATTACATCTTTTTTTATTATTTCAGCTAAGTCGAGTACCTAAAACTTAATCGCTTTTCTAAGACGAAAAACAAATTGTTATTAGCCATCTCGTAACGAGAAGATATTCTTTCATTTCGCTAATAACAACAATAAGGCTTTGGCGAGATTGCGTCCTGAAAATTGGCGGAGTTCAGAAGTTGGCCCCAATTCCGGCGAATCCCACTCCGCCATTATAGCCTCGGTAACAACGCACTGTTTTTGTTTACGAACGGATATACTTTGAGAATATTGTTAGGCAGATTGGTTCTTAGAAATAAGTAATTTATTGCGTCCTATATTAAAAATATTTTTGTTTGTTTCAGGTACTTGTGACGAGTGATCTCGAGGTTTAGAAGAAAGTTAAATTAAATTGGAACAGAGATGGGATCTACTCTTTTAATTTATAGATATATTTAAAGCAAAATAGATGCATTTTTTTTTAGTTTATTGAACAGTAAGATGAATTACAAAAAACATGTTACATAAGTCCTGTACCACGCAAACCAACAAGGTTTATCTGGGTACAGGAGAGTCGCTATATAACGTGTTACATTACAATAATAATATAAGTAGGTACTATCGTCTTAGGTAATATTTTTTAAGCTATTCCAACACGAGCCATTATACATATAATATGAAATTACAAACACGGTTATCTGACTTCAAACTAAGCACAGAGCCTGAGCTATACTCACAGCCATACACATAATAAATACATACATACTTATTTATATGAATCTAAAACGAAACTCAAGTACCTACTCGTCTGATCTGGAAGAAATTTGAACCCGCAATCCTGTACTTAGGATGAAGTTTTTGGTTGGTTTGCTGGTTTGGTTTGTCTGGTAAAAATTGCTACCCTAGCAATAAGGCCGCACATTTGCACAAGTTTATTGTTGTGGACCGTATTTCAAGTTATTTCTGGTGTTTCTATTGTATTCATAACTATTAAGATTTAAAACTGGATATAATAAAAAAATAGTTACGAAAACAACCGTGAAAGTTTTAAAAAGTATATTTCTATTCTATTTACTACTATCTAGTCTACGGAGCAGTCGAAGATAGACATGACAAAGCTTAATATTAATAATAAATTATAAACAAACCCTTTCTATGATCATCATCAATTCTACTAATTAGTAACGGGCGACGGCTTAATGCAAACTGATCTGTTATAATTCAATTAAAGGATGAATGACGCCCATTCGGCGGCTCGTTTGCAGTTGTTGGCCGATAACGCCACTATTAATTATATTTACTGCTCCTGTAAGGACCGTTTTGGAGGCTTCGGGTAGCTGGCCTATAGGTACTTTACAGCGTGGTGGTGCCACCACTAGCGGTTTTGGTATTGATATCAGCTCATATATATCCCCACCGAGGGGTCGAGGCTAACCTGAAATAAGGTTTTCGAGGGTTTTCGTATAAATTAATTATATTCTTTCGTCACCTTATTAATATGTGTTACAAATGAAAAAATATGATTCTCATTTCTGCCGCTTTCAGGCCTAAATGACTGAGTTTTTACATTCAGTTTGTATTTTTTAGTGTCAATAAAGAATATTTAGTGTTGTATTGTATTTAAATATTACTCTGTCAAAGCATATGGCGTAAGTCAGATGAATATATTTTTTTATATGGCTAGCTTTTACGAACGACTTAGTAAATATAAGTAACCGTGTATTGTCTGTATGAGGCTGATGTTGCGCGGAATGGCCACTAAACAAGGAGCGGTCTTAACGGGCAATTTGACCCAAGTTTATGGTCACATTATTGTGTCCGAGCTTCATAGCTTCTGTATGGCGACAATGTTCGATTCGCCATTAAAATCTTGACTCTTTATTGCAGTTATAAAAGCGTAAATAATAAAAATCAATGTAATTGTGTTGTATTGTAGCTTTGTAGCTTGTATTGTAGCTCCTATAAAATTGTAACTAAGCTCTTTAAAGTGCTTCAACGATCCAACCTATTTACAAAATTTCTCAAGATTGTTTCATATAAAAATGTTTGTTTCTAGGGTTTGTAAGGTCTGTCATCCCGCTTTCAAACTCACATATTAAGAAATATAAACTTAGTTCGACACGTCAGTAAGAAGTAATTATGTTCTTTTAAATAAAAATTTGCTAACTGGATTATTTTGTAGTGTTTACAAATTAATTAATTCCTAATATGTTAGACTGGACCCGCGAAAACGGCTGAAACACATAATACATAGGTTACTTAACACCGATAAAAAAATTCAAATCATAATCATATTTTAACAAAATCTTAATCATTTTTTTAAATCTTATACGCCTATCTTTAAGGTTTCTCTTCGCTTTTTGTTCATTAAAAAATTGCGTGAATTTTAAGAGCACCTTCTAACAATTCGTCGCAATAGAAGCCCCACCCTTAACGATGCTGACCCTTAAGAGGTTTAGCGTATCAGTGATCATTAACGATAATTATCCCTTGTTTACTGTTATTATCACCCGCTAGCCCTGTTACACAAATCTCATATTGTGGGTCAGCTATAGTAGTTATAGGGGAATTATAAAACGAGCGAATAAAAAAACAACTTTGCGACTGACGATGTTGCGACTGACGATGACATACTGTTTTAATAACTTGAGCGAATAAATTACTAAAGTGAGCGACTAAATTACTAGTGAGCGACTAAATTACCAAGTGAGCGACAAAATTACTAAGTGAGCGACTAAATTACCAAGTGAGCGACTGGAAATACAGAGAGGGCAACTGGCAACACGAAGGTCACTGGCTTTGATAATAATAGTCAGGGCGTAAAACGAAGCGGGGGGACGGGGGGGCGCAGCCCCCCATAATAGGGGGGACTCGGGGGGCACAGCCCCCCGCAAAAAAAAAATCTACCCAGAATCAAATCGGTTGGTTAGGTTAGGTTAGACTGATGTCAATAACAGAGCGGAGGAAGCCGAGCGAGCGGAGCGAGCGTGCCGCGGCAGCGGCCGGGGACTGCCGGAGTTTTAATTTTTTCAAAGTTGTTTTTGTATTCGAAACACTTTATTTAAGATAAAATGACGCTCAGTATAAAAATACATTTGCCAAATGTTGAAAAAAATGCAGGACGTAACGTTGACACTCAAACAAATATTATACGCTCAAATATTATGAAGCTGCTCATTTTGTATTTGAAGTAACTCAAATTAATGTTTGTAAGTTGCTGTTCTGTTGATTTCTCGTCGCTCGCAGTCAGTCGCCCACTTAGTAATTCTATAACCCAAATTAATTAATTTTGTCACTCAAAACTGTAATTTACAGTCACTCGTTTAATTACTACCCGTAGTTATATATAATTTTCTTCTCACCTTGAAATAAGAGCGAAATTAAATTTGAACATTACTCGCATTCGTTAATTAAGTGGCTTGTTTATGAATCTTTTTGGTTTAATATATTTTTCGCGCATATTCGAGGATATTCTAGATGATAATAAAATAGTTTTCAAATAATTAATAAGTTGTGCAAAGATTTCCTTTCACTTGATACCCCACATGGAATGTTTTTTTTTTGCCGCCGTATTGGTTATCTGGTATAAAAAGTAATTTTCCGAGCCGCTAATAGCGATTTTCGGAATCAGCGATGTTTACTCGTAAAACCCCCGAATAGCACTATTAGCAACTTGTCACAAGACTTGCCACTGACAATCACAATTCAGAGATTGTTTCCTAGTTTACAAACAAACAAACAAACAAAAACAAGCTTCACTGGACTTTGAAGCAACCGCGTAAACAACTTGTCGTAGCTATTTCGTAGCTGTACCACGCTACGCGCTACACCTCGGCCGCCGTCGTAGCAACTTGCTACGACGGCGGCGGCTACTAGCAAGTCTACAGAAAATACATATTATGTTGCGTAGTTTTGCGTTCGTACAGTCAACCATGTTATTACTAGCATAGAGGGGCCTTTTTATAGACACCTACTACCATCAGGGTGAATTACTTAGTTTATTAGTTAACCATGACCACGCTAGCCCAGTGAATGTTGGTCATCTTTCCACACAATCTTTGATTTACTTCGCAGGTTATGTGCAGGTTTCCACACGATGTACCTCTTCACCGTAAGAGCGTTTAATTAACGTACATATGAATTCGAAACTCGAAAACACACTGGCACGTGCCGAGGTTTGAACCCGCGCCTTCCGGAAGTCAACAACGGCCCTAGCAACTTGGCCTCCACCGACGAAAATCAGGATTAGTTGTTTTAGATACTTCACATTTTAAACGATAGATTTAGTTACTTTTTGAATGATATTATTAAATTGTGCTTGGCAAGGTGTTGCTTGCTTGCTTTCCGTGTGGGTTTCGAGGTTAACCTAACTCACAAACCCTGGTGTCAATAGTCAATAGTCAATAGTATTTATTCATGAACAATTTACATTGTGTTTGAAATCGCTAATCGTGGTGTCAGATTTATTGAGCCGTCTATGGCTTCTGACATGGCTCTTGTAACGACTACATCCGTAGATCATAGCCGGAACCAACGGCTTTACGTGCCTTCCGAAGCACGGAATCATCTTTCTTTTCGGACAAATGAGGTGAGTCAGCGTGCAATGTCCTAACCAAACTGGGGAAAGTCTCACAAAGTGATATTTGTTCGACAAGTTCCCCACCGGGATTCGAACCCGGAACCTCCGTAATGTTAGGCGAGCTTTTGACCAATCGACCACGGAGGCTGTTAATAATAATTTTTATTATAGTAAAATATTATAGGAAACATTCTCCATGCCTCTCCGCAAGTGTAACACAATATACTCAATTAATGTGCCAAATTATTCAGGATGTAGAGCTAATGGAGTTTCAATATTTAATATCCTATTTCAGCGCTACATTCGCATTTACGTTTTTAGTTAATTCACAATATTTAGGTACTTATAAAGTTTCATTTACTTTTTAAAACGTTCACGGTTATTTTCATAACTAAGTAAGATTTGAAACGGGGAACGGGAACAAATACCACGGTAAATATACCGTTTTAAATCTTAAAGTTTGATTTGTTTATTTGATGTGTTATTTTAATATCTGACGAATACAAAAAATAGGTAATCATAATTGGTGTTGTGGACATGTCGATATATTAAGAGGATGAATCTATACGTTTTCAAACAAAATGAGAAAAAAAATTGCTCCCCGTATACTTACATGGTTAAATTTCCATATCTTTTGGAAGTATTGCAGATTAGCAGCAGTTACAATTTTAAAGAAACGTTGATCACGGTATAAATTTTTTAACATTTAAATAAAATAAATAGCATAGCAATGTCTGATGCTAATAACTTTCATACTAATCAAATCAACTGCTTCCCCGTTTAGACAATGACTGCAACTAGTAGGTGACCTAGGTATTATAATTTCAGTAGCCTTGCCAATGTTGCCAATACGAGCAGCGAGCTCTAGATATGGGTCGAGCTAACTATAGCAAAAGCGGACCAGTAGTGATACTAAAATAAAATAAAATTACCCTCAACGTTAGACGGGTGAGTTGTGAGTATGGCTCATAATATGTTTTTATATCCTTTCCGCATATAATGTTTTATTTTATCTGTATATCCGCAGTGGGTGGTTATCTATATTGCATAGACATATAGTAAATTTAAAATTTGGGTGTATAATCAACAAGTATTCGTGAAATCTTAGCACCCTTTTTTTAACCAAGTTTAGTTCTAGATCTTTGCCTGGTGGGTATTATGGCGAGAGGCCTTAGTTCAACTGTTACAGGAGTGATAGGCCGATATAATACCTATATGTAATAACAAACCATAGCTGTAAAACGTGATATAGTGATTAAGAGTAGACCCATATAACTCTATTGGTTGGGCTTTAAACATGTTTAAGCTTCTTTGACCTTGCAAACGAATATATAAGTAGTAATTTACGGAGTGATATCAAAACGGTGACGGCTAGTAATTTAACTTTGCGCTCTGTTTTCTTGCTAATTAGTTCAAGTCACGAACGCAGCAACTCCAGACTGACAAAGGCAAATTTGCTTAGAGATTCTATTTAGAATTCTTAGCCGAGTATCTTATTGTTCTGTTTACCTCATTAGGTTTGGTTTTCTTCGTAGATTTTTAAACGTTTGTGCCAGTTCGTAACTGCTCGTAAAGGTTCGTACTGTGCCAGTAAAAAAAACTATTGGTTCCATCTTTCTTTTGAAAAAGTTCGCATTTATTAATATACGAGTATAACCTCGGCAGCCGGATGATAAAAAGATCTCCGAAAACAATTCGCAATTTCGAATAATTAAGGTTCGATATTATTCCGCAGCTGTTTCTAACCTAGATTTAAATCTAAAAATAGCGACTCCTCGTTATATTCAATCGCAAAGTTTTTCAGGAAGTCGTGTCATATACTTATTTCTTGCCAAAGATTCGTTTTTGAAGAGGAAGGGTACGAAAGCAAATCATGGAATGAAATGGGATTAGAGTAATTGAATTTAAATATTTTGCATCTAGTATGAATTTATGACGTAACTCGACTCGACTCTCCCATACACACGTTTAGATCGATTTGTACCTTGATCGACCAACTCTAACAATATTAACGCGACTCGACGGTAAACAAATCTCACTCACGGCCATCTGACCCCAAACTAACAGAGCCTGTGCTATGGATACCAAACAGTCAGACAGACAGACTATGGATGGGTATAAATATACAACATCCAGAGACACAAGGCAAACACAAGCGCTTATTACACGAATGTGTGCCCTAGGCGGGATTCGAAATTGCGACCCTGTTCTTTGAAGGCAAGCATACTACCAAGCAAGGGCATGTAGGCCTACTATGTAAGTAGCGACAGGCTCGAGAAGCTGTCAAACGCGACATATTGACAGAACTGCCACTACCATATTGAAGAAATGGCTCTAATGTCACTATGTCGCGTTTGACAGCTTCTCGAGCCTGTCGCTACTTACATAGTAGGCCTACACTCTACAGAGCAGTAGTGAGAATGCCTTTAGTTTTTTAAATGTCTCTCCAATGTGTATCTTTAGTACACCCATCTACCACATTCATAAATATCATCGGTATTTTCTTAAACTTTTCCTTCGACCTTTGTGGCGCGCTATAAAGGGATAATTCAAAGGTATCCCGAGGGGCCTGCAGACGTCCCGTCGTAATTCTCGTTTCCTCCGCGTTCAACCAGCTCTTTATGATGATATTTATCATTGTGACGCGCATTGTGTTCCACAATATATTTTTTATTTATTTTTAGCACTCCTTCAGAACTTATGTTTTTGTAAAGATCGTCGGCGAGACGTCTTTCATCGTGCTGACATGATTTATAGGCGTCGGGGTTAAAACACTTGTCATGCATTAGGTGATTACTATTATTATATAAAGATTGTGATAAATTATTTTTTTAAATGTTTTTTTCGGGTAGACGATGTCAAGACTCAAGATTGTATAACATCTTGATATTACAGTTAGACAGCGAGTTGGTGGTATGATATTACATTCATCTTACAATTCAATTATCGTGCTTATTTTAGCAATATTTTCTGTTTAAAAAAAGACTAAACAAAGACGCAAACATAAACGTAGTATTTCACATTCTGCTTGGCGCTTTCAGGTAAAAATTGTGAGGCTCGCGTGAGTAGAACAGCTAATTCAGGTACAAATTCTCGCTTTTGTAAATTCAGTAGAGTTTGCAGCAATAGTAATTTAGGTGCAAGAGTACGTGTCGGGTTCCGGAATTACACTTTGTTGAGCGGTTTATTATATGCATGCTCAAACTATTTTGTTGTGTGAAAATTGCATTTTTTTGTTTATCTTGTTTTCAGCCAATGTTAACCCACCGCTGGTTAGGTATATACTGGCTGGCTCTCTCTTCTTGAGGCGTGGACTCCACCAAAGAGCGCGCGAGCTACTCGTAAGCGGCACAAGATTCTATAGAAAAATGAGACATATCTCTCCTCTCTGCTTTGGTGGAGGTGGCGGCCTGATTCTTCTCTCTCGGTCGGTCCTCGGCGCGATACGCTATAGATAGATTCGTGTATTGAGCTAGTGGCGTGCTATTTTAATTGCACTCTATTGTAACGTAGCTAGAGTTGCTATTTATTTGAATTATGTCGTTAGGTAAGCATTCAGTATCCTATGGTCCTGTGCTATCAAATCATCCAACCGATTTAGCAATATCGTCGGAGCACCGGGCTGGTGGCCTACCCTTGTTGCACCTCTTACTATGAACAGGTTTTTGCGTCGGTGGCCTAGTAGCTGGACCGTTGTCTTCAATTCGGCATTCGCGAGTTCAAGCCTTGACATGTATCAATGAGTTGTAGTTTAGACTAGCTTTGCGCGGGTTTTCCGTTGTTATTCAGATTTCATTAAAATCCGTCCAGTAGTTCCAGAGATTAGCGTGTACGTACAAACAGACAGACAGACAGATAGGCGATTTTTTTTTTCAAATTTGTAATTTTGTGCTCAGTTACACTCCCTTTATCACCTACAATCTTCGATGCTACAATCAGTTTTTTGAAAAACAAATCAGTGTACGGACACGCCGATACTTCAGTTTGATTATAGTATAGATAGATAGATTTAGCATCATATAGTGAAGGATATACTCTGGGAAAACCTATAACACACCTGCCACCTGTGTGAAGTTGGACAACCCGCACTGGGCTAACATGGTCGACTAAGGGTTATTTAGCTTGATTCAGGGTAGACTTAAACTAAACTTCCTCGGTGGGGACGTATATTTGCTGTAAAAGGTTATTTCTACTGCTTAAAATAAAATTAAATAAAAAAAACTTTTTTTAAAACAAGCTTTTATTATTTGTTAATAAAATGAACTAATAAGTTAAAAATAAATTAACTCTAATAAAAAATAAAACACTTTATAAGTTCATTGTAACCTTTAACGATAAAGCTTCTTCGTCTACGACAAAATTATTCCATATTGTACATAATTATATCACAGAGGCAATTTTATAAATAAAAGCGTGTTACAAGCAACTTCTTTTTCTTCTTGCTATCACTATGTAACACGCTTTTATTTATAAAATTGCCTCTGTGATATAATTATGTACAATATGGAATAATTTTGTCGTAGACGAAGAAGCTTTATCGTTAAAGGTTACAATGAACTTATAAAGTGTTTTATTTTTTATTAGAGTTAATTTATTTTTAACTTATTAGTTCATTTTATTAACAAATAATAAAAGCTTGTTTTAAAAAAAGTTTTTTTTATTTAATTTTATTTTTAACTTTTTAGTGTTTTTGATTCCATCCAAGATACTCGTCGAGACAAATCAAACGAGCCCAAACTCGATGGGGTTGCGTCGTTTAATTACAGAGTTCCTATGGCCACCTTCCAGCTCCATCATCATACCCTGGTTACCATATAGTATCAAAGCGTTTGTCAAGACGAATCAAATGAGCCCAAACTCGATGGGTTTGCGTCGTTTTATTACGGAGTTTCTATGGCCACCATCCAGCTCCATCATCAGACCCAGGTTACCATATAGTATCAAAGTACCCGTCAAGACGAATCAAATGAGCCCAAACTTGATGGGGTTGCGTCGTTTAATTACGGAGTTCCTATGGCCACCTTCCAGCTCCATCATCAGACCCTGGTTACCATATAGTATAAAAGTAGCCGTCAAGACGAATCAAACGAGCCCAAACTCGATGGGTTTGCGTCGTTTAATTACGGAGTTCCTATGGCCACCTTCCAGCTCCATCATCATACCCTGGTTACCATATAGTATCAAAGCGTTTGTCAAGACGAATCAAATGAGCCCAAACTCGATGGGTTTGCGTCGTTTAATTACGGAGTTCCTATGGCCACCTTTCAGCTCCATCATCAGATCCTGGTTACCATATAGTATCAAAGCGTTTGTCAAGACGAATCAAATGAGCCCAAACTCGATGGGTTTGCGTCGTTTAATTACGGAGTTTCTATGGCCACCTTCCAGCTCCATCATCAGACCCTGGTTACCATAATAGTATCAAAGTACTCGTCAAGACGAATCAAATGAGCCCAATTACGGAGTTCCTATGGCCACCTTCCAGCTCCATCATCATACCCTGGTTACCATATAGTATCAAATCGCTCGTCAAGACGAATCAAATGAGCCCAAATTCGATGGGGTTGCGATGTTTTATTACGGAGTTCCTATGGCCACCTTCCAGCTCCATCATCAGACCCTGGTTACCATATAGTATCAAAGTACTCGTCAAGACAAATCAAATGAGCCCAAACTCGATGGGGTTGCGTCGTATAATTACGGAGTTCCTATGGCCACCTTCCAGCTCCCTCATCAGATCAGCTCCATGTCATAAAATTATTGCATTGTCATCCGATTTATACATGCATGCAAAATTTCAGCTCAATCGGAAATCGGGAAGTGGATCAAATTTAACTTGCAAGATTTGATTACAGACAGACAACGGACAGGTGAAACTAAATAAAAGCTTGTAATGAATGCATATTTTTATTAGGTAAAACAAAATATCTACCTCTTGTTGGAAAAAATGTCCTTCGTTGTACAGAAGCCAGCACATGCGGTTGGACATTTGCACTACGAAATTCTCCCCTACTTCTACGGAATACTGGCGCTCTCAAGGTCAACAAGTCCAACCGCATGTGCTGCCTACTGTACATAAAGAAGATACAAAACTATGTTCTCTGCAGGCGTATGTTTATGTGAATAATAATGAGAAAAAATTAAAATAGGCTTGTTTTGTTATGCTTTGAAATTGCATTAGTATTCATGCAGTATAAACATTTTAAAATATGTTTACGGGATTCCACAATCCAGTACAAATGACAAGGCGAGTCGAGGCTCGGCATGCAAACAGGCTGTTTGGTCGCTAACCGGACAAATTGAATGTTTGCTTTGGAACGTGACTTACAGAGGAATGGGCTGTAATACCGTTTTTGCTACCATTACTATAACCTAAGAAGTTTTGCTAAAAATAGAGTTGCTCGCCATACTACGTAATATGTTTACTTAGTTTTCCTGTTTCGATTTAGATCTGTATAGTAATGGTATTCATTTTATATTTATAGTTACAATACAGTTTTTTTTATAATAATACAACAGAAATACTAAGCCGTTGGTAACCCAGCGATTTATAGCGAGAAAATCTTACGTATTTTTATAAAAGTACCAACACGCCTAAAAAATGCTGCCATTACCTTTTAAAATTTTAGTAATCTTGGTGTCTCCAAAGTGTGAGTAAAGAAACTAGAAAGCTATATTTAGGAAACTTACAGCTAGATAACATTACAAATAAATAAATAAATTAATATTACAGCTAGTTAAGACATTAATAATGAAATTGTACTTAAGTCAATTACAAGTTTCCGCCAATAGAACGGAATTAGAAATTTATACAAACATCTTTTGTTTTCTATAGTATTAATTTTATACAAGCCTTGTGGCAGCTCAATAATTCTGACCACACGAAAAAGAAAGACTAAGAAATAACAAACAGCCAGTGTTTAGAAACAATGTTACCTAAGTCACATACGACGAATGTGTGATGCTCTCGGATCCCATTTCTTCCCTTGTAAGCTAATTGGCGTAACGAACGCGACATTCGGCTGATGGCAATAGTGTAACAGGCTTTGTGTTATTAATTTGACTGTTCGCGTCTTGTCTCGTCACTCCGAGTGTAATGTTTACTTTGTGTACTGTTCCTTTTGTGGCTTCGAGATGATTCTATTTGTTTATTACTAATGTCTCGATTTAAATAGATTTATAAAGCTCTCGGTTCTTCTGTCTGTGGCAGTTTACATGAAAATAGATATTTGGATCTTTTTAGTGAATTAAATAATAAATAAATATTTATTAAAAAAATATAATGTCTCTTTGGGCTCATCACTTCAGAAAGACTGTATCAAATTGGATATATTTTTTGGTTGCAGTCGTTTTATTTAGGACACAATTTATCTGTAACAGTGTCGAACATTTCATTCTTAGGGGAAAAACAATAATGCGGGCGAAGCCGCAGGGAGTCAGTAAATTTTCCACACCGTGCATGTTTTTTCTTTGGTAGAAGCATACAAAACTATATATTAATGTTTCATAGTTAGCAATTTCACGTCTCCGATAGCAGCCTGAATGCATTGCTTAGTACAAAGCTAGACGTCTTGGCCCTCCGCCAACATTCAGAAGTCTGCGGTCAGGGTAATGTCACGTGATCACGTCACATGGATGACGCTACTGTTTCCCTGCCTCCACCATATTGAATTCTGTTTTACACTGTGAGTGGTCTAATTGGTTATAAGAGCGTCGGTGGGAATTAATATGAGCTGTTAATGTATAATTGGTAGAAGCCTAGCTGGCTATGATGCACCTCTACACTCCGAATGCCAAAGGCTGCGCCGCATTGCACTAAACTGCACGTTTTGGCTTTAAGCCAAAATGCAACCGCGGCCATATGCGAATAACCGGAGGCTGCTTACTTCATAATTTTTTATCTGCTGAAATGAGTGTCATGATTTTCTATGATCTTATTAAAGCGCTATAACCGCTTAATAAGTACTGTATCAAGTTTATTTTTAGTAGCGCTATGTATGGTATTTAATAAACTTCTCTCTATTATTATACAGAAAGGCGTTGGGTTTATGTACTTTTGTTCGCCTCGCACGATACCCATAGAAAGATTGGGATAGTCCATTTTAGTCTAGGATTCACATAACAAGCATTACATCATGCCTTATTTGAGGACCAAAAAAGCTAAATTTCACAGAAATCTACTCACATTGACGAACTTGATTTAATTATTTACGGTAACTTAACTACATTTATCAGGGTCTAAACTAAATAGTTACTTACTGCAATATAATCCCAGTTGAACAGATAATATGTATCAACCCATCTAAAGATTAAAGGAATGATAGAATCAAACAAAGCGAATAAAAAATGTGTTCTTTATTGTATCTCGTACCTATATTTTTTTCAGTTTCCATTTTAGCGTTAGCCAATCTCCATAAAATTTCAATCTGTGCTACCACCCACAATAGACTTTACACGTCCATTAGCGCTATAGTTCACACGGCCTGAAACATGGGCTGAATAGCAATAAACGTACGGAAAAATACGGGAGCAGCGGCGGCCATGTTGTTATTTTATTTCACCAACCAATTTTAGTGTGTCTGCCGCTGGACTACCGATACCTACCGAATATAGTTCGAGGAGTAGAGAATAATATTGGTTTTCAAATGATATTGATGGTCAAGATAAATTTACTTTGATTTGTCGTTTTGTTTATTAGCATGCTTGAACAGCAGGGCTACAGTTTGTGTGTGCCGGTTTAATTTTTAAATATACTTGAACTAGAAATTAGAAGTTTACATTATATTATGGTCTTTCGAAATAATAAGGACGTCACTTCTCTTCTAATTGTATGAAACAAAAACTTTGATAAGTCGAAAAAGAGCGCTCAAGCTG
The DNA here is from genome assembly GCA_948473455.1 of Teleiodes luculella. Lineage (NCBI taxonomy): Eukaryota > Metazoa > Arthropoda > Insecta > Lepidoptera > Gelechiidae > Teleiodes > Teleiodes luculella. Next base: position 5,188,031 of record OX419599.1, on the reverse strand, counting down.
TTATAGAAATTTGAAGTAAAAATAATTCAAGCGAGCCGTAGGTTTCACATTAAATGTGAATTTTACTTGTTTCCTCGTAAGTTTAATTTTAAAACCACGCGCGAACACCCACACGGCGGCACTCGGAGACGCAGACAATTTAATATGGCTTCAAAACTTTACACCAAGATGAAATTTTAAAATTCCCTTCTGTATGTGCTTCCAACTCAGTAACTCTTTTGAAATTTTTAAAGCCAACTTGTGTACGCTCGTGGGATTAGCAACTGAAATATTGCTCGAAGTTCGGAATGGGATACCTACACGATATACTTTTGACTCGCCTTTAAACGTCCCAAGTGGGAACCACTTTTCGCTCTCTTTAAAACTTGTGACGATTTGTAAAAAAATATACATGAAAATCGTACACTTGAGAATTAGGATAATAATCAAACTTTTCCATAAAACTGGTTTAACAAAAGTAGTAAAATTTGTAGAATGGATTTCCAGACAAAATATTAAAAAAATAACATTAAATTAATGAATGTACGAACTTATTTTTTAAATTTAAGTTTGAACAATGTACAGTAGCCAGCACAGCACATGCGGCTGGACAGCGTGAGCTTGAGAGCGCCCGTATTCCGTAGTGGTAGGTGCGAATTTCGTAGTGCGAATGTCCAACCACATGTGCTGGCTACTGTACATTTGAAATCGAAGTTACATTTTAATAACCTTTCCACTTAATAAATAAATGATTAAAAAAGGTGATTTAACCTTTCTAATAATTAATTTTCACCTTTTTCCCAATTATCCAAGGATCACTTAACGTCTCCTTGAAGTTTGATTACTGTCGATTTTGGGTACTTAGTCTAAAACGTTCTCGGAATTCTGTTAAGTGACTGGTAGTAAAATTAATAGTCGCTTGTTTAGTATTATTTACGCTAATCCATACTAATATTATAAAGATTCCCAGGTTTGATTGTTTGTTTGTTTGCATTGAATAGGCTCCGAAACTTCTGAACCGATCGGCACTTGGCTGGCACAAAGATAGAATTGACCTTGGGGATGAACATAGACTAACTTTTACCACGAGGAAATTCCTCATTCCCACGGGAAAACTACGAGTATTAACGCGGGCGGAGCTGCGGCGGGAAGCTAGTAAATTATAATAGATATTAATTATTTATAAAAATGAAAGCGTTTTTTAATTGTTAGGATTACATTTAAAACCCCATAAAACACGTGATGAACACGATTTCGAATTATATTTCATCTCCCTTTTTCCTTTAATATCAAACCCGAAATCATGAAACTAGCGCAGTGTTGTGCCCTATTTACCAATTTATTGCATCGGCTATCATAACTAAGGCAGTTTAATCACAGTACACGGCCAAGTTTTTGCACCGCAGCAATCAATTACTTAGTGCTCGGTGGCGTGTGGAGTCGATTACACCAAGGTGCAGCAGGAATCAGCGCCCATTGTACATTACCAGTAAAAGCTGACACACAGAACGGACGGGAATACTAGAATGAGTAGACCTTACTATTCTGGTTCGTGCAGTTTACTTGGGTTGCCAGGCGGCTGCAATGCGGAGCCTCGGATCCAGTGCTTTTTGTACCAGTCTCCCTTTTGTCCCGTCGGAAAGTTTCTAGAGGAAGTTTTTCGAACGACTCTCTTGAACAGACAGTAGCTCAGCGGAAAGTTGGTATCGTTTATTATAATCCGACAGCGCGATGTGAATAAGAGAATTGTCTGACTTGTCTATACGCCAATTTGTGAGTGTTGAGAATTGTGTAGTGTGCGGCTCCTACATACATAGAATAGAATAGAATATAATAGAATAGAAATAACTTTATTTGCTTACAAACAAATTAGAACACATATATAAAACATAACATTTGGCACAGAAGCAAGCAAAAAGGTCACTGCTCAGCATAATGTTATGAAATTTTCATTCCATAGCGCTGATCTTCCGTAGAACCTTAAAAAAGTACTTAAAAGGTGGCACTATACAGAAGAAGAAAATATTTACCTCAAATTACAAAATTAAAATTAAATCCAGTTTTAAATTGTGGACGCAACGATAAAATGAATAGCTTAACAGGTTAAGGTATGATAACATAATAATAATTAAAACAGCAACATAATATATGTACTTAGATGTAAGTTAGAGTTAGTAAATAAACGACCTTCTCGAGGCTAACTCGCGTTCTCATTCACCAACACTCTCCCGGGTCTGCCCACCAATTGATCACTGTTTCCCATCGATGATAGTGCAAAAATACCTGTTTCACAACCACCGTTGTCAACTATTTAATAGTTGAGACGTGTATAAAACATGGATGCTACATTATTTGTTCTTACACCATCTATGGTCTAACCCTCACTTTCATTAATTTGCATTTTGTATTTGGTATTTGTCGCAGAGGTTTTTTTTGTCTGACTCTTGTTATACTTAAAGTTCTTCAGGTTCTTCCGATTTCTTAAAATCTGGGACAGCTTTGGGGTAATACGCCTTGATCAGTGTAGGTTAACTGTATAGAACTGACAACAAACAATTAATAAAACTATAGTATTTAAAACTTTGCTTTCTAGAATATTCACCCAAATCAGAACCGCACTGCATTGCGGAATGGTAAAACTTGTAGTGCAGCAGTTATCATTTAGTGGCCACTTAACATTTATGGTCTTTGTATGGTTCAGCTCTGGGCGTCAGTTCTTTACCACACGATCGTTTAGAAGAGTTGTTGAAATAAATAATATAATATCATAAAATATTATATTTAAGTAAAAAGTGTTACAGCAGCGGCTCGTGGCTGTGTATCGCTTATGTTGCTGAGTTCTCGTGACCCGTGCGTTTTGAGCAGATGTTCGTAAACTACTGAACTACAATAATCCGCGGCTTCTACATGTAAAAAGTAGAGCGCAAAGTAAGCACACTAGAATTGTACGTTAATGAACCGTACAGTCTTTATGGTATTACTGAGTGAGAGGGTATGCAATTCCATCAATAAACTTTACGAGGAGGTTTCAACATAAGTGTAAGCATCGTTTGCAGCTGCGGCCGAAACAGTGCGAGTATCATAGTAATTTATTATTAAGGAATTATAATTCCAGTGTTTAGATGTAATTTGACGAAGTAGAATTACCACACTGGATTGCCAACATGCATTTTATGCAGTAGGTATAGTAGCTACAGTTTAAGAAAAAGTATTCTTTTGCTAGAGCTCTTGAAAAATTTCGAGCTCACAAATGTTACTATACAATACAATACAATATTCTTCATTTACTTACACCATAAAACATACAATGCAGAAAGGCAGAACAAAATAGAAGAGACAAAAGACGGCCTTATTGCTTAGGTAAGCAATCTCTACCAGGAAACCTATGGGCATGGAAATAGCGCAAATGAGAGTGGTTTATTCCTAGTAAATAATAATAACAAAAAAAGATAGCTATTAAATGGTTTTTAAATAAACTACATATTAAACTTAACCAGACTTAAAATAATAAACAATACAAATACACTATTTATTTTAGAATTACAATTTACATATCTAAGTAGTTTATAAAATGAATTGTTTAAATGGTGAGAAGACTTTTCAAATAGCTATAGAAATGCTATCGTATTTTAATACACTTGGCAACAAATCTTCCGAGGTGCGATCATACCCCAGCCTGTCTGTTTGGACACTCTCCACCATAAATATTGAACCCCATAGGAAAATCGGTCACACCCCCTGAAAAAATATTGCTCGGAGCGTGCAGTGTGCATTGTTTGTTGTTAGAGAGGGTTCTGTAGCTGTGTAAAATAAACTTGCAGAGTTCAAATATAAATAAGTAAGTAACATTTTATTGCAAACACATAAAGAAACACATCAATCATCTTAAGACTAGAATATGCGCAAAGGTGGTCTTATCGCTGTAAGCGATCTCTTTCAGACAACCTTGTTGTAAAAAGACAAAAAATAAGAGAGGAGGTGTAGTGTATACCAATGGAAATTATACAAGGGTGCTTTGAACAAAACGTTACCTATCAAAACGGGAATTAAAAAATAGTACCTACATGTATATAAATATATATAAAATAAAAACTTATAGTGCTGATATAGTAGTGCAAGTATTTAGTATTATCATTATACCTAACTACTAAATAAATGTTGGGACGGTAATATTTTTAACCCCCGACGAATAAGAGGGATGTAATAAGTTTGACGTGTGTGTCTGTCTGTAGCATCATCGTAGCTTCTAAACGGATGCGCCGGTTTTGCTCTAGTTTTTTTGTTTGCAAGGTGTCACATCGAGATTGAGAGAGTACTCGTACTAGAATGGTTAAGTTAAATAAGTATTTCTAACTTTATGTCTCACTCTAATGTATTACATATGTCATTCATAATTATTATGTTTTGTAATGGTAACTTATCAATATTCATATCGTAATCTAACTGGGTATTTTCGAATAATCATGTTATTTAAATATATAATATAACTAGCTGTCCGCCCACGGCTACGCCCGCGTTCCTTTTTTTTTTTTTTTTTTTTGGGGATGAAAAATAGATGTTGGCCGATTCTCAGACCTACTGAATACGCTCACAAAATTTCATGAGAATCGGTCTAGCCGTTTCGGAGGAGTATGGAATCGAACACTGTGACACGAGAATTTTATATATAAGACTAGCTGTCCGCCTACGACTACGCCCGCGTTGTTTTTTTTTTTTTTTTTTTTGGGATGAAAAATAGATGTTGGCCGATTCTCAGACCTACTGAATACGCTCACAAAATTTAATGAGAATCGGTCTAGCCGTTTCGGAGGAGTATGGAATCGAACACTGTGACACGAGAATTTTATATATAAGATATCGTGTTAGCGTGTCGAGGTACTCATAAAAAGCAAGTGGTCTAGTTTCCCGATTATAATGAAATAATTACAGACTAATTAAAAGCCCGGGTAAACGGTCATTGCATTTTTATAACCGCTTTTTATGCGCTTTCGTATATTTACTACCTGCTACTAATACATCATTATTTTTAGTTTAATGCCAGTTCATTAATCGCTGGATTTCATAAAATGCGGACCAAAATATTTACTCTAAATCTTTTTAAAAATTGTTATTTTAATAATCTGTTTCAATTTTATTTAAAAATATTGTTTTAGATCGTGTCGGAGGCCAAGACCCACTTTGGGTCGCTGAGCCACTCTAGTAAGTAGTAAGATCTTATAGTGTTTAACCTTTTAACCGCCAAGCATATTTTCTAAGAACTTGCTCCCACCGCCAGCCATAGAAATAAAATCTATATCAATCAGTCAAAACATAAGTCTTATTTATGAGACGGCGTCGTTGTGAGCTCGATTTGGTAAGTCTTATAATTCAGACCATGGCCGTTAAAAGGTTAATTAAGTGTTTATACTTTTTAAAACTTTCACGGTTAAGTAATTCTTTGTTGTAAAATATTTCCAAGCCTCTCAATTATTGTCTCACCGAGTCTCTCAGTTATTTTTAATCTCGTAAACCATATTTTCTATTCACCACACGGATTCATGATGGCGAAAAAATTATAATGAAAAGGAAGCGTGGAATTTCGGCGGCCGAAACTGTTGCGCAGGGATTCAAGGAAAATGGCGGATGGTTCCTGGCGGCGGGAAAAATGAAATATGGCCGCCACAAGCCACGCACTCCCTTACAAAGGGATGCATGTTACGTACTATGGGAAAAATGAAGAAAAAAGTAAACCATCGATGCTAAAAGGCGATTTTGGGTCATTATATTTAGATGGTTCTTTTTTTAGTGATTTTAAGAACATTTGCAGTAGATCAAAACACTATTTCATTCTTTGTTCATTTATCTGAATAAACCCTACGACCTTGTTATCTTGAAACGGTAATGAATGAAGAAATTAAATGTATATTAAGCTAAAAATTACCTGCTGCACTGCACCTGTTAGTAATTTTGAGCTGCTTCTTCAACTGGCCCTGTGGCGCAATGGATAACGCGTCTGACTACGGATCAGAAGATTCCAGGTTCGAATCCTGGCAGGGTCGCAGCTACTTTTTGTAAATTATTATTGTTATTTTAATTAAATCACTATATTTATTTCCACTTTAAGTTTTAATCTAACTTTCCTTGCAGATTTACTGGCAAGCATTTCGGTTGACGATTCCCGGCTATCACATTTCCATACATATTAATGCGATAGGATGTTTCTTAAACAAACCTTGTTTTGGCTTTGTCATGGTAATCGGGGTCGTACCTCGTCCTAATTTAGAGTCGCAGCGAGCAATTACGACGGAAATAGCAGCGAAATAGGGGCACACTACACGAAAAAGGCTAATAAAGAAAGACATAGTGGCTCTTCCACAGCACGGCGCGAGACTTTCCTAGAGAGATAAACACGGAATTTAAACAAATTAAAAGCGTGTATATGTTTTTTTTTTTACTTTCTTGTGTCTGGACTTTTCTTACTGCAGAATAGAAAAATAGTTTTGATGTAGTTGGTTAAAAAAGAATAAGTTACCGTACCGGTCGTCTACATCACACGTAGTCCCTTAATAATACTCCTCTGACACGCGATTATCTCACATGTATTTGTCACAAAGCTGCAAGAAACCATTATACCTATGCTGCTAATCTTGAAGACAAAGCACGAAGAAGAGAGAGATAAGATTATACGCACGACAAAACTATGTCAGTCATGCGTAAAACCTCATGCTAGCCCCCTATGAGATTCATTCATAGTGACGTTCACAGTAAACATGTATCAATCTATGTTGTAGACGAAAATAACTTAATTGTTTGCTTTAAGAATTTTAAATTCTTCCAAATGTTTGTTTTTATTCACCAAAATATTTTTCTTGTAACATGTTATGTTTGAGATTCCAAGCCTGTTTTGGATTCGACAGATATTTTAATGATGTTAGATGTTACTGTTTTATCGTAGTAAATTTGTTTTGTTCAAATATTGAATCTGATTTCGATATTTGAAAATTATTGATTTATAATGTGTTACTTATTTATCTTATCAGCCAACTGCTTCGACATAAAGTGACATAAGAGAGAGAATGTTTATTTTTCACGAAAAATCATAGCGAGTAATACATAACTTACAAGTCCTAATTTTAACATTAGGTATACTATGAATATGAAAAAAATTATACTCTGTTGCTTGAAGGGGTTTGAAAATCAATTTTTTTTAAACAAATTACATGTTTACCTACACGATTTTATTGTAAATAATGTTTGATTTAAGTGAAAATATTAATATTCGTTTCTTAAAATTTTTTTTAGTAGACAAATATTTGAGTAGGCTGATAAAAATATATTGCGATCTTTTATGTAACCCGCGGGTCTAGACTAGACGGCAAATATGTGACTGGATTCAAAGAAAGGTCAATATGTCGGATCACGGTAAGAACTACCCTCGGATGCCTTAACTTGGAATTTAGGACACAGAATATATAAATAGTAGGTAGTGTAGGTAGGTACTAGAAGAAGAAAACACTGAACTTTTATTGAGAATACTTTGAACTTTGTAAAAAATCATAGAACTACTGTAACTATCTAATTTATTTCTGTATTGAGTGAATTTGAGTGTTATTTACCTTTTTATTCTGATTTGCATACCGATGTAATATGTTGGTTTTTTATGGCAAATAAAATTATCTTATCGTATTGAAGTGTCAGATTCGTGTTATATTCGTAAAATCCTTTCTTGTATTGCCATTAGTTTCATATTATGCCCTCAATAAAGAAAAATGTTAGATTTTAATGCAGTATAGCCGTGTCAATTTTTGACCGAGGCTTGAGGCTTTGCTGGTACAAGCATTTGAAGAGTCAAAGAGTTCAAAATGATATAAAAATATGATGATGACTAACGCGTGGGAAAGCGATAAAAAAGGGAAATATTAGAAAGGTTAGGTTAGGTTTGGATTATGTATTTTTTGGTGAGCATTTAAATACTAGATTTAGGTTTTACCTCTTTATTGTTTCTATGATATATTCTAAAGTAAAACTGTAATTGTTCCAGATAAACCTACGGTTGATCCTGGTGTCGGGGAAGACGAAAGAGTTTGTGTTCAATCCCGTCGACTCCGCGGGCGACATCGCGCTATACGTCTACGACAATTGGCCTGAAGGTATGTATCACGTACATTGTTGTTCGATGTTCTTTTTTTTTCTTAGTTCATGGCTTTTGCGTCTTCACAATTCCGCCAATGTCTTGTGCATTTGTTCGAAGTTATTAGCACTTGATTGAGTGCTTGGAACGCTCCTAGTTTTAACATTGGTTCCAACATGGTACAGTCAAGAGCAGGCTAAGCTGGATGTTGGACTTTGCACCGTTCTTCGAGTGCATCGCGGTGCGCGTGTTTAGCTTGCCTTGCGCTTGACCGTACAATAATAAACTGCACCAGGTATTTTTGTAAGTCAGACTCGTGACGCTGGAGGTAAATAATGTTCTAGAATATGAAAAATATTATAATTTAGTTAGAGTTGGAGCTTCTAACATATGGGTGGGGCCCCACCATACTACTCCCCCCCTTAAGACACCCCCCCCCCTCGAGATATTCATGATTCGCACCTGCCTTGATGTCGGGGTGCCCCAAAGTTGATTTTGATCTACTTGTCTTTCTGGGTGGCAAAAAAAAAAGAACGAACACCCCGAAGACTAAGGCGGGCTCTACGCTCGCTGCGCTCGCTTCGTTCCCGCCTTAGCCTTCGGAACCTATTTTTGGGGCTTAATTACCGTCTTAATTACGATCGTCAAAAAAGGCACAAGAACACAAAAAACTACTAGACCGTCGTCCGAGAAGCGTTTTTCGTACCTATCGTACTTTCGTGGCAGACTTTAATATTCATATGTGAACTTGTTTGGTGTCTCTAGATATCGAAGTCTGCCGAGCCAAATAGGAAGCGTTTGGGAGTTATGTCACTTTGAAAAGTGCTCCAGATGACGAAAAATTACCTATCTTACTTTTGAAAAATTCTTTCTTAGGATCGTTCGTAGCATCATTATGAACAGCCTAGACAAATTTCCAGACCATTTACAGGAAGCGTTTGGAAAATCAGCCGGCTTTTGTGGGTGGGATTTTTACCAAGAAAATACCTATCTTACTTTTTGACGAAACTACATTCAGGTGATGGGGAGGCTCTCATACAACGATAAAAGTCAAGTCTGCCGCAGATATTAGGAAGCGTTTGCAGAATCAGCCGCTTTGAATGTGCCAAAGACTGAAGACGCTTACTACTGAAAACGATAATATTATAGTTTATTTTCGTAATATTGACCTGTGAGTTGAATTTTTACCTGTTAGAAGACTGTCTTAATCGAAAATAAAATCAATAAAATATGGATGTAGGTATGCATAAATAAAATTATAAAATATTTTTTCATACAAATATTTTTATTTCATTGTCACGTCTACTATCGTCTCTCTTATCAATACCTATAATTATTACAAAATAACAAATATATATTTTTTAAGTACAAGTAACGCTTATCAATCGCTTTAAAAAACGATATCCTTTAGTTTTTGTATTCTGTGGTTATATCTCTCTTAAACTTACTCGAATAAAAACAAAATCGATAAAAACAAACAATCTACCTAAACAAAATAGATTCTCGCAGGATGTTACCTACCTAAATATCTTATCTACTTTACATAATATAAACTACCTAGTTGCTTGTACCTACTATTAAACCAACTTCACTACAACATAGTATAAAACAAAGTCGCTTTTTCTGTCCCTATGTCCCTATGTCCCTCCCTTTGTACGCTTTAATCTTTAAGACAACGCAACGGATTTTGATGCGGTTTTTTTTAATAGATAGAGTGATTCAAGAGGAAGGTTTATATGTATAATACATGCATAATATGCTTAAGGATAACCCACAATAACCATTTTCCCGTGCGGAGCCGGGGCGGGTCGCTAGTTAAAGATAAGTCAAAAAATAACGGCCGAGTGTCAAGAGAGATATAATAATATCTTGGTATATTATAATCTGAACATTGCCAAGCCTGCCTTGCAAATTCATTCAACTGAATCACATGCTTATGACAATATCTTTATTAATTTTGGTCGGTTTTATTTGTTTATGGCCTTCTTTTCTGCTCTCGGGACGATTTTTACAGACAGTGGCCACACTTATTACTTGACAGAAAAAAATGCGCTATCTAATCTAATGGGTCAGTTAATGGCTTCTCGGCTGGTAAGCACTATAATCGGTGCAAGAGATCACATCCGATTTTAACAGCAGTATTTGAAAAGATGCATTATTGAAATATTTCAACAAGAAGGTTTATGTAAATATGACATTGATAAGTACTTCTTAGAAAGTATCCTGACAGAAAACAATTATCTTAGCATTCCTCCTCCTGATGATTTCGGGAATTTGCTTTAGAAATATGACGCATATAGCGACAAGACTCGTTACGGTAAGCATGGTATGCTGCTAAATTTTTTATGTCATATAGATATTGTCAAAAAACATTTGGGATATGTGGGACATAGATTTATTTATTTATTTGTTGTCTCCCAATGATGATTTTTTTGTCACAAATCATCCGAATTACGCGCGATTGATGGTTATGTACCAGGACAAGCTGATGAATATTGAAAAATTCTGTTTCAATATGCATCTTTGCAAATACAGCTGTTAAAATCGGATGTAGTCTCTTGCACCGATTGTAGTGCTTACCAGCAGAGAAGTCCTTAACTGACCCAGTAGATAACGCGTTTGTTTCTGTCAAGTAATATGTCAGGCCACTCTTTAAAAATCGTCCCGAGAGCAGAAAAGAAGTCTATACAATACAATATTCAATAAAATACTCTTCTTCTTCTTAGCCTTTTCAACCACATGGGTATAGGCCTCCTTAAGTCTATGCCAACTTTGTCGGTCTTGTGCTGGCTCAATCCACTTTTTGCCAGCTGTTCGCTTAATTTCGTCGACCCAACGCATCTGCGGTCTTCCACGAGTGCAATTTTTCGCCATACGGTGTCCATTCCAACAGAATTCTTCCCCACGAGTTATGTTTTCTAGCGACGTGGCCAGCTCATTGCCATTTCAACTTCGCAATACACATGGTAACGTCAGTGACTTTGCTCTGTTCCCTAAACCATTCGTTTCTCTCACAGTCTCTCAGTGTCACTCCTACCATTTTGCACTCTATTGCTCTTTGTGCCACTCTGAGTTTGGAGATAATCTTTTTAGTGAAAACCTAGGTCTCGGCACCGTATGTAAGTACAGATAGTATGCACTGGTCATGTATGCGAGCTTTCTGTTCGGCTGTGATGTTCATATTTAGGGTGAACTCGACTTTGTAGAAGGCTAGGTACGCTAATCCAATGCGCTGATTGAATTCATTGGTCTGGTTTTTTTTTGCCATCACGATCTCTTGACCAAGATCACGTATACAAATCTGAACCCTTTCTATAACAGTTTGGTTGACTTTGATGTCCAAGGTGTTAGGGCAGATCGTAAAAATTTTGGTTTTATCCAAGTTCATCTCTAATCCAAACCGATTTGAAGTATCGCTCAGTTCCTGGAAGTCTCGTGGGTTATCCGAGAATAACACAATGTCGCCCGCGAACCTTAGATTATTCAGCCTTTTTCCTGCAATGTAAAATGTGTTCTTCCCAATGTAACTTTTTAACGATGTCCTCCAAAACCAACGTGAATAATTTTGGAGACAGGGTATCAATCTGTCTAACTCCTCTCTAGATCTTTATTGAGTCTGTTTCTGGTGGGAGGTTTACTTGTAAGCTTGCGTTGTGGTAAATATTGATTGTAACGATAGTCTATTCTAGCATTCTCCAGAGGCTGAATAACCGCCCAGGCCTCAATACTATCAAAGGCTTTCTTATAGTCAATGAATGCAAGCCACAGATTCATTTGATATTCTGTAACCTTTTCGATGATAATTTTCATGGCTATAAAGTGGTCTATAGTGTTACATCCGCTTCTGAAGCCTGCTTGTTCGACTGGTTGGTAGAAATCCAGCTTTATCGTAAGACGGTTCGTAACTATTTTTGTGAATAGTTTGTAGATAGCAGACTGATGGGTCGAGAGATCTGATTTGTTTCCCTTCTTAAATAATAGAATGACAGTAGCACTTTCCCATTTTTTCACTTTTTTTTTTTTTTTTTTTTTTTTTAGAATAGGTATTCTACCTTCTTTTAGGCATATATTGGAGAATTCTTTAAGAAGCTGTATGACCGAAACTACACCTAATTAAACCATCTCTACTATGACACCGTCTTCACCAGGGGCTTTACCATTGTTCATTTTGCTTAAGGCGAATTGTATTTCCGCTTCTGTGATCTCTGGGACATCTTCAGACCCAACATTTGTGTGTAATGAGGTTTGGTGTTTCTAGACCTGTACAGGGCCGGATTTAAACTTAGTGCCGCCTTGGGCACCGAAGAAAAGCCAAAGTGCGATGGTTTGCAGCGCAAAATCGATACGCAGCTTATAGTCCACCTTACAAAGGTGTAGGTAGAGTGCGATTGTCATAAGCATGTGATTCAGTTGAATAAATTTGCAAGGCAGGCTTAGCAATGTTCAGATTATAATATACCAAGATATATCTCTGTTGATACTCGGCAGCTATTTTTTGACTTACTTTTGAAGTTGGTTTAATAACAAGCAACTTGTTTATATTATGTAAAGTAGATATTTAGGTAGGTAACATCCTACGAAAATCTATTTTATTTAGGTAGATTGTTTGTTTTTATCGATTTTGTTTTTATTCGAGTAAGTTTAAGAGAGATATAACCACAGAATACAAAAACTAAAGGATATCGTTTTTTTAAAGCGATTGATAAGCGTTACTTGTACTTAAAAAATATATATTTGTTATTTTGTAATAATTATAGGTATTGATAAGAGAGACGATAGTAGACGTGACAATGAAATAAAAATATTTGTATGAAAAAATATTTTATAATTTTATTTATGCATACATCCGTATTTTATTGATTTTATTTTCGATTCAGACAGTCTTCTAACAGGTTAAAATTCAACTCACAGGTCAATATTACGAAAATAAACTATAATATTATCGTTTTCAGTAGTAAGCGTCTTCAGTCTTTGGCACATTCAAAGCGGCTGATTCTGCAAACGCTTCCTAATATCTACGGCAGACTTGACTTTTATTATTGTATGAGAGCCTCCCCATCACCTGAATGTAGTTTCGTCAAAAAGTAAGATAGGTATTTTCTTGGTAAAAATCCCACCCACAAAAGCCGGCTGATTTTCCAAACGCTTCCTGTAAATGGTCTGGAAATTTGTCTAGGCTGTTCATAATGATGCTACGAACGATCCTAAGAAAGAATTTTTCAAAAGTAAGATAGGTAATTTTTCGTCATCTGGAGCACTTTTCATAGTGACATAACTCCCAAACGCTTCCTATTTGGCTCGGCAGACTTCGATATCTAGAGACACCAAACAAGTTCACATATGAATATTAAAGTCTGCCACGAAAGTACGATAGGTACGAAAAACGCTTCTCGGACGACGGTCTATACGGAGCACATTCCAGTACGCAAGCGCAAAAGGAATGACGCAATTTTTTTTTATTGCAAAAACCCTAATTACGTTCCAGTTTATGACAACAAGCGCTTTTTTTTTGCACAAAAAGTCATAAACTTTAAAAATTAATTTCTAAAAAACTACAAGTTTCCGCACGATAATATTTTAGAATTATAATCTTACAGCCCCCAGCTAACTACCAATATATTTCTTTCCAACAAATTCGTGCGGCAGTCTGCTATAGTCAACCCAGGTATTTTTAGCAGTATTAACTAGATGTACCATGAAACGGCATAAAACTTTCCACGGCGCGTTTGGAAAACGTGTAATAAAAAATCAATGCGGTCGCAGGCGGCATAACAAGCAGTTGGTGATATTAATTCCCGGCCTCGCATTATAACCTCATTTCCCACTCGAATGGGAATCAGCTCCGCTGCTGACAAGTGATTCCGCAAGTGGCTAGATGTGGCATTCTCGCACTGAAATACTTGTGGAAGTGGGTATGTCTCTGTGATCGAAGGACTGTTACACCTTAATGTAAAAAAAAATGTTTTCAACTTTATGTTTAAGGGGAACAAAGTTCAAATTAATGTGGGAACATAGTTACTTTTGCCTTATTAAGGGGTACCTAAATCTTCAAACAAAAACGCGACAAGTGATCACACGGAGGGTACGGGTAGTACTATTTACTATATACCTACCGTAAAATTTAAGTGGTTGTTTATCCGCAATACTCGTATCGTGGTAGTTCTCATGAAACTGAACAACTTTCCCTGAGGGACCTAGGGGGTCGTCCATTAATCACGTGATCTTTTTTTAGCATTTTTAACCCCCCCTCCCCCTTGGTGATACGTGGTGAGGTTTAAGACTAAACTCAACCCCCCCACTCAACATCACGTGTATTTTTAGTACCTGCAAAGAAATTTAAAAATTTTAGAAGATTATCTTTAAATACAGGTAGTAGCAGTATAAAGTATAACCTCATTTTATTCTGAAATTAAGGACTGTGATAAAAATGCCTAGACAGAAAGGTTGCAGGTTGTTTTTGATTGGAATAAATAAATACACGTGATGTCTTACCACACCCCCCCTCCCCCCTTGTGATATTTCGTGATTTTTGTCAAACCCCTCCCCCCCCCCTTTCAAGCCTCGCGTGATTAATGGACGGCCCCTAGTAGTCATACATATTACGAAAAAAATACTGCACTTTTGGAAGAAAGCAAGCCGCTTCGCACAGTGATAGTAGACACCAAAATATGCGATTTGACTCGAGGAAACGCTCGATTCATCCCTTTGGAACAGAGATGGCGCCACTTGTTCAAAAAATTGTTTAAAAATTTCTACAACCTGAACGGATCGTTCGATTTTGATAATTAAGGTGTCAATCGAAAGGCAATGAATTATATTATTATAAAAAAAATAACTAAGCAGCTAAATATAATAATAAATACCAATAACATCTTCATTTTTGAAAAAGTATGACGGTATTTTCTCGTTTTTATGTAATTTTATAAAAAATATATATGAAAGTGGTACATTTTTATTTATTTATTATATTGCGCAATTTATTGAGCGGTTACTACAAAAAA
This sequence comes from Teleiodes luculella, assembly GCA_948473455.1. Classification (NCBI taxonomy): domain Eukaryota; kingdom Metazoa; phylum Arthropoda; class Insecta; order Lepidoptera; family Gelechiidae; genus Teleiodes; species Teleiodes luculella. The sequence continues at coordinate 5,172,941 of OX419599.1, read as the reverse complement.
AATTATATCAATATCTTTTATAGTTAGAGAGATATTTAATATTAAATATGCGCCGCTGTGTCGGGGTCATTAGCCTCGCGGGCAAACGCGAACCCTTCATCGTTAGATTTTGATGATTAAGGTGTCAATCGAAAGGAAATACATTATTTTATTATAAAAAAACAATTATTTGCAAAAAATTATGATGAATTCCAAAAAAGCCATCAATAATAAAAAAAATGTTGAATTGTATTTACTTATGTAATCTTATGAAAAAAATGTATGAGCGTGGTATATTTTTATTCGTTTATTATTTTACACTATTGAAAGTAAGTTTAATAAAAAAAAAAAAACAATATTAATATAGTTTAATGTTCCAATGTTGTAGCCGGTGAGGTGCTGCCGCCACATGTGCAATTCTCATTATTTTATTTATACTTCCGCCCCATCGCAGGTTTTCCTGAAAGTGAAATCGCTTTGAAATTATGATCATTAGAATTTATGAATCTGTATTTTACTTACGTTTTTTTTTCGCATTGGCCTTTGCCAACGCGTCGGCAGCCACAACGCATTGTGTCACAGCCTTACTTGCATCCATAATGGTAAGGAAGCTTAAATTGTGGCCACTGTTGAGTCCATTTGCCATCAACGTCCGTCCATCCCCAAAGAGATGGGCCTGGGATTAATTGATTTAATACATTTCCCCATATATGTCCCGCTTGAAGCGCTGCACAAAGAGCATGTTGTTGAAGAGCAGCTGAAGTAGCCAGAAGGCTTGTCACCGGCCTGTTTTTTGTCGAAAACAAATATAACCGAACATCATTCACGAAAATATGGTCTTTTTGAGCATCGTACAGCTTGCAAGTGAATCTTAAAGTAATGTTTACCATTATGAGAACAAGTATCTCGTACATGTGTATTATAAATATTCGGTATCATACAACTAATAATGGGTAAAAACCGTTCCAAATGAGCCATTACTTCTTCAGAGAGGATTTCTATGGGAGTTGAGATATGTATAATATGTAAAAGCAGTGGTAGCTTTCATTCATGTTTTAGAACAGGTTATTTTGCCTTTTGCGGCAGCCGGGAACGCATGAAAGTCTCAAAGCGCAGTTGACATCATTCATGATCTAAAGCGCTTCAAGGCTTTCATGCGTTCACCAACTGCTACACGACGTCTAATTTCAATACAAAAGGCAAAATAACTTGTTTCAAAACATGGATGTCACACCGTGAAGTTACCACTGCTTTACATTATTATACATATCTCAACTCCCTTAGACATCCTGTCTGAAGAAGTAATGGCTGATTTGGAACGGTTTTTACCCATTATTAGTTGTATGATACCGAATATTTATAATACACATGTACGAGATACTTGTTCTCATAATGGTAAACCTTACTTTCAAATTCACTTGCAAGCTGTACGATGCTCAAAAAGGCCATATTTTTGTGCATGATGTTTGGTTATATTTGTTTTCGACAAAAAACAGGCCGGTGACAAGCCTTCTGGATACTTCAGCTGCTCTTCAACAACATGCTCTTTGTGCAGCGCTTCAAGCGGGACATATATGGGGAAATGTATTAAATCAATTAATCCCAGGCCCATCTCTTTGGGGATGGACGGACAATGATGGCAAATGGACTCCACAGTGGTCGAAAGTTACTTCAATTTGGCCACAATTTAAGCTTCCTTACCATTATGGATGCAAGTTAGGCTGTGACACAATGCGTTGTGGCTGCCGACGCGTTGGCCTACCTTGCACGTTACAGTGCAAAATCTGCAAAGGCGAATGCGAAAAAAAAACGTAAGTAAAATACAGATTCATAAATTCTAATGATCATAATTTCAAAGCGATTTCACTATCAGGAAAACCTGCGATGGGGCGGAAGTATAAATAAAATAATGAGAATTGCACATGTGGCGGCAGCACCTCACCGGCTAATGACTTTGGAACTTTAAAATATATTAATATCGTTTTTTTTTTATTAAACTCACATTCAATACTGTAAAATAATAAACGAATAAAAATATACCACGATCATACATTTTTTTCATAAGATTACATAAGTAAATAAAATTCAATTATTTTTTAATTATTGATGGCTTTTTTGGAATTCATCATAATTTTTTGCAAATAATTGTTTTTTTATAATAAAATAATGTATTTCCTTTCGATTGACACCTTAATCAGCGATGCAGGGTTCGCGTTTGCCCGCGAGGCTAATGACCCCAACACAGCAGCGCATATTTAATATTAAATATCTCTCTAACTATAAAAGATATTGATATAAGATTTTTTGTAATAACCGCTCAATGAATTGTGTAATATAATAAATATATAAAAACGTACCACTGTCATATATATTTTTTATAAAATTTCATAAAAACGAGTATATACCGTCATACTTTTTCAAAAATGAAGATGTTATTGGTATTTATTATCATATTTAGCTGCTTAGTTATTTTTTTTTATAATAATATAATTCATTGCCTTTCGATTGACACCTTAATTATCAAAATCGAACGATCCGTTCAGGTTTTAGAATTTTTTAAACAATTTTTTGAACAAGTGGCGCCATCTCTGTTCCAAAGGGATGAATCGAGCGTTTCCTCGAGTCAAATCGCATATTTTGGTCTCTGCTATCACTGTGCAAAGCGGCTTGCTTTCTTCCAAAAGTGCAGTATTTTCACCAAAAGTGACCGTACCAACTATGACTATAGGTTGAAATCTTTGAAATCTCAAAAATAAAATTCAACTTGTCATATGAAGTGGCCGGTCACGTAACTGTAGTTTATGTGAAAAGTTGAGTTATAATTTCGATATTTCAACCTATGTTCCTTAGGGAAAGTTGTTCAGTTTCATGAGTGCTACCACTATGTTGCCGATAAACAGCCGGTTAAATTTCACGGTGTATACTTCTGTGACGATTAGGGCTCTATGTTACACTTTCGCTCTGAAATATATGTAAAGAGCGAATTTTGGTCTTTTTTGTGATGTGTGAAGGTATTGTTAACCATACACAAAACCGACTGGACAAATGTTCAGGTTGTAGGTAAAATGTACAAATTCCATTTATGCAGAAATGGCGAAGTATGTTTTGGTTAATCTTGTAGGTACTCTTACTTTATGTTTTGGGATATTTTGTTTAACAGTACTTCCATCTGCAGTTGATTTCGTTTTCTGTGTTCGCTTGCTCCTTTGGGAATCCGGTCGCCGGAACCGTATTATTTTATATTCTGTAGCCTTCAGTCGGTAATGACGCCGCGCTGCTCTACCGGCCGGGGGTATGTTTGCAGAATGACAGTTAGCTTGTATGCCTAATGGCACATTACAAAATACGCCATGCAAAAAATATATATGTTGAAAGAAACGCATTAGTACTTAGCTCTTAGCATGTGTTAAAAACAAAGCCAAGCAAATCTCGATTGAAGCGATAACTTCAAATGCACTCTCCTTCAAGAGGATAAATGCCATAATCCCTAACTTTCAAAAAGTCAGCAGTTCAATTGGAGATCGATTGGATCGATCGAGCGCAGATTTAAATATCTTTTATCTACCTCGTATTTGTAGCCATAAAAAGCAATGTTTTATGTTGCAGTCATATTAATCGTAGGTACGAGTAAACAGGTATGTTCACAAATTAGAAAAATGGCGGTGGAGTATTTACATTATCTTTGTTAGCTAACGTATTTTAATTGCGCCATCTATCAAAATCACATAATAAAATAAATGTAACGAAAGAGAAGCAATAGATCAGTTGCTCTAAAGTGCCGTAATTTTTCAAGAGCCATTGAATCGACTCTATTCTATCTATTTCCATACTATTCTGTATTATTTATTATATAGGGTGATTTTCATAGGCTGTCATACGCCACGCACCATTGAACTAGCCATCATCCTCGCTCGAAGCACCATAACTTATTATTTATAGAGGGTGTCAGATCACATAAACAGTATCATTTAAGCTATAAATAATAAGCTATACTTTCAATGCGTTTAAAAAAATCAAAATATTCGAGTGAGCATATCTTTTTAGTATTTGCCAAGCTGTTACTTGTACTCTTTATATTAAATAGTGCGGGTTTCTTTAGCATGTATAAATAAAGGTTTGCATAAAAATACTGAAGTTTCCGACGCGGCGAGAATTCATATTGTGTTCTTGGCGATAGCATCGTCCACGCGCCCCGCATTCCACTTCGCCCGACCAACATAGCAGAATTAAATTAAATTTGTTTTAAAATATAACTCTTTTAAACATTCGTGGGTATTTTTTTTATGGAGCTTTAAGTATAGTGTGAGGCGAAGGAATTTCTGTAGGAGGATGGATACGTGCGAAAAGATTTGTATTATGCACTAGTGCTGCTTTCGACTGATCAGGGTAAGTTATGGCTCAGCAAATACTGAAAGGACGTGCTCAGTCAATAGCTTTGAGTAACCTTCCCAAAGACAGTTTTCTTTTCTTAAAAATGAATTCGACACTCCCATACAAAATAGTCATTTTAATCGGCAGGGTTATAATGGAGAAGTATTTTTATTTTTGCATACCGAGAAATATTCTATTGCGACAGAACTTTCAGTTTTGCCTAACATTACGTCATGCGTCACTTCACTTGCAATTCGAAACTAAAACCAAGGATGTTAAGTACTAACGGTAGTACTTAGAGTATAAATAAAAAAAATGAGCGGTAGTACTTATAACATCCTTGACAAAAACAATAAGTTTTTTTTCTAACTCAGCTCTTATGTAATGAAGACTTTAGAAACTCTAATTTTTATACACAAAAAAACTCAATCTCAATCTCTCTGATCTTTCTTTATCTTTTTTCCTTTCTTTTTTTCTTTTTCTTTATTTTTTATCATTTCTTTTTCTTTTTTTTTCTTTTTACACTACTTTACTCCTATAGCAACATTGTATCGTTTCATAGTGGTTTATTGAGCATTTGTTTGATTCCCTCATCCGTGACATGGTCAGTGACATAGTTTATGACCAGTGAACGACCTTGCCTGTGAAGGACTCGTTATGTGAGGTCAGTTACCACTCGTCATGCCTCACGCTCTTTGCGATGCCACAACACAAAGAACCGCGGGCTGTGTACTGTAAATGACATTTTAAACTATTGTATAGGTACCTACCTACTCTTTTTTTTTAATTGACCTATGCTTGTGTCGAAAAAGTACGACCAATCAAGCTTCACCGGACTTGCGGGGGAGTGGAAGACTCTACCCCAAAAAAAGTCATATACCAACGCGTCTAGGGGCAGCTCGAGAGAGCCTCGAACCACGGCCTAGCGCGTCGATACTGAAAAACACCGTGAAGGAGACGACGCCTGAGGGGCTCCGTCTCTGATTATCAATTTTGATTTGCCTACCTACTCGTACCTTGTAGCATAGAGTTACTTACTCTGTGTTTGTAGGCAAGCAATAAAATAAAGGTGTTATTTACGTTTATTTATTAAATATTATGGACTTGCTTGAAGTGGATACGTTCTTTTTTGACCGGTGTGTTGTGCGTGATTTTATAATTGTTATATGTTTAAGATAAAACATCGCGTACTTTTACACTACTATTTGGTATTCTGTGCTTTTACTAAACTGCTACTGTGTAACGCAATTTCGACAGACAGAAATTATTTTAAAGATTTTTCTATTTATTTGTTCGTTACATTAAATAGTTGGTATTTGCTAGAGCTTATTATAAAGATGCCCGCTTTCCGTTGCAACAAATCGTGGGATAATTTTGGCATGTAAATACTGGCTAACGAAGCTTAAATACAGCTAGTTAACCCAAAATAAGCAGTGGTTTGGTTTACGTTATCAAGTGAACAGTAGCACGCGCCAATATACATGTTGGAGCTTACCCGACCAACCACACTTCACGGAATCTACGGACGCCGTTATCACGTAGTTTACGTTTACTGTTTCAGCTACAACTCCCGTATCTGCGCCGCACCGCCCGCACCCTGGCGGCGTGATTTAGAACTAAAACGAGCGCTACGCGAGCGCACGAATCACGTTTGATTAAACACATTATTTTTAGAAGAAAACGTGTATTTTGCATGTTACTCTTGGTATAATTATTTTTGATTAAAAATTTAATTGTAAAATTAAAAATATTAGTTTCAAGGAATTTTGAAACGTTTTATCGAAATTCGATTTGTGTCTCGAATTTGACGAAATTGTGCTTCATCAAACTTGCTAAAATACATAAATTGCGAAAACACTTTTGACAACACAAGAGGGTAATCAGCTCTTCTTTTGATCAATTCAAAAAATATATTAATAACAGTTAATGTTTTCTCAAATTAAAAAATTATAAAACGAGTGAAGCTGTGGAGCGGTGAACTGGTTTATAATATAAGTTTGGATTGCTGACAACAGCGGTGACTAATTTATATCTATATATACCTACAAATGTAACAGTTTGTTTGTAGGTCTACAGTCAGCTGGCTGTTCATAAGGCACGCCCTGTCTGACCTAACTGACCTGTTTATCAAAACGTGTTAAGCTCCTGTCGCCATATCAGCCATGCTGATACGAAACACGCCATCCGGCTTAGCGTTTGTTAATCGGGTTTTTTTTATTGACCTACGTATGTGTCGTAAAGTCGACGAATCAAGTTTCACCGGACTTAGAATTCCTGACTCGTCTGACCTGTTAAATAACTTAAATAACATTTGATTTGGTTAGCCCTGTGTCACGTGTTTTAAATTAACGTTAGTTACGATATAAAGAAGCAAAATTTTAATTAAATAGGCGAACGATATGTTTAGGGCAAGATGGCAGTATGTTGTGTTCAGGAAACCTTTAGTACTTTTTTAATTAATTCTTGCCCAAATCTATACAATTAGTATTATAGAAGTAACCTATTAAGGAAGTAACCTAAGAAGTAAACTATGGGTTGCCTGGTAGAAATTGCTACTTTAGCAATAAGGCCGCCTATTTGTACACGTATGTTGTTGTAACAGTATTGTTTTAATTTTACTACTGGTGTGCAATAAAAGTATATTCTATTCTATTCTATTCTATTCTATTCTATTATTATCAATAACTAAATAAACCAACTAAATCCGGTCAGCCATTTCAACCCGAAACTAAAACAAAATAAAGTCATAACATAACTAATATAGAAGAATTGACTCGATCGTTTGTACAATGTACAACTTACTGATTGCATCTTGACTAATCGATATTTTACAGGCAATTTTTGCGGAGTTACCAAACATCGCCTACAACCACATACAGTAAAAGAAAACATTTCTCAATCAGAAGTCTTTGGTCAATGCAACTTGTTAAAGTGGAACTGATGTCTTCATACTGTATATCTAATATAAACTGTATTCCTATTGCATTGATTACCAACTGGAATGATCGCTTTTACATTGGACGACATCGATAGCGAAAGACACGATATTTTCGAACTGTAGTGTCATACATTTAAGACATACTTATCCGTACTAATATTATAAATGCAATAGCAACTCTGTATCAATCTGTAATTATTTTCGCGCCTTCAACGATGGCGATAAAATGCGCAGATGCGAGACGGAAATATTGTAAAAAGTGTAAAGCTTAGCCAGAAAAAAGAAAAGAAATTCAATGGAACTAATTCAATTCAATTTAATATACTTTATACTAACAAAGACTATAGAACATTTGGCGTCCCAGGGGGGTTTTTATCTTTCTGTTTAGGCTTTAATTAATATGATATGAATATCGTGTCGTTTATTGTAAAAGGCTATTGGTTTGCGCACGCGACTATAGCCGCGGCCAGTTGCTAACCGCTCGCTAATTCACTTATCACAAGCATAACATTATGCTTGCATGCTGCGCCTGCCTTGACTCGGTTTCCCTTTCCAACCCAAACTGTAGAAGTTTCATTCATAGGAATCGCAGACACAGATTAATAAATAGTTTCTACGCACGCAGGAATCGATTTTTTCTGATTATCATTAATGTTTTTGAAAATAAACTGGGATGCATGTATAGCAATTTAGAAAATAATCAAAGGCACTTTAGAATGAACCGAATTCATTTTAAAGTAGTAGGCAATAGAATAATGTCACAATTTGTTCCATTTTAAGTCTGCATGGCTTAGATAAATCTGATAATTCCTATCGAGCATGATGAGATGACTCACGACTAGCGATTTTGTCATATCTTATCAAGCTTTCAGTGAAAGTTGGATACCGTCGCGGTCGTCAATAGTTTCCTGACTACTCTAAATATTTCAATGAACTTAAAAAAACTCCTTCGATCTACGAACAACCCCCAATAAGTTTATTCAGTCATATCATCATACCTACATACATACCAAAAATCATCTATCATTAATGCAGTTGCCTTGAAAGTAATGACGCTGAACTTTAGCAAAAGCTTTCTTAATCTTCATTTTTATTCTATTGGCTTTATTTTCAAAATGATAAATTATTACATAATTTTATAAATTGAGCTTTCCACCCCGCTTGGGTTAACAGTTTTCCAGAGAGAATGTGGAAGTGTCCCTCGGTAAAACTGTAAAACGTAGTCTGTGACCATGTGACACGCTCCAGCCACCTCCAGCTACCTAACTATCCCTGTATAAAAAATCATACCATACGTGAAAAGGACAAACAAACAAAAATACTTTTTCATTTATGTATATTTAGTATGGATCTTCCGTGTTGTTATCCTAAAGTGCCTGATGGATGCCTAACAGCTAAAATTAATATATGTATATGAATTAAATTTAGAGGTTTTATCATTATTGGTACAGTCACAGAGTACTGTACTAGTAGTCATCAGTTCTAGTGTCTAGTCTAGTATTGAGTGAGTAGAGTTTAGCAAATGAAAGTAGACAATGAAAAAACGCGGCAAATTTGAATAAAATCATCGTGGCAACCCCGATTCTATGGATTTACCTAATTTGATACTTTTTTTTCTATGTAACTTTGTTGCCAGTACAATGTTTTCCAATTTCATCGATTGTCCACTTTCATTTGCCGGTTATTTCAGTGTTGGCCACCTATATGCGCCCACCTCCTGCCGACGACGCACGCGATTGTACAGAAACCAGCAAATGCGGTTGGACATTTGCACTCCGAAATTCACCCCTACTTCTACGGAATACGGGTGCTCTCAATGTCAACAAGTCCAGCCGCATGTGCTGCCTACTCTACAATGCCACAAAACTATATTATTTCGTCTTTCTGAACTACAGACAGATAGAAACTTGCAACCTGATTTTTATAAAATAGTTAAGATTTTGATTTTAGGCGTGTTTAGGGGAGTGGACTATTTTGTTCTCAACACAACCACACACAACAATGAGATCGGGCTGTATGCTGTATGTAGTTTTGTACTTTAAATTACGTTTTTCTTTGATAATTGATTTCCTCAACTAACGGATAAGCAACATTTAGTAATAGTAGCTTAAATTTAAAATTAAATTAAATACTATTCGAATTCCAAATATACCTAAAATCTAACGTAAACTGCTATCGGTTATTTTTAATTTGAGTGGTGTGCCAATGTTTATTATTTGTTATCTACCGACCGATTGAGATAACAAAAATGACCACCATTCCAAATATTTCAGTTAAAATTGCTTAGGTTTTTTTACGAGTAAATTACCACCTAAACATGAACATACCAATTAAAAACTAATAATTTAGTTAACTGGATGGATGGATAATCTAAAATTATGAATGAAACCCTAATCTCTCCTCGATCTGCTATATCAATCTACATTAAATATTTTTGTTATTTTTAAAGTTTACATAATTAATTTAATCTTTATTTTATATAATTTAAAAAATAAAAAAACGGAAACAAAAACCATAACCAGAAAAATATGATGAACTCAACGCCATCTGTTGTCATTAAGAAATACTACGTGGTAGTTTGCTGCCACATCGCAGCTGTGTAAATGTTGCGTTAGTGTGCAACGAATCATCATTGTATGCGTAAGTTGGCGTGCTGTCAATAGTAGTCGGCATTTACACGCCTCATTCATGAGCCTCCATAGCTCAGGGGTTAGAGCACTGGTCTTGTAAACCAGGGGTCGAGAGTTCAAATCTCTCTGGGGGCATATCTGAGTATTTTTGCTGTATTGATTATTAGTTCGCTTTTTTTAATTCTCTACATATTTAATTTGAATTATTATTAATTTTTAATTTTGAAGACAAACTTATTCCCACTAAAGTATTTTTCTTAATAAAAAAAACATATGTATACGGTTTTGAGTACTTTATTTATATTGATTACCTTCTCCCCGTTTATTTATTGTTTTGTCAACTTGCCACTGAATAATTTGAAAGTTATTGCCTGGTAGAAATTGCTACCTTAGCGATAATGCCGCCCATTTGTACATGTTCATGGTTGTTTATGAACTGTATTTCTTGTTACTGGTGTGCAATTAAGTATATTCTATCTATTCTGTTAATTATATTCAGAATTTTACAATACATTTATTTATATATATGTGTTGTTTATACAAGCCACTATTTTTTTAAACATAGATGGAATGGATATCATACTAATATTATAAAGAGGAAAGATTTGTATTTGTGTGTGTGTGTGTGTATGTTTGTAATGAATAAACTCAAAAACTACTGAACCGATTTCAAAAATTATTTTACCATTACAAAGCTACATTCATCCTAACCTAAGTAACATAGGCTACCTTTTACCGCGGGAAAATGCCTCATTCCCACGGGAGAAAACTGTTAACGCGGGCGGAGCCGCGGCGGAAAGCTAGTCCTAAATAATATGAAAATATTTAAATTTATTGTTTCTTCTTAGTCCTAGTTATAATAATCTTTTTAATACGAGTATATGTATAATCAATACTAACATATCGCAGAAGTTTTGTTTGTTGTTTTAGCGTACTGTACCCTTTTTTTGAGTAAAAAAAATATTAGTCGCTTCATACGACAACCACAAGGGAGAAGCACATTTTCACAAACCGTACCTACTGATTTTTTTTCTTGTACTGGGCAAATGTGTTAAGTAAGGCCGTATTTGTACAATTCCAGCGGACTGGGCGTCGGAGTCGGTGTCGCGCGCAGAGATCCTCCGGCTGATATACCAAGGCCGGTTCCTGCACAGCTCGGTGACGCTGGGCGCGCTAGGGCTGCCGATGGGCCGCACCACCGTCATGCACCTCGTGCCGCGCGAACACTTGCCAGAGCCCAACTCGCACGGTCAGTACCAACGGCGCCAACCCTCCACCCTGGCCGGGATGGCTGAAGCGGCCTTAGATCTGAGGCCGCGGCGTTGGACCGTTTAGTTGTTGACAGCGCCATCTAGTGGCGAGTAGATGGAACTAAATAAACATTGAAGGAGTGGACATTCAGCAGCTCAAAGATTGCAAGTCCTTACAGTCGCTTCAGGTTATCACACCCGAGGAGTCTTTAAAGTTAAGGGGCTCCCTGACTGATATCACCGCCACCCGTTAAAAAATAACTACTCGTTTAGTAATTTTTTTTTTTCAAAAATTGGGTATGTCATTTTAAAGATTAGTGTTGTAGGATATATAGAAGCCATGTGACGAGATAATTTACTAGTTTTGAATTGTAATGTAATTGTATGGAAATTGTATTGTATTGTATTGTAATTGTATGGAAATAATATAACATCCGTGCTAATCTATGTAATTTACAGCTAAGTTTGAGCTCAGATAGATGGTCCTATGTTCCCCTATGTATTATTTATTTAATCCCAAATCTATTCAGATGTAAGTAGATTGCTGTTGTATTACAATTATTATCCCATTGTTGATTTTCTCAACGCTGTTCACAGAAGTACGATGGAGTTAGGATATCCCAATCCTGTACCCTAATCCTTTGCAACGAATTTGTAAGTTATCCTTCCCATACTAGAAGTGGTAGTTAATTCACCTCATTAATGTTATAAGTGCGAAAGTGAGGATGTTCATCTGTTTGTTTTGATTTTATGCGCAAATGGAATTGGGTAGGTTAACAAATCCAAGGTAGTCGTTACTATTTACCGCGGGAAACTTTAATTTCTAAGGGGAACTGTCGAAAAACAACAAGCAGTGTGCTGCAGATAGTCAGTTATGTAGTGTAAATGATATGATTACGAGTATTCACATTCCATTCATTATGATTAGTCTGTCATAATATTGCAGAGTTGTAGTAGTTAAGTCGGATATATTTATTATATTTGCGAGAATTGTAAATAATTTAATTTCTACAATATTAATTAATTAATAATTTAATTAGTATAATCTCCCCTTTTCGAGATATGCACTAAACGCGGAGTGTTTGGTTTCAAGATAATATTTTAATTAATTGTTTTTTTTTTTCAATTCCAGACCAGCGGCAAAAGAGCAAAGGCGGTTCGAGCAGTTGTTGCTCGGCGTCCTGTTGCATACTGTAAGGCCGGCGCGATGTGTTCAGGATTAGCCTTCTCCGAGCGATGTTTGCAAACACAACTCCCCACTACCCTCCACCGGTCACCGGTCCAAACCAGATTTGGACTAAAGGAAATCACATCTATTCTTCGGCAGAAATGGCACTAAGTCCCGCCCCAAAATTTAAACTTTAGCCCGCTCGTCGTAACGGAATAGATCACATTCAAAAACAAAGGCGAATAGAATAGAATAGAATATTCTCTAAGTGCGTCCTAAAATTATGCAATGGACGATTTAACAATGTTAAATAGTTAAATTGATGTGATTAAGACGTTCTTCTTAACGCGAAACGGACAAATGGACTTAAATTTAAGGATTGGAGCGTTACTTTCTGCATAGGAAAGCGCCATTACCATCATAATTTACGAATTTCGACGTCGTTGTTAGACACGAGTGATAATTTCTAGAACCTTCTAGTTGTTTAAATTTGAATTTGTATCAAATATAATCGGTAAGTTTTAAATTGTGCACAAATCCTATGAAGTATAACTTTGCAGTTTCGTTTGAAAACATCGCGGACGGACGGAACATTCATTAGATTCTTTCGTCACAATCTCATTACGAAAATTCAGGATAGCTTCATAAATTAAATTACTATGTCACCGCGTAAATTATAAATCGTATAAATATCATGCTGCCGATATGTTTAAATTAATATGTAGATTCGAATAAGCGGAGAAGAGTGTCTCCAGAGAGATGAAATGCATCCAGTAGCTCGGCTGACGTCATACACACTTTAGTATTATAATTTAGGCCATCTACCAGCGTCTGGACAGCGAAGCAAGAGTTGAGAGTGAAGGCAGGCAAGCAAGCGGATGAGGATATCACACGAGATTAGAGTCCATAGCGCAGTTAACTGTCAAATCTCGCTTCAATTCACGACGCTATTTTACATGAATTTATATGTATAACGTTACGGAGAATATTTATAAAATTTAAAAATGACAAATTTAGTAGTAAACGAATGGAGTGTATAAATTACTCTCATTTGCAGTGTAAATAGTATATTCGGTAATATTAAGAAGACGTTTACTGAAATGTTTTATTGATCTTAATTTGTGATAAGTTTTTGCAATACGAGTATATTGGAAAATATTATTTTTGAAATTGCTATTTACTGCGCTAGGTTGTATTATGGTGGTGTGACAAGGACAACTATAGAGCGCACGGACACAGCGACTGCTCACACTGATATAGATAGACTTCTGGTAAATTCAAAGTGTGCATTAATCTTTGGATACGGTGTCGCCTGAGCAACACTTCCTCGTAGCTTCCTCTTTTGTTAAACTTATTTTATTTTTTTCATTTTACTGGTTTTTTAATGCCTTAGCGTTACCACAACCTAATTTCTGTAAATATTTTAATACAGCTTTTTATATTTTACATCACATTATTAGCTTCCCTTAGTTATTATTTGGCATTTCATATTTAATATCTAAAATATATATTTAGCTGTAAATGTATTTTTATTTTATAATTGGCTTAAGAGGATTGAGTTGTCTGAAGAATTATTTTGGCTTAGCCTTAATTTGTTGTAAGCTTACGGATAATTGGAATATCCTCGGAGAAAAATTCATTCTATCTTAGGTGTAATCCATCCTGTATTTATGAACGTAGCACGGAGGATATCTGTACCTCCGCTGTAGACAAGCAAATATATTGTGATAGTACAAATAAAATTTATTTTATTCATTGAGAACATGGTGGAAAATTATAAACTCAGTGATACGCACTAACAGTATTAGATATGAGAAGCTGAAATGGTTCCGCGTCAGAAACATTATATTTGGGCTCATGGCCATCTTTAAACGAATTTGAGAGACGAAAGTAAACATTTCAAGTTTTTAACATAAATTCATACTAACCAAAATCAGAGTAATGTTTCGGAGATTATATTAATTTTCAGTAAAGAAAGAATCAACATTTATTCTTTTGTTCAGTTAGTAACAGTTAACAAGACCGGACTGATGGATCTTGCCACTCAAATAACGGACTTATTGTAATAAATACATCGATATCGGGCAAATGATGACGTGTTAGATGGTCGCATTGAATGAATGGATTTATTTTGGTTGCTGTTTAGTTGCTGTATGTATGTATTTTGTTAAGTTGTGTAAAATAAACTAGTTTATAAATAAAATTAATACGACATTATTTTCGCATGTTTTATTTTATTTTGGCCTCGCTCGTCCGCCATCCTGTGTACATAGATGTCGCTTCGGATATATTCGATTCGATTAATGTAATATTTAAATAATAGTGGCTTTTGTAACTTTCAGGGCCGAGCAATCGATTGTTTGGCTTGGTTTCCGAGTAATATTAATTGTGTGTTAGTTAGCAAGGATTGCTCACGATTGCGATAAAAATCCATTGAAGTGCTGCCCTCTAGTAGCGAAAATATAATTAATAATTATTGTCCTTATTAATATAGTACATAAGTCGATAAAATTCAATGTTTCGATTGTTCGGGCCCGGAGTATGTATAGTCTGAGTAAGTAGGTGGGTTCGCGTTAAGATGACTGTAGGCCAATAGATCGATGTCTTCACCGTATTTTAATATTTCCATAGAATAGCTCTTACTGTACCTACGGCATGCTGGCTGTATAGTGAAGCGAATACGGCAAGCAGTCAAATAATAGTCAAAGAGTTGTGATGAAAAAAGAAATGTTTCCTTAAACACTTGGGTAGATAGGTAGTGATAGTGATTTTTCATGCATGTAAAGTGTGAGGACTGCTATTTTCAAAGCAATGCGGTTCTCTTTTCAATTAACTGTAAAAAAAATACTTTACACAGATTTTAATAAACCAATGAACCTTTTATCTGTTTAACTAATATATCTGCTAGCAACCTGATATTTACTGTAATAGATTAGTAGAATTTACAATAAATTTTAAATGCATTCTGTAGTTAATGAACCTACAACAAATCACAATATTACAAATCAATAAATCTCTAGATCTTCAGAAATTACGCTTGAAACTGTAAGATACAAACGCACAAATTTCGACTAAGATGATGATTAATTTGAAAATGATATAATAAATATGAAAGCAGTACCTATGTTCTGTTTTTAGCGGGCCAGTATGCCGTAGTTACTTGCGAAATGTAAATATATAACAACTTTTTAATTTAGACGAATCTAGTATAAAATTAATAGCTTGAAGTGGATATCTTTAGACCGTTGTATGTGCTGCGACATAACATTGAATCTTTGGTAAATGGATCATTTATAGGCTTTATTGGAAATAAGTAGTCACTGACATAAAAATAAATTTGATGAAATATAAAAATCCGTTTTGTGTTTACAAATATTTTTGGAGTAAAAGAGAAAGTTATTGTAATTTTCTAAATTTCGTTTCCGTTGTAGTTTTGCTCAATTAACGCGCAATGACCCAAATACAGAACTTTCTTTATAAAAAAAAAAAACAAAATTATCGTAATCGCACAGGCATACGACGGTCTCTGTAAAACTAAACAAATATTAGATGTCTCTGTATAACAGGTGTTTAACTACGTACGTACATAATCTATATACTTGTTAATATTCCTTAATAATTATAACGATGTTGATTACTTGCATCCGTTTCTTTCTAAATTATAACATAGAAGGATCCTCATCTTATAGTTGATACTGGTAATTTATGGAGACTTCTATTTATTAAAATAAAGCAGTGTTATGTGTTGTCACATGTTTTTATATTTACACATTATCTTTAAAAAATGTACATAAAGGAAAGCGAGATATAAACATAATGAATTGACTTGAATTTTAATAGTCACGATAGTAGATATTAGAAATGTGAATTCGGATTTGGATAGTTAACAAAAATCCGGGTTCCGTCCTAAGTTACAGGTTCAAATCCTGTCTGAAATAGACCAAAAGTTTAATTTTTCGCTACTATTCTAATAAATATCTATAAACTTGGATGGAACGTAGTCTTTTATATTGTTTCCTTTTTTTCTTATTAAACATTTAAATTACCTTATTTTGATAGTTAGAACGTCTATGTAAGAATACCAAGGCTATATAATGAGGTCCTGCGTTGTTCCCTAGATTTGCTTGATAACATGACTTGTGAGATTACGCGTTTGTTTGTTCGTGTAGATAGTCCCGATGTTTTATAAATAATCGATCAATTTCGACACTCTAGGTTGTATTATTTAAATAACTATTGAGTTTTAATGGGGTCAAATAAAATTTTAAGAATATAAACAATGACTTTTATTATACATACTTCTATAATATTTCATAAATTAAGTTATACACATCTTTAGCTTAAATTCATTATTTTTGCAGCTATTACAGTTGCGTAAAGGCATTTTAGTATTTATAAGACAGACTGCAAAAAATATCGATACCTCTGGGCTCAAAGGTCGTAAAGGACAAAATACGACTTTACAGGAGAAGCAAAAAACGAAAAAATAAAAAAGTTTTTAGCTGTAACTTTTTTGTTTGTCAAGCTAAATTAATGGAACCTAGAACATTATACTTAGGATGTGAGGTATTTTGATGAACATATTGTAAAAAATATCCTAGTTGGCTATTTACAGAGATAGACTTTCCTTTACGACCAAAAAATATTAATAATTGTCCTTTAAACCCCGAAAAATTTCACTCTGTGCAAGTATCTTGAGGCGTAAATGTAATATGTTTTACCTATTATACAAAATTAAGGGAGTAAAGTACAGGTGGCTATGTAATTTTGGTTGTAAATGACCTGCATGCAACTTCAAATAGTGACAGTAAATACAAATTTAATATAATACTATACAGTATAAAATGTATAATTACTAGTTTGTTATCAGGAAAAGAGCAATCGATATGAATTAAAAATGTTTTGAAGAAATTCAATTACATTGTTAGTTTATTTTAACGAAAAATAAACCATTCCTTATAAGAAAATCCGCAATAACGGTATTTATTACTTAGTATACCTACTAACAAGAGAAAGAACCTCAACAAAAGTAATTTCTTACCTTTAGCTAAGATATAAAAATAATGTTAATATTCCTGACCATAAAATTATTCTTAGGTGGATGATGCAATAAAACAGTAACAAGAAAACCTTACACACCCTACAGCCTACCTGCAGAGTGCAAAACTATGGCGAGCAGCTAAACATTACAAAGGATACCAGAACTTTTATGAAATATTTTTGTATTATAACAACAATAAGAGCTACAAAACTACAAATTACGAAACAAATGTGATTAGAAATAATGATCGAATTCTTTAAAGTGACACAAAACAATTACAATTAAATAAATTCAATCACAGAATGGAATACCGGCATCACATACATACAATCAAAACAATTTACAAAAATTGCAGCTATTTAAATGATTTGATGTTGTTATGAATTCAAAATTATGAATATATATTTTTTAAACATAACAAAAGTACTTTCTGTACATTATTGAAGTTTAAAATTGATTTTAAGTTCAGTGCCAGCAACAAAAAAGTAATTATTACTATTATATTTTATTTATTTTGAGGGCGTAAAGAACAGTTTTGTAAAAATAATACCTTTACGCCCATACATTTGCAGTAAAACTTGACCTTACTCCCTAGTTAACAAAAAAATACGGGTAAATTGGTAGTTAAGACTTACTTTTGCCAATTATTTCTGTTTACTCTGCCAATGAAGGTGGGTTGTAAAGGATATTTTTTTGCGAATTTCGCTATACTGATTATACAGATCGATAGAGAATTAAAAACTGAATAAGGCTGCATTCACAAGTCATTTCAACCCAAATGTCCTTTACGACCTTTGAGCCCAGAGGTGTCGATATGTCAACTTTTGTTGCTACGTATTTAAATATAATAAGTAAAAATTAACAATATTTTATTTTATCTTGAACATATTATTTTTTGACAACATTCTGCTAGCGTTTGAGGTAATAATTGGCATGACGAGCTTATCAGTCTAGTAGCAGTGAGAGTGTTGGACAAAACACCAAAGACAAGCAAACTCTTGCAGTCATCACTATCATTTTAGCCTATAGCCGTCCACTGCCGGACTGGTGTCTCCCTCTGTGATCTCCACAACTCACGGTCCTGCTTGGCGCTCACCCCCCGTAGCATGAGAGAGAATGACAAACTATATATCCACCTAGCTGTCAAAATACTAATATAATAATATATATTCTCCAATAGTGTAGCAATATACGCAGGCAGTGAGTGTGGCCTGCCTACCACCACAGAATACCAAATAGTAGTCCCTACAAAAGCTGCACTAGACGACATAATTCATATAAATTGCAACCCTAGCTCCGTTATAATAAAGTGCAATTCAGATCGTATCGATCGATCGGATCGTATCGCACGGCACTAGGCGAAAAGAAGTAGTTGCTGCATCTCTCTCTCTCTCGCGTATTGCGCCACTCTACGTCACACGTTTAGGGAATAGGGAATTGGTCCTGGGTCGGCCCGAGACCGCTCGGCCGGGCGGTAGGTAGTTATAGCGCGCAAGTACATGGAGTGACGGAGGCCTGGTACCATGCACGCGGTATCTAGCAGCAGTAACTCAAAATGGCGCAGGTGTAGTTCCCTTGCGTGCAGTACAGCGCGGCCGGTGTCAGTGTTGGTACATGCAGTACCACTGCAGCACGAACAGCGAGCGGTCCAGCTGTAGCTCCGCTGCACTCAGCTGCTTTAATTTCTTCTCTACGCTCTGCAGCAGCGCTACTTCTGGGGGTGTTAGCGTCTCCTCCACCTGTGGAATTTATACAATACTGTATAGTAAAAGGTTTTCTATTTTATTTGAAGAATTTATTATGTGATTAATTGATATATAGTTACTTAATTGGATTAATAAATAAAATAAATAAATGTGCACAGCGCTATCTGTTGCTGAGTAGCGGTGGCTTCGAGAAGTTATTATGAAAAATGATAGATACAATATGGATAAAACTATTATTAAGGTACATAGAAGGTAGTACATACTATATTTAAAATCGCGTTTACGCTGTCGCTATCGAGCGCGTTTACTTTGGTTATCAACTCATGGTAGGGGTACTGTTGTCTCTTTCTAACTTTTTATTAGGATTTGATCTACTGTGATAGAAGCATAACTATTCTCATTGTACAAAAATATGGTGCGACAAAGATTGATTACTAAGCCGTCTTACATACCTACTTCTGTGATATGAATCAATAAATTCAATGATATGAGGCTTAGAGCTTGCGCATGTTGAGTCAATTGACTTCGTTTGAAAGCACTAAAATTGTACAATATTTCATGGCAGTCCTTAAATAATTAAGTATAGGTCACTCGGATATACATTTGATTAGATGCGGCTAGTGTATGTACTTCGCGTGTCCAAACGAAATCAAAGACTCAACATGCGCAAGCCACTTGCACCGTGTATAAGCAGCCTTAAGCTTTGTTATAAAAAAATGAACTCACATCATCGATGTTCTGCTGCGGCTCGCCCCTTAGCCGCATGCCGTGCACTAGGCTGCGCACGCGGCGCTGCTTGTGCAAGAGCCGCGCGTGGTGCGAGCGGGCCCGCGCGCCCGCCACCAGGCAGTTGTGCAGCGCGCGGTAACACATCTCCAAAGCGGTCAGCGCCACCTACATCACACACACAATACTTTTATGCAAAGAGATACCATACCTGTCCAACACTAGTGACATCTATCGGTACAAATGTTTACAAGTTATTTTCCTTAAATTCTGCTGTCAGAAAATTATTTATTACTCATGGTCCAAGAAAACAAGGTCTAACAAGAAGACCACGTGACTGACACAAGCCTACGTCATTTTGCCTATTCATTCTTGTCGAATGCGTGTAATAGACAAGGATGAACAGCGCAAAATGACGTAGGCTTGTGTCAGTCACGTGGTCTTCTTGTTAGACCTTATTTTCTTAGACCATGTTTATTACTAGTTCATTGCCAAAAGTTCAGCAAAGGCAGGTATTTCACGGAGACAAAAGACAGAAGACGAAAGGGAGGCAGTTATGCGCAAGAGTGAGTGCGGTGTATTTGTATCTCATTCTAATTCATAACTCGCACTCGGGACGCATCCCTTTTGCCTTGAAACATTGAAATATCGTAAACAAAAAAAAATGTTGTAACTTACGTCATGTAGTTTAACGTGGTATAAGTACACTGCCTTAGCTAAGCCACCGGCGGACGCCGCTTTCCTCATTGGCTGAAAAGATTAAGATAAAACATTCAATCATACAAAAAAGATTTGGGGTAAGTGTACAGTCATACATAACATACAATATAATTAAACGATAACCACCAGCAGAATAGCTGCCAGGGGAAGATTCACGAATGTCAAGGCATAGTTTTGTCATGTCCATGAAGAAATTTCAATTTGACTGGCTGCCCCCGTGACAGACTATTCGTTACTGAGCTATCAAAATACCGTAAGAAATCCGCCATGTTAAAATATCCTCCAATAGGATAACAGTATTCGCACGACAAAATTATGTATGTCAAGCATGAAACCTTAAGCTAGAACCTTAAGCTAGGAAGACTGGTTTCTCACAGCATGCATTTTTTGATGGCCTCGTATCCTAGTTGGTAGTACATCTGCCTACGCACAGGGTCGCGGGTTAGAATCCCGCCCAGGACAAACATTCGTGTGATGAGCACTTTTGTTTGCCTTGTGTCTTGATGTTGTATAATTATTATTACATGTAAGTATATCAATCTTCTCAGAACAGGCTCTGCCTAGTTTGGGGTCAGATGGCCGTGTGTTAAATGTCCCACATATTTATTTTATATATTGTTTATTTTGACAGTTACAGTTTGGCAAAAAATTCTTGAAACGGACCTAATGTTACTTCTCAGAAACATACATAAGTTAGAGCGTGACAGCATGATATAAACCGGCAACATCGTAAAGGCAGTGGCGCCCCTATTTATTGGCTCAGGAACCAATGCAAGTTCTTTTTGCACCTTAGCCACAGAAGAAAATAATAGTACTAACCCGTACAGAAAAGACACTCACCCCTCCGCGCCGGCATGAGTTCCCCGCCCGATATAGCGCCCCACGCCCCGCACCCCGCAGGCGCCGCGGGACTCCGCTGGTGGTGGAGGGGGTGTTGTACATAGCGCCTAGCGCCATTGACTTGTAGTTGTTATTCAAAAAGAAGCAGGTTGTCAAAATGCGTTTTCTGTATGGAGTGACCGCCCCGTATCTTAGCGTATGATATTTCCCGTTACCTGTACGCTAATGAAGTGTTCTTCCAGCAGTTTGTATGTGAGCTCCTTGCATTCTTTGTTCGGTAGCATGGCGTGCTTCTGAATGTCATCCTCCTCTATATACTTCTTTGACCGGATCAATCTGAAATAATCACCAGGTATGTAGTTGTTATTCTAAACAAAAAGTAGACCGGATATTTTTGTGTTATTTCGAAAAAAAATACTCATAATGCAGTCAAAACGCCAACCCCGCGTCGCCGCCGTCACAAAACGAAATTTCGGACAGTGTTGCTCTGGCGCGAAAATATTAAGGTCAAAGCTCATTAGAGCCACCGGGCACCCGACCGGCATGGCCCCAACTCATGGGGTTAGTATTATTTGTAACAACTTGTTGAGATATGCACACACTACCTAAAAAAATCGTGGCTTTCGCATCCAGGTCGGTTTGTTAACCTCGCGACAACCAGTGAAAGTCGAAAGGTGAGACGTTTAGCGAGCTATGGTTTATAGGAACGAGTACATCACTTATAACCTGACTAAAGAAATAAAAAGCCTGCTCTGGGGGCGCCACGTGTATATTTTTACGACTATGGCATCAATTTTCCTTATATATGTCGGGATGTAGAATGTCTAGACCGAATTGGATCATGAGGCTAGCTCATGAATGAAGTCTTGGGGTGGTTGCTTGAGAACCGCTGGTATACTTTGAGAGTCACTGAAACAATAGCTAAGTACTTGGGCGCAGAGCAATGACGCAATGATATTCGGGAGTCAGTCCTTTCCCGTAGCCCATATGCAGCGCCCGCGCACGCAACGCGACTCCAAGGATTCATTATAATCCAATTCTTAAATATTTTAATTAGAATCAACCCCTCTGATAGTCCGCCACCGCCTGTAACGACATCAGAAGTGGGATTTATCCTTAGCATATGGGCATTTTACGTTGCAAAATAAGTTTTAAGTAATTTAGTTGAAGTGTAAAGTTAAGTCTTGTGTGTGGTGAAAGTGTGAGGCGCAAAGCGGCTCGGCAGTGGCGTGCGGGATAGCAGAGACCACATAAATCAGGCCAGATCGTTTTGATTATAATATTTTTGAATAAGATACCGAATTGTTAAATTCAGATAAAGAATTCTGAATGCCACTTTGAGTTTGAAGGTTGACGATAATGGAATTCGGAAAAAATTGGTTACATGGTGATATAAAGAATAACTTTGGTTATGTTTTTGTTAAGTTGATTAAATTTTGATATTATCCAATATGGGTTTCTAAGATTCTTTTGATACGTGTTAAGTTAATAATTTAAATGAAATTTAAGAAAGGTTTGGCAGTTACCTACTGCTAATATACTTTCTATTTTTTTATGTGAATGGATGCAGTAATTTATATTTTGTTTATTCGTAGCACTTTGTTGCTCGAGAGTAACAGAATGGTTAGCATATGCCAAAGTAGTGCAAAGGCAGACTTATTCCATAGGTGATTCCTTCCAGTCAACCTTTGGGTATTAAAAAGGAAGGTCGGAATAGCAATCAGACTGTAAATGCATAATGAATTTGTTTTGTACATTCACATAGAATGGGATCAATCAATAACTAAGTAATTTAAAATCACATACTTTAGATTTAGATTGATGGGCTAATTAATAACTAAAATCAAAGTATCCTTTGTCACCTGTATAATTGAAAGGCATTCAGTTACTGAAATAATTGAACGATAGGTATCTAATCTAGTCATTTGGCTAACTTATTAACCATTGTAATTGAACCCATAACATGCGATAGAGGTGCATAATTCTATGTTCACCAAAAGGTACAAAAGAACGCTGTAGCTATTACGATGCCATATCAGTGCCAACAATGACGTACGCCAACGTCATCAGCTGTTAAGTGTTTAACTTTATTACCTTATTTTAACACTGCACAAAAACTGAGATGTTACAAAAGGGGTCTCCCTTTTCAAGTGCTAGCCGCTGCTGCACTCGGTGTGAAAAAAAAGTTAATGAAAGTTTTTAGAGGTTTGAATAATGTGTTTATAGCTGAGAACGGCATCCGTTGGCCGAGTGGTTAAAGGCTGGCCTCGCGTTGCGGAGCTGCCGGGTTCGAGTCCCGGTGGGGCACTTGTCGAACGGGAATACGTCGTATGATGGGATTTACCCATTTTGGTTAGGACGTTACGTGCTGGATCGTTGTTCTGGGCCTTTGTTCCCTTCAGGTGTGTGTACATGTGAACATTGTGCAAGCTTTAGGTGGCTCAATGATTACGCTTCCGGGGTTTGTGGGGTGAAATGACCTTGAGACCCACACGATAAGCAAGCAACTGCCTAGAATGTTCTTTACGAACTTTGGTTGAATTCATAGTTTTGTCTATAACTTCTTTGATTTGAGCTACATTATGGCATTGCCTTTATTTTGGTAATCATGACTGACTTAGAATATACCTTGTATGTTGAGCTTTATTTATTGAGATGTTAGTACCTGGGACCGCGACGCATTCCTTATCTTAACTGTTAAAGGCGTACGGGAGGTCGTTTCTTATTAAAATAAACAAACTTAGGCGGCGTAGTGGCGGACTGAAATCAGAGCGATTCAACACGACACTCTTTGTTTGACCGAAAGTTTAATTTAACGGGATATTGTATGTTACCCATTAAAGTGTTATGATAAAAAAATAATGGTGTAGCTCTACGTGGGTGTTATTGGCCGGCTCCTCTTTTGATAATGAAGCAAGTTAATACTAACACAAATAACAAACGGCTCACATAGATTTCCTGTAATGAAATTAATAGTGATACATGCTTCGAAGAACATGTATGAGTACAGTATAGACAAAGAGCAAAGTGAATTAATGGGACCTATTCCAAAAGTAGGTAACCTGACTAATACCTGGTGATACAGTAATGAGACCAGGCTCATCCAAAAGTAATGTAAATGTTTGACAATTGTTTACAACAATATCATGACAGGCATATAAGGTTCCTAAGTTGCATACTATATACTTTATGTGATTTTGAAATTAAATAAACCTGCAATCAAATTAATTTATGTATGGAGATTTGTAAGAATGACAGTCTAGATAAAAGTTGCCTTGATAAAATTGCTATGTAGCAAACAAGGCTGACTATTTGTGCATCCGTAGTCGAAGTCGAAGTGAATTTGGTGTACCTATCTTACTTTGCTTTTTGAAGTGCTTTATTGCATCACCTTGAAATCTGATTATAATTAATTAGAGATATTTTGTAATGATGAAAAGAAAAACAAAAAGATAGCATGGCTATAGATTCGATTCATAACGCGTCTAGAAATATGCCTAAGCTGAAAATATCTAAGGAACAAGAAAACTTTGACGAGCAATATTTAAATAATGATGTATCAGTTTCCTTTCACTGAGTTATTGAACTGGCCAGTAAAAAAACATGCAACTGACTTTACTAAGTGAAATACTTTGACTTTGACTTTCCCATTGAGAGTTGAATAGCGGCATTGAGTTTTGGTTTTGCTCCATTTGGTAGTCGTAGCCTATAGCCTGAGAGAAATCTGGATCTACTCTGAGTAGTCAGTGGGAGTTTGGTATTTCGGTTACCTTGGAGCAGGTTACCAGACGATCGAGGCGTAGTTCCAAGGTGGAATGCGTTTTCTGGGGATGGAGGGTGTTAGCTAGGTTTAGCCCCGTGTCCTGAGTCGACCGTATATTCCCCAGAAGGGAGAGCATTCCCTGGGGATGGGGGGCGAGAGAATGGCCCGTGCCCTGAGTCGGCCGTATATTCCCCAGAAGGGAGAGCATTCACGGGGATGGGGGGCGAGAGAATGCCCCGTGTCCTGAGTCGGCCGTATATTCCCCGGTGCGTGTCTCCCATGGTCCCTGGTAACAGCCTGGTTTAATGAATGCTATTTTAACTGACGAAAATTGTTTACGAGACGTTTCTGAGCATTACTGGTCAGGTCACACACAAAAGTTATAATTTAAAATCATATTTTTATGTTATAGATGTGAGTGCTATGAGTCAAAGGTTTCTTGAATTCTAAAATGATGAACCGATCAATCATGGACGATCACCTGGAAAATTGTACTAAAGACATTGGTGTGTTGAGTAGAAACTGTGGCATATTTATAGAGTCGTGTGTTTTGTCGGAGGATAAAGTACCATTGAAGTTAGATGGTTATGATTATGAGAAATTTGAATACAGAAAGTGAGGTTCTGAGTTCGATTTTACTGTGTTGACGAAATCGGTGTCTGCTTTGAGTACATTATTGTTTTTTTTAGGGATGCGCTCTCATTTGAAGTTAGAGACGTGCTCTCTTTTAAAATAAATATAGTCTGCTTTAAGTAGTCCGTGCATACGCGGCGTGCACCTTGCTCTGGCTGAGGTTATGATGTTGTGTTTGTGTTTGGGTCTTGAGAAGACCATGAAGTCATGGAATTGACTTGGTGAGTCCAGAAAATATGAAAATTGTATGGGGCTATGTGATATCCATAGATCGCGAATAAGATACCTTACGTTTGAGACTTTTGAAGTGTTTAATGTTTACGGCTACTGATGTGACTATAATGGTATTTGATCACTCTTAATGTAACTGAAATCATCTGGCAGGGATTAAAAACTGTTCAATCTGGTTAAGTTTATAGTCAGAATTGGCCGAGCGGATAATACCTTGCTAATGCACAGTTTACAGTTTACCCACGAGGACGTGTGTCTCGCAGGATGGCCGTGTCGGGATGTAGAATGTCTAGACCGAATTGGATCATGAGGCTAGCTCATGAATGAAGTCTTGGGGTGGTTGCTTGAGAACCGCTGGTATACTTTGAGAGTCACTGAAACAATAGCTAAGTACTTGGGCGCAGAGCAATGACGCAATGATATTCGGGAGTCAGTCCTTTCCCGTAGCCCATATGCAGCGCCCGCGCACGCAACGCGACTCCAAGGATTCATTATAATCCAATTCTTAAATATTTTAATTAGAATCAACCCCTCTGATAGTCCGCCACCGCCTGTAACGACATATATATATTTTTTATTGACCTATGCTTGTGTCGAAAAAGTACGATCAAGGGAGTGGAAGACTACCCCAAAAAAAGTCATAATATTCCAATGCGTCTAGGGGCGGCTCGAGGGAGCCTCGGACCACGGCCTGGCGCGTTGATACTGAAAAACATCGTCAAGGGAACGACGCCTGGCCGCGCCAGAGATGAGTGAGCGAGGATGCGTAGCAAGGAATGTGTTTGTAAAGAACCAATAGAAACGCTCCATTTGCCTAGCCTCGATCACTGCAGCGATTCTATTGGTTATTTACAAACACATTCCTCGCCACGCATCCTCGCTCATCTCTGGTGGAAACGTAGCCTTAGCGAGCTATGATGGATGTGTATGTGTTACCGGAATATCCTGGCGGCGTTGCAGCCGCGGCGCTCGGTGACGAGGTGCTCCACGAGGCAGGCGGCCAGCTGCTCGGCGGCGGCCTGGCAGCGCACCGCGTACTGCCCGCCCTGCGCCTCCCCCGCGCGACGCACGAACCCCGCGCCGTTCTCCTCTGACACACACACACATTTACTTCATATTCACACTGTCGTCTAACTAACCCGTACAGAAAGGAGACTCACCCCTCCGCGCTAAAATGAGTGCCCGCTGGCCACTCATGCCCCGCACCCCGCAAGCGCCGCGGGACTCGGCCGCCACGGGTGTTCGGGGGTGTTTTACATAGCGCCTAGCGCCATTGACTTGTAGTTGATATTCAGTTGTTATTCAAAAAGAAGTAGCTTGTCAAAACGCGTTTGCTGTATGGAGTGACCGCCCAGTGCTCTTGAAATCAATATCGATCCCGATTTCAACCTAATGCAATACCAAAGACAATTTTAGATCGCTACTCTTCAAAATCTGCCCGTCCAGAGATGACAAATGTCCGATTTCATTCAGTTCACTCAATATACGCCCAATATGAAACCCAGGTGGCGCTAATGTGGCATTCGAGAGTACGAAACGCACGATCTCAATGTCGGCGGATTGGAACCGCCGTCAAAAGGTGGTATAATTGACAGTTCCGTAGCCTAGTTGGTAGTAAGTCTGCCTACTGAGCACAGGGTCGCGGGTTCGAATCCCGTCCAGGGCAAACATTCGTGTGATGAGCACTTATGTTTACCGTGTGTATGGATGTTGTATATTTATATATGCATGTTAGATATGAGCGCCGATGGGGTTTGGGTCGGCGGCGGCGGCGCGCCGAGTTTTTAGGGTCGGCGGCGGCGGCGTCGGCGGCGTGACCTTGTTCTTTCTTGACCAAAGAAAATTTATGAAAATAAAGTAAAAACTAATGTCAATTTTGTTCTTTTCTTACAGTCTGTTGTCGATCCTACATTATCAACAGTAACAAAAAAAAAATATTTTGAGAATTTTCGCATTCAACCGCGGGATAAGTAGATGTCGGCTGCTTTGAAAGCAAAATATGCGAAGGAAATCTTATTTTGTAGCAACAGTACACAAATCAATTGATAAATTTGTTATAAAATAATGTAAAAAATGCATTAAATCAATCATTTATAATGAAAATTGTGATAAATTTTTTAAATCGGCGCGCCGATATTTTTTCACGGCGGCGGCGGCGCGAGCTTTAGGTCGGCGGCGGCGGCGCGCCGGCGCGGCGCTCATATCTGCATGTATATCAGCTGTCTGACACCCATAGTACAGCCTCTGTCTAGTTTGGGGTCAAATGGCCGTGTGTGAGATGTCCCACATATTATTATTATTATTAGGAGAAGCGGGGGCCTGATGATGGGTTATCCTAGTACGGACATCAGGCTCTCACACTGAAATAGGTACAACTCCTTCCAACCTGTTTTTGTGAGAGCTAATAAATAAATTTTATTATTATTATTATAATTAAGAATAAGAATAAGAAACATTTATTTGCGGGACATCACAACACAACAGAGAATACAAAACTTAACAAGTAAGAAAAAAAAATGGAAAAGAAAACAATTTTAACAGTACTAAACATAATCCGTATGTGCTGCGACACCACACAAAAAGGGCCTCCCTCAGCGAAAGCCGCAACCTCTTTAGGTTACAGCGCTGGTCTTCCGGGAGTCCTTTTGGCTTATTTTTTTAATTTAATTTAATTAGTCATTTGTTTACCAAGCACTTTGAGGTAGTGTTCGAGGTGTTGTGTGAGCAGCGGGCGGTCCGCGAGCACGCGGCACGTCTCGCGCAGGTCGATGGTCGCCACCGGGTTGGACTCGCTGGCCCACGCCGCCGATGATAGGTACATCTGCACCAACAGCTGCTGCATCACCTCGCCCGCTAACAACACAGTCAGAGTTTTACGCGGGAATCGAGAAGAAATGGCGGGTTCATTGTTTCGTCCTTTTTAAAATTAGTTTTTCATGGTAATTGTTTTGTTAATATGGTATGGTTAGAAATAATGAGTGGTTAGCTGTTTCTGGTTTGATACCCCGAGTTAAACTCCGATGTCATTGGAATGTAAGGACCACCCTTACATTTCAATGATCCCGTGACAAGACAAGACTATTGAAGACGTAGTAGGATACAAGAAATTATGACTAAAGACGACAAAATAAAACTGAAGATATCCTATTAAATTACTAAAGACTAGGCTGTATGGGCTTTGATACCTTTGCCTTTCCCATAAGGGAGAAAAAAACAAAAAAAAAAACAACACAGCCACAGATAATATAATACTAGTTACACTAGTACAGATACTTCACCTCATACAACCCTACGGCACGCTCTTAAGCGCGCTTATCGGGCGGGCTATTTAGTTTCCGTAATTGGTTCAATAGATGTCACTAGGATCGAGCGTCTATTATCTTTATTATCTTTTTTAAAAACTCATTATCTTTTGTATGACATGGGAACCCCGTGACACAGTCAAACCAGTACAGTCTGTTCAAAAAGAGTAGAAATTAAAAAGTTGCAACATCGTAGTCACAGAAGAAACTAATAGTACTAAAGCTTTTTTTTTTTTTTTTTGAATTGACCTATGCTTGTGTCGAAAAGGTACGACCAATCAAGCTTCACCGAACTTGCGTGGGAGTGGAAGACTCTACCCCAAAAAAAGTCATATACCAACGCGTCTAGGGGCGGCTCGAGGGAGCCTCGGACCACGGCCTAGCGCGTTGATATTGAAAAACATCGTGAAGGAGACGACGCCTGAGGGGCTCCGTCTCTGATTTTCAATTTTGGTTTTGGCCGCGCCCCCGCCGGCGGGTGCGGGCGTTGTTACCTGAAGGGTAATTATTACCTGAAGGGTATTCACTACCAGAAGGGCATTCTGTAAGGTGTAATCTAAATTCTTTGACTGCTTTAACTGCATCAGTGATTTCGTCGTCACGTTCGGAAAGGATATGTTTGGGACGGCGGCGGCGGAACCGCGTAGTGGGGTGCGGGAAATAGCCCGTACACTTGACAACATACGGATTGGGATGGGAAGGGCCTTCATCAAAGTAGCGTTTGGATGCTTCCTTCATGAAGCCACTAATGGAAAGGAGTTCGGTATCGACATGAAGGTCGATGTTACGAACGAACCAAGGACAACCAGTAGCCCGGCGGAGGAACCGGTTTTGAATAACTTGAAGCTTATGGATATGTAGTACTAACCCGTACAGAAAGGACACTCACCCCCCTGCGCTAAAATGAGTTTCCCGCCCGATAGAGCGCCCTACACTTTTTGGACGGACTGTAAGTTATCTTCATACAAACGTGCCGTTGTCGGTTTAAATGTGTGCGTCCGCGCCGCGGATTGGATTGGGTGAACTAATAAACCTTGATCAACCTTTAATAAATCAACTTCAGTATTTTTCTGCAAAAATTGCCAAATATCTATAGGGTTTTAGTGTTACCATTTTCGTCAATGCGACGCGTCACAGCTTTGACCATAACTTCGTCTCTAAAGTCTTGGTGGAATCTGTCGTAATTCACTTTCCAATAAATGTCTGAAACAATCAAACGTAATTTACTTTCCAGTAAATATCTTAAACAATAAAAACTTACTCTAAAATCCAAAGCACACTACTTACTACCAGTTTAAAGCCTGACCAAAGAAATAAGAAACCTGCTCTGGGGGCGCCACTTGTATATTTTTACGACTATGGCAACAATTTCCCTTATAAAATTAGTTCCATTGAAATTCCGCAATATGGCGAGGTTTCTTATTTCTCTGGTCGGGCTTTAATAACAATTTTAGAGGAAATTGGCTGTGATAGATGGATGGGCAGACATATGAGTGATCCTATAAGGGTTTTGATTTTTCTTTTTGACATTGTATGTTGATCAGTCTGTTCTCCTCTACATGTTGCATTTCTTAAACAATTCTTGTGAAACTATGTGAGCAGGTTAGCAATGCTGACAAGTAACACCGTGGCAGTGTAAATAGCTCTTTGTAGAAGTTCAGCTTCACTTCTGAATACAGAAAAAAAAAGAATATGCACTTAATTTTATTGTACAAAAATTGCTAAGAAATTTTATTTTTCTATAGGAAAGCTATCATGTGTAATAATATGTACTTACTATCATTAATTTCACTAACATTCCCGCTGTTGACTGCATGTAAGAGCGCTCTGGTGTCTAAATCGGGCACTATGGTAGCCACGGGCACGAGGGTGGGGATCTCACTGCCTTCCTTCAGCTCGGCCACCGGCGCTTGTTGGATGTAGCCCGCTGTGGCAATGCTTGTGAACATGTCCTTCAGTTTTATCACGGAAATGTTTTTCTCCTGAGACAGTTAAAAAATAAATAAAATTAGTAGAAAAACTATAAATATTAATTATTTCTATGGGTATGAGTTAATTTCTAAATATTACTACTTCTAAGGCTACTTTGCATGAATGAAACAATTTGTTCTATACTTTTAAAACTTTCATAATATAAAAACTGTCCTCATAAATTCATTGTTGTACAAATAAAAACTATAGCATTTTTAATCATATTGTTGTTGTATGATTAAATAAAGAAAAGCAAATAATTATACTATAGATAGGATAAGCAACTTACTTTGTCTTCTTTATATTTGGTGGCAATGCTGACAAGTAACACTGTGGCAGTGCAGATAGCTCTCTGTAGAAGCTCTTCTACCAGAAGCTCGGCTTCGGTTCCGAATTTGCTCTTCATTTGAAGTAAATACCTACAAATCAATATTATTTTAAAACACAAAATATTGACACAAAATTACAAGTAAAAACAGTACTTAAATTCAAATAGCTTACCTCGGATATCTAATTAATAATAATACATTTTCTGGAATTAGCTTATAATCTGCAATCAATTCACTAGCTGAAGGCTCAAAAGTAGCTAGGTCAAATTTTATAAGTGTTCGTAGACTTTCAATAACCTGAAACAGAAGTATCAAATATAGTGGAAGTCCATGTGCCATACAAATGGTCCCGTTGGTGTATTCTTTACGCTCTACGTAAATTACACGTAGTTTAGCATAAATTGTTCTCTACTGAAACATTTATAATAGCATCATCAAATCTCGTACACACCTGTACTCTAGAAAGCCCAGTAGTTTTCACAATCATACTGATCGGTTTGCAGCCACACATGAACAGATCGTTACCGACCTTTTGTACAATTTCACCGAAATATCTCTGAAGTATCTCAGAAACTACACGACCAAGTTGATGGGACATTTTTATTGAATGGTTCTATAGACTCAAAAGTAAAGTAAAGTAAAACAAACTTCGTGTAAGTAAGTATTAGTCAAATTATGTCAATACGCTTTTAATTATTTAATAATATAACTTGGAAGAAAAAAATAACCTCTCACATTTTTTTTTTTTTTAGTTTCTTTCTCCCTTATGGGAAAGGCAAAGGGATCTAAGCCCATACAGCCTAGTCTTTAGTAGTTTCTTGCATTATCCAAGTTTAATGTCTTCATCTTCAGTCATTATTTCTTCAGTTTCATTTCGTCGTCTTTAGTCATTTCTTGCATCTATGTTAAACGTCTTCAGTAGTTTCATTTCTTGTTACGGGATCATTGAAATGCAAGGGTGGTTCTTACATTCCAATGATACTGAAGTTTAACGCGAGGTATCAAACCAGAAACAGCTAACCACTCATTATTTCTCACTTTCATTGAATAGTTCTTCTTTAACGGCACATTATCGCACTAATTCCACCATATTAACACCACAATTACCATGAAAAACTAATTTTAAAAAGGACGAAACAATGAACCCGCCATTTCCTCTCGATTCCCGCGTAAAACCCCCATAACCTCTCACAGCGGTGGTGTTTACAACTGCTTTTTTTTTAGTTTCTTTCTTTTTCTCACGGGAAAGGCAAAAGGTTCAAAGCCCATACAGCCTAGTCTTTAGTAATGATGATACCTGCTTCTTCCACTATTTTATTACATCTTCAGTTTCATTCAATTTGTCGTCTGAGATCATTGAAATGCAAATGCAATGCAAGGGTGGTGTCCTTATCCTTACCGTCCGTCTGAAATACCCAAAGTAAAACAATTTTATATTTTTTTCATTTTGATTTTTTTAATACTAAAGACGTGACGTCGGCTGCATGACTTTATGCTTTTGCTTGCCTTAACCTGTTCCCAACCAAAAGGCACACAATTTTGTTTTGTTTTGTTCTCAGACGATAAATTGAATGAAACTGAAGATCTCCTATCATCCATCATTTCATTACTAAAGACTAGGCTGTATGGGATTTGAACCCTTTGCCTTTCCCATAAGCATAAGGAAATATAAACCATAAAAAAAAGTTCTGTGGTGGTTGTCTGTCTTATTTGTTTTGTTGCTTTTGGATCTTGTTTTGGTTTGGATTTCGCTTTTCGCTTGCTTGCTTGCAGCCTTGCAATTTTGACAGAATTGTGTTGTGTGTTGTGTTTCAAGATGAATATAGAAAGTGCTGCTATTAATATATTAAAACGGGGAGTCGATTTAGACACTAAGAAACGGTATACTGAAGCTCTCGTTTGCTACCAGGAGGGCCTTCAAATTCTGGTTGATAAAATGAAAAGTTTGTATTTTCACTTCATATTTTTTAGTTCAAATTATTACTGACTCTTTCATTATCTGCCTCATATTTACAGAGGAACCAGAGGTAAAAATTTCCATTAATATCCCACGATTTTGGGGGAGGGGGGGGGGAGGGGGGGAAGCGGGGGGAGGGGGGTGTCCCCCGATACCACCCCCCCCCTTAGGAGGTGCATAGTTTTCGAGATATTTAAGGTCAAAGTTTTGAGGTTATGTCCAGTTTTATAACCATTTTTAGGTTAATTAGGCCATATTTGGTAACTAATTATACCACAATTAGGAGGGGGGGGAGTTGGGGGAACCCCCCTCCCCCCTCCCCCAAGCGCGGAGATAAGTAGTTTCCACAAAATAAAAAAATAATAATTTTGAGGTTATGTTCGCCAAAACAACCCAACTAACAGTGTTCAGAGATGCTCCAAGTCGGTTCTGGGTAGGGGAAAAGACAACAGGGGGAAGTCCACCCTCCCCAGTCTTCCTGCCCTGCACTTTTCTTTCTGGGTGGCAACAAAAAAAAATTTACTAACACCCCGAAGGCTAAGGCGGTCTCTCGCTCGCTGCGCTCGCTCCGTTCCCGCCTTAGCCTTCGGAACCTATTTCCGCCTTAGTGGTTTTAACTTTCGTGCAGAATGCAAAAAAAAAAAAAAAATACTTATTCACTTGAATTACTTACATTTTTGCATGACATTTAACGTAAATTATACAATAAAATTGTTTTCACTAACGAAAATAATAATTCTAATGTATTTTAAAGCAAAATAAAGTAGCAAGAAAAAAAAAACTTTAAACTTGGCTGTATGAACACGGTACGAACACACTACCACGCAAAAAAAAAAAAAACGTGGTCTTTTTACAACCAAATTTGTTGATTTTAGAAAATTAATTTCTCGAAAACTATGAGTCTCCTAAACTTGAAACTTGGCATAAATGCTTCTTAAGTATAGACCTTTTAGCCATAAAATCATGAACCGCCAAAGCCTGGGATATTAATGGAAAGTTTAGCCGAGGGTAAAAATTTCCATTAATATCCCACGATTTTGGGGGAGGGGGGGGGGAGGGGGGGAAGCGGGGGGAGGGGGGTGTCCCCCGATACCACCCCCCCCCTTAGGAGGTGCATAGTTTTCGAGATATTTAAGGTCAAAGTTTTGAGGTTATGTCCAGTTTTATAACCATTTTTAGGTTAATTAGGCCATATTTGGTAACTAATTATACCACAATTAGGAGGGGGGGGAGTTGGGGGAACCCCCCTCCCCCCTCCCCCAAGCGCGGAGATAAGTAGTTTCCACAAAATAAAAAAATAATAATTTTGAGGTTATGTTCGCCAAAACAACCCAACTAACAGTGTTCAGAGATGCTCCAAGTCGGTTCTGGGTAGGGGAAAAGACAACAGGGGGAAGTCCACCCTCCCCAGTCTTCCTGCCCTGCACTTTTCTTTCTGGGTGGCAACAAAAAAAAATTTACTAACACCCCGAAGGCTAAGGCGGTCTCTCGCTCGCTGCGCTCGCTCCGTTCCCGCCTTAGCCTTCGGAACCTATTTCCGCCTTAGTGGTTTTAACTTTCGTGCAGAATGCAAAAAAAAAAAAAAAATACTTATTCACTTGAATTACTTACATTTTTGCATGACATTTAACGTAAATTATACAATAAAATTGTTTTCACTAACGAAAATAATAATTCTAATGTATTTTAAAGCAAAATAAAGTAGCAAGAAAAAAAAAACTTTAAACTTGGCTGTATGAACACGGTACGAACACACTACCACGCAAAAAAAAAAAAAACGTGGTCTTTTTACAACCAAATTTGTTGATTTTAGAAAATTAATTTCTCGAAAACTATGAGTCTCCTAAACTTGAAACTTGGCATAAATGCTTCTTAAGTATAGACCTTTTAGCCATAAAATCATGAACCGCCAAAGCCTGGGATATTAATGGAAAGTTTAGCCGAACCAGACGACACTACGCGAAATTATTTGAGAAAGAAAGTTGAAGAGTACATGGGCAGAGCAGAGATTATAAAAAAGTTAGTTTTGGAACAAAAAGAAGCTGGGCAGTTTCACGAGCAGGTACACATAGAGAATAACTCTACTGGTCACAGTTATAAAACTCTATTCGGAAGGTTTTTGGATGAAGAAGTCCAATATGTTGTTGTTGAAGACCCTTATATTAGGAGTTATCACCAGGTTGGTATAATATTAGAACAAAAGATTTAAGCCACATACCCGAAAATTTATGTGG
The DNA here is from genome assembly GCA_948473455.1 of Teleiodes luculella. Classification (NCBI taxonomy): domain Eukaryota; kingdom Metazoa; phylum Arthropoda; class Insecta; order Lepidoptera; family Gelechiidae; genus Teleiodes; species Teleiodes luculella. The sequence goes on along the minus strand of OX419599.1, from coordinate 5,137,152 downwards.
CATACACATGCTTACACTACAAGGTTTCTCTCTGGTTTCGCCTGTACATTAGAGTGTAACCCAACATGTAATAATAATAATAATAATAGCCTTTATTCCAGAATCTTTGTTACAATGTTTACATTTTTAAATTAATTATTTTTTACAATATATCTCTGGGTTCTGTGTGCCTCTTGGCATAGGCCTCCTCCAACTGCCTCCACCGTAGTCTGTCCCGCGCCATTCTTGTCCAGCATGTACTACTGAATTAAGTTATTTTATGTTTGTTTCAGTGTCAAAACTTCCTACGTCTATGTGAATTGCTAGTTAGATCATGTGAAAACATCAAAAACATAGAGCTCATCACATCAAGCGATGATCAGTCACAGAGGAACCAAAATGAGTGGTTCTCTAACTTAAGGAATGATTTGAGCAAGTACAAAGTTAGACTGAATATCAAGTACAAAGATACTCTGCATGATAGACAAATTACGTGAGTTGACTGTTTATTGACAAGCCATGCACAAAGCAAGGATTTTATTTATTACTAGTAATAACTGGTACCTCAGTACAAAAATTTGTCACCTATCCATTTGTTACATACCTACTTATTACTATGTTCAAAATTCTTGGCACAAAGTTTAGAGATATCACACAACTAAATCCAATAAAACTCAATATTGTTCATTAAAACATATTTTATTGGTTTGAGTAATTAAATTCTGAATGGGTTTTGTGTTTATCTATACCTGATCCTGATCACATTACAAAATTTATGTAAAATCATCCTTATTAAAATTAGATTTCAGATTATTATTTTAACTTATCCTGGCCTCAATTTATGCTTTCTTTATTGCAGGTTAAGTAGTGGATGGATAATTAAAATAGGTCGAGGTTTAGACTTCTACAAGGCGCCAGAACACAAGTTTTGTTTGGGTATGTATGATTTCGATCTCAGGCCTTGCCATGAAACTACTGTGGATATTGTTCATTCCAAAAACGTAAAGCAATCTTATGGATGACATTATATTATTTTTTAAAAATTTTATAAGACTAATCAATTGTAAGAATAACATACTTTTTGAAATGAAATAAAATCGTCTATCATATTGTAACGTATTTTTACTGACTTCAAAAAAGGAGATTATTTTTTCGTTTAGTATCTTGTTAGTTCATTCAGTGAGCTTACTAATATGGTTGATAGATGTCGTTAATGAAAATAGTATTCGCTACTCGACAATAGAGGGTGTTGCATCTAATAGTATCGAAGAACTAACTAGATGGCGCTAGAGAGATAAACACAAAAGTCAAAAGTTTGATTATAATAAAAAAGCTCGCCATAAACTCAATGAAAATATCTTTATAATATTCATTTTTACCACAGGAATATTTAAATAACATTTGACGCCCCCAGAGTAGGTTACTTCTGTGATACCTACATATCTTTCTTCGTTTTTCGCCAGTAGATTGATAAATAATTAAATTAAACTGATTAAGGCTTAGAGACGTGCATGGAAGACCTAAATGCTACAAATAGTTTCATACTCATCTCATCAATGTGGGTAGTATTAATTTAAATATTAAAAGCAACAACAACAAAGTAATGATTATTCAGTAGGGAAAGTTAGACTGAAAACATTGTAAACAAATTGTATTCAAAGAGGTTGTAAATTGAAATAATATTTTCATAATTCACAATATACTTTATTTAAACAAATAACAATGCTCGCCGCAGGTTCATAATGTTTACCTGCTTCTTACACTATTTTATTACACAGTTCATAAAAGCAACTATAATAAGCTTATAGTACAAATGAGACAGAAGCCAAATATCTAAAATATCAAGGATTTTATTAATATAATAAGTAGAATCAATAATTAATTATACATAATATAAAAAAGTTTATGGTGATGCGTTGGTTGCAGTAAAAGTACGACTTGAAATCAGAAGAAACTTCGGATGTTTGCGCTTGCATTAATGGTATAAAAATAAGTTATATAGTGGTTATATAAAAATAAGTTATAAGTTATAAATGATTACGGTAGGATAGTAAAGTGAAAAAAACATATGTCGGTGTGTAAAATACAGGGTGTAAAAAACTGAAGAACATGCTCAGGCAACCAAAGGATTTGATCAACTTTCCCGAAAAAAAATATTCCCGAAACGATAAAATAAACTCAACACTCCCATACAAATTAGTCAATTCGATCGGACAATTTGTATGAAGAAGTCGAATTTAGTTTCCGTTTCCGAGAAAAGTTTCTTTGGTAAAGTTGCTCAAAATCTTTGAGTAATTTTAGTTTATACTTTTAGTTTTTGATTAGCCGCTACTAATACTTCAGTAACCCTGTATAGGGTCGGGTGGTCGACAATGAACCACAAAAAGTTTGAACACATATTACTTCTCAACGTTACTATATAGGTTTATTTTTTTTTGTGTATTTGGTTGGTGGATTATTAACGAATTAAATTTTGTAACAACAGACGCCATTTGATTCTGTAAAATAAAGTTATCGTTTTTTTTTTTAAAAGTGATCTTTGGTTCACTGTGCACTACCCAGGCGGGTACAATGAACCGGGGGGGTGGGATACATTGAACCACCAAGGAGTATACATTGAACCAGGTCGTATACATTGAACCGGGATCCAAGATACATATTTTGATGGAATTAATTTGTGCAAAAACCACGGTATACTATTAAAACTATTGGAAACGTATATACCCTTTATTGAGGAACCAAAAACTCCAAGAACTCAACCTACTTAAAATTATAAATAAAATGCTTTGACTACTACGAAATGTCATGAAATGAAAAAAGAAATATTTCTGGTTGTTTCCGGGACTTAGATTACAAGAATTGTCCGTTTAAATGTTATTAGGTAGGTAGATAAGAAATGTAGTCATATAAAAACTAAGTACGCAAGAGGAGTCGGATACATTGAACCACTATGTAGGCTACATTGAACCATGGTTCATTGTTGCCGTCTCGAATTTGGTTCAATGTAGCCGTACTACCTTTTTATACTTTTAAGGTTATGTGGCTCGTGTGCTAGGTGTGTGATTGATACACAAATACTTTCAAAACAAGCGTAATACAACACATAAACTAATGAGCATTTGAATAATATATCAAATATAACATAAACAGAGTAGTTTAAAAAAGTTCTCACTCGATATTTTTACGTTTTTCACCACTAATTTATAAAAACACTGCTCACGTGTGCACGCAAAAATGTAGCTTGCCGGCGACTGGGAAGAGGGAAGCGGGGTGTGCAACGGTCTTGTACGTGTAGGTGTGACAGTTTGGCAACATCGCGTTCTTTAGATACCTAGGGTGGCTCATTGTTGCCGTCTGGCTCACTGTCGACCACCCGACCCTAAAGCATCCGATTTATAGATAGCTATGTTATGTTATACTACTATATAAACTCGTTATTTCTAAAGTCTAACAGTGGACTAGTACAATATGTTTAAGTATACCAAATAAGTACCATAATACTTATAAATATGGCCTCTAATAGCTTACATTCTACATTTACCAAACTATTCTTGCAATTTTTATACACAGGAATAAAATATTTTAAGTTTATATATTTAAACGTTTATATACAAGAACCCGTTAGTAAAAAGTGGAATGCGTTTGTAAGATAAGGCGTGAAAAATTCATCTGTCAAGAATTTTAACATAAAGTATTTCGTCCAGTCCATTGGCCTGGAAAAGTCTTGAAAAAAAAAAACTAATTTGTCGGGCTAACTACTATGCGTGCCAAATAAGAATAATAGAATAGGACTGTCAAGACGCCTATTTGCCAAATACAGTCCTATTCTTAATTGGCACGCATCGTAAATATTATGTGAGTGTGAGCAAGATAGCACGACATAACATAATATTATTATGAAGTAATTAGCACCCTTTTTTTCGTCAAGCAGTACAGTATTCTGTGGCACAGTCTCCAACCCCAATGTGCCTCGTAAAACCCGACCGAATTAAACGTAGCTCTCTTGTTTAGCGGAGAAGAGCATGAGAGACTCCATGAGATGTGGTCGGATCATATCGTCGACATCTTTTTGGTGTTGTTGGAACGCGTGCGGGCAGTGCTTGTGTATAGTCCTGAGTGCTTTAAGGCCGTGAATGAGGGTTTGGTCCGGGTCTACGCCTAGGGAGGGCCGAGTGCGGAGGGATCTCACCAGGCGAGTGAGGTGAGACACGACCTCTAGTTGGACCATCTGTTGGGAGACGTCCGGGACTACTGCAAGTCTGCGGCAAAAATAATATTGGTTAGTCTACATTTCCCGTTAAGGGATTTTTATATTTTGACATCATTCATAGTCATTCGTAATAGTTCATCAGCCCTTTCGGCTAATGCCGGTCCATTCTGCAAGTCATGTTGAGTCATGGCCAACGATACAGACGCAATTCATTCGTATTTTGAACTCCAGGATACATGTTTCGGTCTGAACTATTTGTATGGCAGACCATTACTTTCAGAGGTAAACTTTTTTGCTGTTCCACATAATGAAGAGGAATTCGGTGTCCAACGTATCTGACTCATATAAAACCTTAAATTTTTCTACCAATATTAATATATTATGCTTGATTTGGTCCTACGAAGCTGATCGTGAAGAAGAAACAATGGTAAAATAGATTAAGAGATACCATCAATCCATGGTCTAAGAAAACAAGGTCTTCTACTCTGACCACGTGATTTGGCACAAGCCTACGTTATCATGCTGTTCATCCTTGTCGATTAACACGCATTCGACAAAGATGAACAGCATGACGTAGGCTTGTGTCAAGTCACGTGGTCGGAATGTAAGACCTTGTATTTTTAGACCATGCATCAATCCATTTCTGTAGTTATTGTTACCTAGATATAGCCTCGGCGGCGTGGCAGTGCAGACGGGCTTGCGCGCGCAGCTCGGCGGCGCGGGGCGCGAGGGCGGGCGCGCTGCGGGTGAAGCAGACCAGCGCCGCGCTGACCGCAGGCTGACTGCACAGCGACAGCACGCAGCGCGGCACGCGCGACAGGCACGCTAGCAGAGACGCCGTCTGCTCCTGGGAAAAACAATAAACGACGTGACAGACCTAATTTTATCTTATATAGCTCCCTCTTGGTTTTCTGGTCTTCTACCCTTCCCTTTTCTAGAAAAAAAGTTACAAATATGTCAATTTGTCTGTGCACGTTGTATCTTCTAGTTCCTGGACCTGTCTAGTCTAGCAGCTGTAGAACACGGAAAGTGAAAAATTCTCGAATGTACAGTGGTAGGGTGAAGTTGAAGTTTGCCAAATTTAAACTGAAAGATTCGTGAAGATACATATTGTAAGGGGCGCGTCACGGATATTTTATCCTTGTCGAGCGGCTTAGAGAAGCGGCAAAGTGCGTTCAGTATGCATTAGCTCGCCACAGTGTACCGGCTTGAGCCAATGGAAGAATTAAATTAAATACACCTGGCAATAAAAAAAATCCTATATATCAATATGAATACATAAATATGATTTATTTCTTTCTTTCTTTCTTTGGTATCTAACCTGCAAGAAGACCGAGATGTTCGGTCCGCGCCTCTTCACGGCATCCAGCAGTCGTTCGACGGTGCGGTGTGTTGCCATCACCGCCACGATGTCTGACCGGGCCTGCTCCTCCTTCTTCTCCAGTTCCAGCTCCCGTACTAGGTTCACTAAACACGCCGTGCAGAGAAGCAACAGCTGACAGCATTCCGTCCGGGATAGCAGGCCTGCAAGAGAGATAGATAGTTAGAAAGGATAAGAACAGACATTCAGACGATATTCCAGAATTGACATGATAGAGTTGGTTGAATGATAGTTTGGTTCAGTATTGGGCGTCGTCGTGCAGCCCGGTGAAGCTTTATACGTCGATTTTGCTAAGTGTAGGTCAATAAGTCAAACAAAATAATCATTTATTTATTATAGAAAGCTATTATGGGGCTATCGTCGTTATCAGCATATAATATTATTAGCTCGCGGTTAAATAGGATATAAGGGTCTCTAAATCACTCAGAAATTATTATGGGGCATGAACTGCTTTTTAATCGGGCACGGTAATAAAAATTTGGTGTTCCTTTTATGAACTTGATCTCTTTTGTTGGGTAAACTCACTTAGAAAAAAAAAAACAAAATAAAAGATTCATCATCAACAGCCTAAACGTGCCCTCTGCTGAAGCCATTAAAAAAACTACCTCCATCTGAAGTCCTTAAAGAAATATTACAAGAGTACAAAGTTCCTTGTATTGGATCCAGATGTAGTTACCTACCTACATAGATATTACATCAAATCAGTGACGAAATCGATGTCGAAAAAGTGTTATCGCGCGTATCTATTGCTAGCTATCCATTGATTTGAGATTTGATAAAAGGAAAGGTTAGAAAGCAATCGCTGTAACCGGCGATGGAGTAGGCAACAAATATGCGACGCGTGCTATCCAGGGCGACGCAGCGGACGCCCTAAAACCTCCAAGATTTTTACTCACCAGTAATATGTTCGACGATGGTGTCCAGATAGAGGTGCAGTTGTGTGAGGTCGTAATGCCCCCGGAGCCAGGGCGCGGTGATCTGCGTCAGCACCGTGATGGCTTCGCGCATTTGCGGCTCAGGGTTCGACCGGTCTGATAGGATGTCCGACAGGATCTCAATACCTCCGCCCTGGGGGCAAAGATATCTTTAAAATCTGATGCAAGGGAGGTTCTTCCGTGATTTAAGGATTTGAGCAGTCGATTGCGTCATAGTTTTTAATTGAAATGAAAATATTGCGCATCCCTTGTTTAATAATTCAGATTTACGCACTAACTTTTCATTAGGTTTAATTAGCAAGCAAACTCAGGTACATTTTGCTTGCCATATAAACCTAATGAAGGTTAAAGAATTAAGGTTTATAGAAGTGTAGATACATCAGTCCAAACCTGTGGTTCAACGTTGAACCACGGGTTGGGAGTGAGATGCATATATACATCAGTACAAATCGATGGAGGTTCATTGCATGTATGTATAGGTATATATAAATAAATAACACATGCATGCTAGGAGTGAGGCGTATTTATCGAAACAGGTAAATGGAACAGGTATTTACATATCCCTGTTCCGTCCTGTTCCGCGAGGCACAAAATACCTGTTCCACAAAATATCGACCGATATTTTGTCACTACATGTACTGCGGAACACATGTTCCCAAAATACCTGTTCCACAAAATATCGACCGATATTTTTGTCACTACAAGTTCCGCGGAACACATGTTCCACCAAATATCGACCGATATTTTGTCACCACAGGTACCGCGTAACATATGTTCCAATGGCACGCTGGTACCCCGCTTCACTGTTTCTCCGGGTGGAACCGTTCCTACTGCAGTTCCAGTTCCAGTACGAGACCGCGAACTGTTGTGTTATTTTTTGTTTAGTTTTAAAACTTTTTTGTTTCTATATTAATGAAATTCGGTTTGAGACAATGTTTTAACACGGAGACTACAACAAAATTGCAAAAGTGTTAAATATCAAAGATAGCGCTGAACTTTTTTGTTACTGGACCGATTTTAATAAAAATCGTTTAAGGACAATGATTAACATGAAAAATAAAAAATGGAAGATGGCGGATTTTTTTTACTATCTGATTTTATTGTAGTCATAGACAACAATTTGCATTGTTGTTTTGACCAAAATTGCAAATTGTGACAAAAATCAAATATGTCAGTCACTCTCGGTTAGGACACTAACGAAAATATAACCGTATTTAACTGGCAGATATTCAAAAATTTAAAAAAGTGCTGAACAGGCCTTTTAAACGGTAATTTTACTAAAAAAGCTTGGAATATGGATACTGATATTTAGATAACAGGTATTTGGAACTGTTATTTTTTTGGAACTGGAACAGTGATAACAGGTATGCGATTTTACCTGTTACAACCCACCTCTAATGCATGCGTGCTATGTGCGGAGGTTTTCCTTTATATTTTTGATTAACCTAATGGCGCTACATATAATAAAAACTACGAACCTTTAAAGAGATTTCCGTAATAAATACAAAAACAATGTTAAAGTAAGTCAAGTTCTAACGCAATAGAAGAGGAGGATATAAAGTTCAAGAGTGTTTATAGAATAATATTATTACTAATAATAAAATAACTGATAGCGGATATTAATAGGTTTTCCCTGGTTCTGTTTATTATAGTCCATTTACAACAGTGTGTCAACGTAATAATAATTTTTACTCATACATTTCATTACTCATCCTATCACATATTAATCCAGTTGCAAGTCAGTGTTTCGTAAATATCTTTTGCTCCGTAAATATCTTATATCAGTAGAAGTTGTTGCAACATCCGAACTGCAAAAGTGGATGGGAACTATAGAGCAGTATCTCACCGAGGTATGCTCTATAACTAGTGAGAGTACAAGTAAATTGAACTCGGACCAAAAATTGCGGGTAAACAACCTCTGCCGCAAAGTTGGACATGGAGTGTCGCAAATGGCTGTACACTATCAGTCATTAAAGCAGAAAGCGATACATGCTCAGACCACTATACAAGCCTTGAGGGAAAAGGAAGAACTAGCTCAAGATATTTTGGAAATCAAACAGTTCATACATAAAGAGACCACTAAAAAACCAAAACAGGAAGCAACCTCATTTGCCGAAATTGTAAAGAAAGGCCCAAATAATTTCATTCGCCCTAATCCATTTAGTTCTGTAGCGATATATCCCAATGACCAACAAAAAACTAGTGACGAGACCAAGGAACTAGTACAAAAAATTATTCGCCCCGAGGCCATGAAACTTCATGTACGTGGATTACACAAGACCAAAAATGGAGGAGTAATTATTAGCACAGAAAGCAAGAATGACATTGAGAAACTTAAACAGTCTACACAACTCAAATCATCTGGACTAACTGTAGATGAACCGTCAAAGCGTAGACCTAGAATTACAGTGTTTGGTGTACCTACATCACTAACTGAAAACGAGGTTCTTAATTGCATATACGAGCAAAATCTTACCGAAAAGATGCCTTCTTTGACCCGTGATTTTTTCCTTAGCTCTATTAAGATAAGCCACAAATCGGGCAAAAAGGACATGGACACTTGCAATTACATAATTGAAGTCCCTGCTGATATTCGAAAAGCTCTCATCTCTCAGGACAGGATTTTCATTAACTGGTCGTCTTGTTCGGTAAGGGACTTCACGTTGGTCACGAGATGCTATAATTGTCATCAATACGGCCACGCTGCCAGAACTTGCAAAGACGCAAAACCTACCTGCGGCCACTGCGGAAAACTAGGTCACCAGACTTCGGACTGCGCTGACAAAAATGAACCACCGAAGTGCGCGACATGCTTACGCTATAAAAAACAAAGCAATCATAAAACGGGTGACCCTGATTGTCCAGCTAAGAAAAATTCCGAGTATAGATATATAAATTCAATAGATTATGGGGGCGCCTAAGAGCGCCGTCTTATATAACTTTATAAGCCTTTATATAGCCTTTATACAGCAAACTCTATTTTAAGTGTTAATTTATTATGAATAACGTAATTGATAATATTGATAATTTTAATTTAAGTAGCGTTCACAGTTGTCTCGCTGAACAGTGCTCTACACTGATTACACAGTCAGGCAGCAAACTAAAAGTACTTCACCAAAATATCAGGAGTATTAACTGTAATTTTGATAACTTCTGTACACTTCTTTCACAACTGAACATAGAATCAGATATCATTGTTTTGACTGAATGTTGGATTTCGTGCGTCAATAAATTACCATCACTATATGGCTATGTCTGCCACAGCACAGAAAAATATCATAATCAAAACGATGGTGTTGTTGTTTACTATAAGTCACACTTAACACCTATTGTGCAGCATGTAAACCTGACAGAAGCCACAGCTTTGACAATTCAATTGGACAGTTCTACACTAATAATAGGTATCTATCGGCCCGACTGCTTTAAAAATGCTGACCCTTTTATACTATCACTGCAAAATTTATTAAAAACCTATCATAACTTCCATAACATTATTATCGTCGGCGACATAAATATAAACATAATACCAAACAATACAGACCGTAACTTCAGTACATACATAGACACACTTACAATTGAAGGACTATTTTTGGCATATGACATTCCAACCAGAGGAAAAAACTGTTTAGATCATGTTGCTCTGAAGACTAAATGTAAATCAACCAACTTCGTAATACAGTCAACTGTCACAGATCATGCAGCTACACTCTTGTGTTTAGATTGGGGGAAAAATAGTACAATCCCAAATAAGTTAATAAGCCGTATTAATTACGACAAATTTGCACAGGAGTTTAAATCTTATGATCTGACTAATCTTTATCTATTAGAAGATCCTGACGAAGCTATGAGTAATCTAATTAAACTACTAAAAAAAGCTGCAACAAATAATTCTTATTTGTGTAAAACATCTAACAAAATACCAATAAAACCCTGGATTACCCCTGGACTACTGCGTTGCATTCAAAATCGGGACAAATTACACAAAAAGGTCAAAAATGACCCCGATAACATTATTTTGGCTAAAACGTACCGTCGTTACCGAAACTTCTTTAATTCGCTATTAAAAAAACTCAAACGAAAATATGATAAAGACCTTTTGCAAGCTGCAGGAAACAATAACAAACGAATTTGGACTGCGATCAAACAGATATCTAATCTAGGCAAAGAAAAGAGCTCTTCTTTAGGACTTCTCACCTCAACTAAATCCCAAACTGTCGCTATCAATGAAGTTAACCTCTTCTTTCGCAACATCGCCCAAAATCTTTGTGAAGCGATCCCTCAAACACCCCCTCACCCTATTTCAAGCCATACTGTTAACAATATTAATTCCTTTGTGCTCTATGATATCACTGAGCAAGAAATTGAAAACCAAATCCTTGCACTTAGAACAGATTGCGCAGTGGGATGTGATGAAATAAATGCAAAAATGATAAAGTCTGTTAAGAATGTCTTAGTTCCCATATTAACTCACATTTTCAACCAATGCTTGGAAAAAGGAGTTTTCCCGTCTGATCTCAAAAAATCTATTATATGCCCCATTCACAAATCAGGAGCTAGGAATTCAGTTAACAACTACAGGCCTATTTCCATACTTCCTACCTTATCTAAGGTACTTGAAAAAATTATAAACAATAGATTAGTTAAGTTTCTCGAAAAAAATAACCTACTGTCAAGCAACCAGTATGGTTTTCGTGCTGGTAAGTCAGCCGAAGATGCTCTTCTGACTTTTACTAATTCTATAGCCAAAGATCTTGACGACAAAAAGAAGTGTATCACTATATTTCTTGATCTAGCAAAAGCGTTTGATACAGTTTCGATCCCTATCTTACTAAATAAACTTGAAACTATGGGCATTAGGGGAGCGCAGCTCAATTTGTTTAAAAGTTACTTATCAAACAGAACCCAACGCGTTAAAATAGAGAAACTTTTGAGTGATGATCTTCCAGTTTCTCACGGTGTCCCTCAAGGAAGCATTCTCGGACCCACACTGTTTTTATGCTACATAAACGAATTATGCGAGGCAAATATTGATAATTGTAAAATTGTTTCTTACGCAGACGATACCACTCTTACTTTCACAGCGGACACTTGGGCAGACTCCTTTTCGATAGCTCAAAATGGATTTAACACTGTTTCACATTGGCTCGCTGCCAATCGCCTTACGCTAAACTCAGATAAAACTACTTTTATGATGTTCTCTTTTATCAACAAGCCTACCAGTAATGATACTTTTTCTAACGCCTCTATAATCTCGCATAAATGTTCCTATCCTCCGCGCACTGACTGTGGGTGTTCTCCTATTTTGAGCACTGACTCAACTAAATATCTTGGTATAATCATAGACAATAACCTGACATTCAATGAGCAAACACGCAGTCTTGCCAAGCGTGTTAGGAAAATAACCTATGTCTTCAAGCAATTACGACACGTTGCAAGTACGAAATTAATTAAACAAATATACCAAACACTATGCCAATCTTTGTTGACTTATGGAATAACATGCTGGGGTGGAACTTCCAAGACACATATTTTGGTCGTTGAAAGGGCTCAAAGACTTATACTAAAAGTTAGCCATTTCAAACCCTACAGATTTCCCACTAAGACGCTATATGAAATTTCAGGCGTTTTGACTGTCAGACAATTGTACATACTGCATATAATATTAAAACAACATTCCCTTGTTTCCTTCTCCTTAGTCAATAAAAATAACAAGCGAAATAATGCTGTTTGCCCCACGGTGAGATGTAGAACTGTCTTTATGAATAGGTTTCTTATCTCACTAGGTCCTAGGCTTTACAACAAAATAAATAAAGAACTCAATATTTTTGGACTCTGCAGATTCGACTGTAAAAATATACTGACTGACTGGTTGCAAAAACTTGACTACGATGACACTGAAAATCTCTTATCTATATTAAAGTGAAATCTAGATTCCCGACAGACATTAATAAACCAAATCAGCTGTTATGAACACACACAACATGCATAAATTATTTTGTATGTACCATCAACACGAAAATCAAATACAGTCCTTACTTTGTTTTTATTAGTTTATAGTATTTATGTAGTTCCTAATATGTAACTTATTAAGCGCTGACGTGTTATAATGCGGCCAACGGCCTTAACACAGGCATTTTACATGCTTAGCTTGGTCGTTGGTTTGCTATTACATAATATACTTAGTACATACCTAGCTCTATTTTTAGATAATAAGAGTTTATGTTGTATATTTTTGATGTATGATATTTTTAAATCAATAAATTATTATTATTATTATTATTATTATTATTATTATTATTATTATTATTATTATTTATTATATTATTATTATTATTATTATAAATTATTATTATTATTATATTATCAGTCACTGTTCGGTTACCACATATATATATTTTTTATAAACAAGTCACATTTATCTCAGTTGGCCATTTTATCGCTAACCTATAATAATACTGTTTGGTTAGTTTGTTTGGTTAGCCAGAAGGTATTTCGAAATGAGTACTTGAAGACTTGTTCATTTGTAGGTATCATTAAGTATCCTTTTTACTCAATACCGACTGTATAATGACTGCGTAAGAACGACTTATTCAGCTCAGCTAGCAGTTCTGTAACATAGCTCATCCTTCCGTAATAAATTAAGCAAGGATTACCGTCGAATGTATACAGAAACTATTAGCAATGGACTTTGTTTTAAAATCCCGGATAGCGAATTCACGTTCAAGGAAACCAGAGGACAATGCACTGGCAACAACGCTAATTCTGCTCCGTCAAGTGGAACTCCACACAATACCTCATCGAATTTGCAGCATTCAAATGTTTGTGATCTCGACACGCTAGTTGAAGACACAATATTATTTATACAGACATACTGAAGTTTAATTAAAAATAAGTTCATGAGAATGAAAGGTATTAAAGCCCGAAAAGGTAATATTGGCAAAAACATTCCTAACTAAATTTACTACTATTTACCCACTTAACTGTAAGTAAATCAACAGAAAACACGTTGTCTTGTCAAACTCTGATAGTCATCATTATCGTTTTTACAAAGATATCTATGTAAGGAAATTTCGCGTAAGATTGTAAAATATGTCATCAAAACTTACCTCTTCAAATTGTTTGACAGCATCCCCAGTGACGCAGACGGTTGCAAGGGCTCTCAGTGATAACGCTTTTATAGAGCTCTTGTTGCTCTCAATTATAGCTGTTAGCAGAGCCCTGGGCACTCCGCAGTCCACGAACGGCAGCTCCGTGATGCTTTTGATTATCTTGGAGCATTTCTCGTGAAGGGACCCTTCGGTGTTCTCAGTCAGCATGGCTAAATGCCCGATGGAGGTCAAAGTACTCTTCAAAATCATATCCGAAGGTGGCTCTTCGATTATGGAGACTAACGTCTGTAACAAAAGCATGGCTGTATGATACGACAGAAAAAATACATAAAAAATGAACCTGTCCCTTTGATTACTAAATAAATAAATAAATAAATTACTCCGATATACCCTGTCTGTATTAGCGATGATACGTTTTTAAATACGACCAGTGAAATCTATTAAATTAGTATTCATACGTCGGCAAATCGATGCATTTCATAAATAACAGATATGTTTAGTTATGCATAGAAAATGAAGGTACGAAAGTGAAAGTTCATAAAATGCTAATTAAATTTAGTACCTTGGGATTTTATTTCTAATAAATTTCACTGTTACCAATTCTAGTTAATAATTTTGCGTCACGTAATTTTCCGTGTTTGAGTGATGGCGGTAAAAACAAAAGTTTTTAAATTTTATTGTCCTTATATGACAATGACATGTGGTGTGGTGATTATTGGTATTTATATTCATTGGGAACTACCACGATGAAAGCAGTTGAAGTTCTTAATAATATGTTATGAAGACATACTTTGGCAGCTTTAGGCAAGTTTCGAAAAATATTGTGGTTTTGCTTTATCGTTTTCCTTTGTTATTTTATTATTTACAATTATAGGTAACTGATTCATTATTGCCATACAACCTACAACTACAACACGTATCATAATTTAAGTACAACATGCATCATAAGAAAAATTACATTTCCACATAAAATAAGTCGTTACCTTCATTTGTTGTACTAAAACAGCTTTGGTCGTCTCCAAAAAGATTTCGATGAGAGCATCCAAATGCTTCATCACTAGATTCCACTCCGTGTTGCTTTCATTTAGTTCCAATTTGACATCCTCTCCTATATCTATCAGCTTCTGCAAGTAGATCTGGAGTGATTTCTTGATCTTGTCCCAGCGTTCTGGAGTTTCTCCTGGAGGTTTCGTGTTTAGCGTTATGCTGTGGGTTAGCACGAATTCGTTGATGTTCGCTACCAGCAGACAAATCTGTTCCTCGCTTGCTAAATTTTCTTCGACTTGCCTACAAAAAAAGGAAAAGTGAGGCTATTAACTAACAAATAGCAAATAAAAGTAGTTCATAGTCCATGTAAGTAGTTCTCGCCGGTCGTTTTCATGCCAATTTTCATCGCAATGCATTCAGGCGACTGGATTTGAAATAATAACTAATAAGACGTCACACGAATGATATTTTAGATTTAATTTTCCATATAAAACATGGACGAAAATTAATCAATTTATGCTAACCGCGCGTTTAATATCAAGTAACAGGCTATTTTGCAAGAGTGCATCTAATTTCAATGTAAGCCTTAAGACACTTGATGGCACCAGCCCCTTGAATATAGCATTCACCAAACGTGTTAAGCTGGTTCTTTTGCATAATCCACGCACAACTGTCGAGTACATAGGTGCAAAATTATTGCGAATGGTACAGCGCACTTAATAGCGCCAATTTAACCCCAAGATTCCTGCATTTATAACCATTAAAGCTTCGTGAACCGAGCATGTATATATCAGTTTCAATGTTGGCTGTTAATGTGTTTATAATGAGGCTCACCTTATGACGTCACTGTATTGGTGAACTATGATCTGGCCGTGTGTTTGCACCTTCTTGATGTTGCCGGTGATCGTGGCTGAACTAGCCGAGACCATTGCCTTCATCTCAGCGCCTAAGGGCTTGCTCTGCAGTGTAGTCATGCATTCGTTTTCACATGATCCAACCAAATCGCAAAGCCAGTATTGCACTGGTTCAGGTTTCCTCTCACACATGCGTTCTAAATTTGTCTGGTCTATACTCCTTTCTCGATATAAAATCTCATCTTGGTTGTTGAGTACCACTCTGAAACGTAAATTAAATATTTATTTGATATTCAAAATAATTTTAAGAAAAATATTATGTATTTCAATAAGAATTGTTAATTTAATAGTCTGACTACTTAACATTAAACCTGTCTATTAAAATTAAATTACAAAAGTATAATTAACATTTCTGACTAAAATGATTTTATTTAATAGCTATTCAGAGTATAAATAGTGCAACTTAGAGTATAAATAGAATAATTTCTGGGAGTGCAACTGTAAAATAAAAAAATATCTTACCCGCTGCTGTTGAAGTTGTCCAACAATTTGTACCTCAGCGACCTCTTATTGCTCTTTTGTCCATTCATGTATTCCTGAGGAGGCAACATTTTAGGCGTAGAAGTGCAACCTAGGTCCATTTTGATATCGTCAAAATTCAACTCATCTTTTAATTTCTCTCTTTTCGAGTCATTTTTCAAGTCCTTATTGCTTTTTGAATCTGTTTCATATGAAGGCTGTTTATCTTGGAATTGTGGAGGAGGAGTTAAACTAATGTTCTTCAGACATTCGTCATCGTCAACATAGTCTTTAGCATTTGAATTTATGTCAACAAGTCTTTCGTTATAATTAGGTATAAGCAGCTCTTGTTCGGGGTGTCCAACTATAACCCAAGAGTTTTGCTCAGAAACTCTGGGCAAGCCGAGAGATGGCACTCTGCTACCATCTAATATACCTCCAGCATGAGTTTCTACTACACCAGGTTTTTCTCTTTTACCAGGGAAAAGCCTTAATAGTTCTCTTTTATCCACTTTATTTCTTTGTTTTGCTTTTAGGCCTGGTTTTTTGCTAGGCTTTAGATGTAGGCTATCTACGACATTTTTACCGAGAATTGCTTTTGTGGGTTTGTGAATCTCTTTGCCATTATTTTGCACTTCCTCGGCTATAATTTCATCTTCGTCTATGTGACCTAAGGAATGGTATCCATCCTGAATGTCAAGAATTTGTTGATCAAGCCGCTGGGCTTCGAAATTAAGTGATTTGTTTAGTCTGTTTCTTTGAAATTTAGGTGTTATTGATATTGGAACATCGTCATCATTAGAAATACTTCTTCGATAATTGTGTTTCGCTTTTGATGTCCTTTCAGTTGGTGTGTAAGATACATTAGATATTGGTGTCCGGACTCGAGGCTGATTATTAACAGCAATTTCATTGTTATCAGCTAATTTTATATATTCTAGACTTTCATCCGACTGGTTTCTACTAGTTTCTAAATCCTTTACTTTCGCTACTTTACTAACTTTGGCAATACTTTCTGTGCTCGATACAAACGACTTAATAGGATATTTTTTCGATGGGCTTATTACATTTACATTTTTAACAGGTATATCTTTGGTGTCTTTTACTATTGCACTTTTGTTGGGAGTATTTTCTTTATTGCTTTCATTAGTTGGAGGAGTTACTTTACCGTCTAACTTATTATTTATTTTTACAGAGTTAGGTGTTTTCGGTGAGATTATTTTTTCTATATCCTTGGATTTCTCAACATTAATGTTTCTTGGAGTAGGATATTTAGGTTCTGTTTCGCTTATTTCACGTTGCTCTTGGTCGTTGTGTTTGTAATACATCTGCAATTCGTAAGGAGCCTGTATTACACTGCTACTTCTAAATCGTGGTTTCGGTGTTGGAGCACCAGTACTCAGAACCTCTTGCATTTTGGGGCTATCCACAACGTCTTTGCTAGGAGTATTTTGGAAATCTTTGACTTGTTTCACTGTAATATTTTCATTATTGTTAGAATCACTGCTGCTTGAGGACTTATTCTTGCTCTCATTGTTTTCAGGAGACGGATAATACTGCGATGGAGGAGGGGAACTATCGGAATCCGAGAATCCAGAATCCTGGCTTTTGTGGCTGCCAGGACTGCCCTGTCTCAATGGCCACTGGTTGACCTGAACGTTGTTTGGTTGCACCATATTTTCCAGGCTGTTGTTTCTTTCTACATGTTGATTAGCGATCCAGTGTGGTAGTTGAGGCTCCCAGTCGGGGTCGTCGCGTGGCGGGTTCTGGGGGACAGGACTCCCGATGTTAGGAGGTGCGTCGCCCCACCAGACCTTGCTGCGCGATCGTTGGAAGTTCGACATCCTGAAACAAAGAGTTATTGTAAATTACTCGTGGGAAGGTGACGGGGTGTAACGATCGCCCAAAATGACGTAATTTCTTGTTCCATTATAATAAGACTATACTTCGGTGCGCTCGACGGTGCGTGACCAGTTCTTTGGGCGAGGGCAAATTATCTATTTAGTTTTGTTTTTTGTTGAATAGTCATGGGAATTCACAGAATTTGTATGTGCTCGTAATCGTCTTCGTATCCTTCAAGATGTATAGTAACAAATCGCGTCCCCAACATGAATAATATCGTCGGTAAGTATAATACTAGACGAGCAGATGTTAAAAACCGTTGCAGAATCTTTTGTGTTGCAGCGGTGTGCAGGCCATTCATACCGTGATTTTTATTCCCCTTTTAGTAAGTCATAGGGGTCACTCTGTTCTGGTTATAGTGATAATAATATTATAACGCTCTTAATTGTAGTTTAGCATGTACTCGCTATAATAGGTATGTTGAAGATTATTACTGGTCTATAAACTAAAAATTGTTTTATATTTTCCAACCTAGTAATTCCAAAACGCGGAAATCAATACACTTTTTCTTGAAGAATTGAAGCGTAGCAATACATGAGTGAATTGATTAGCTCTCTCTCACAACTCGGTAGGCCAGTTGCGGTTGTCTGTGAGTCAATGCGGTACATCTGAATCATAGTCAGTTTAGTAAATAACAGCTGGGTCCGTTTATTTTCGCTTAGACTAGTAACTGCAACTTTACTTTCGGGAGCTGAGACGAGATGAGTCAGGTTTGTTATACGAGCATCGGTAGCGTATGGTTGGGGCATTAGCCACCCAGTTGCAAAATGCCGGTTTGACCCTGTCATGTGCTAATATGATTTTTTTTTCAGTCTAGTCTAGTGTTTTTTAATGTCCAAAAATCTGCGTAGGATCACAGAATACCAAATAGTAGTCCCTAGTACGATGAAGCTTTTTACGAGTAGGTAATACATTTATAACATGATCCTGTGTACGATGTTACTTACCTATAGATTTTGTGTTTAGCTAATAATAGCCAGTAAAGATAGTCAGGTTAGGATGTCAGGTAGTCGTAGATATGTTTGCAGTGATAAATTCACTTACCACTGTGAATAACGTAGGTAAAATTATGGTAATGCGTTTCTGATCTCAAACGGATATAAGTACCGAGATATCGATGAGTAACTTATATAAAATGTATGTGTAATGGAAGGAAGAATTAGCACATTTGTTTACTTAGATAGATATGGTATGTAATGTAGATGTCTGTAAGTTAGCCGGGAAAGTTAGAAACTGCCAACATGCGATCTAGGATTTCCGGCCCATTTTACAGCAATATTGAGAAAGCATTTACATAGTTGTAATTATAGAGTACCAATTCATTCATTTAATACAACCAAACACAACACAACCAAAGGGCGCATGTTGAACACGTTTTCACATTTTATAATCTTACGGAGTGGTCAAATTAGTGGTAGATAAGCCCGAAAGTTTTGTAAAAACATTTTTAAAGAAACTCATATTTTGACAGTACCTAGGTAGGTATGTATATTTTTTCAATCTCCATACGGCTTCTTGCGTTTCTTGCCTTTGCACAATAAAAACTGCGACGCTATTGTCAACTTTTTATGCCACGTGGGTTATTTTTGTCAACGGCAGTATGCTAAGCATTGAAATACTGTTTTGAAAATAATATGCATTTTTTTTGCCAAATATTGATCCTAGCGTGATCCTAGCAGGAATAATAAAATAATAGATTGTTCTCGCAATTGTATCTACACATTTGCTACCTATCTATACCTACATAGCACTAGATATTCGAATCCAGTAAGGAATTTCGAATAGGTAACTAACATGGAGTTCTGGGTAGCTACTAGCTATCTATCTGATTAGAATTCTGCGAAGCTGCGGTTAACCATTGCAAAGTGCTGTGCGGTAGGTCCTCTAAAGATAATAAAAATTATATTACAGCTTGTAGTTTTGCTTGATTGTAATTTTATTATACTATGGAAAATATACATAATAATATATTTTTTATACGAAAATGACATTTGAGATACATACAGCCTGGTGGCTGGGTTCATAAGTTTGCTGCTGTTGTTGGTTGGAGAACCATTCTAAGCCAGTAACTACACGGGGAAAGATCTGGTAATTAATAGTATATACAGATAGGGGGAGGCCTTTGTCCAGCAGTGGACGTCTTTCGGCTGAAATGATGATGATGATGACAGATAGGGGGCCGACTTCGATTGGCGACAAGCTGCACAGAGGGAAATGGCGAAATCTTCTATCGGAGGCCAAGAACTTTTTTGGGGTCCCTAACCCGCTGGGTTAAGTAATAAAAAAAAGGACACAAAATTTTTGTTACCTAGTTTTTCAGGTTACTCCACTTGTGCACTGATTTTAGCAAGTGGAACTCACACCCAGCGCTTCAATTAACGGTATTAGATACCATTTCAGCCCTCGACCTGTATTGTGTATTGACGTATGGTATGTTACTGCGAAGAGCTAATGATGTGTAATGGCTACTAATTGACTCAGCTAACTGGAGTCTACTACTTTTAACAGGATTACGTCGTTATGTCAGACTCTTTAAGACGATGAAGTCCGTAGGTCGACGTTTAGGTTTTGGCAAGTCTTGTTGGGGTATTATTATGGTATTATGGTTAGGTAAATTTAGGAACAAGGTAAGCGTTCAGTAAAAGAATAAACAAAATCAAATTGTTTGACACAAACTTTGCTGTTTGATGATTTATGTTATGCGAGGATGTATATCAAACGTTTGATAACCTTATTATTCATTCTATGGTTAGGTTAGGTAATTTTTTAACAGATACAATTTTACTTAATAAACATATGAATATACACAAAAAGCATGGTTTAATATTAAAAAATTGTCTACCTTTGTAATGAGTGTACTCATTACAAAGGTAATACGTAAAAGAGTACGATCGATCTAATTGAATATAGAAAGATTACATAACATAAGGTGTATGTATGTGGTGAGAGGAAAATAAGAGTTATATGAGCGAGCAGTAAATAACAAGAAGAGGATACATTAACATAAAGAGGCACTTCCAATCAAATCGCGGAGTTATAAATAATCTTCGGATGGATGGATTTACGTAATTTTTGATTAAAACATTGAGGAAGAGGTCGTGTTCCAATTTACAAACGAAGTATGTTGAAAGGAGGTCATTGTATCAGTCAGTAGATGAAACCTGTTTTTGCGGAAATTTACATCTTCACAATACTATGAGTATTTTTAACATCCGTACATTTAAAATTATACAAAATGTACTATAAATCACAAACAGGGCCAGGTTATCTTGACAACCATTTAAAGACAACCGATTCTAAAGAAATTTTTACTATTCTGTAACCTAAGTTCTAAAGTTCATAAATAGCTACTACAGAGAAAGGAAGGAAGAATTATTTTTTTGGGTAGCATAGAGAAGTAATACATGCAAATCTTAAGGGCAGTCATTGGTTGAAAGAAATTCTGTCAACTAGCTGAGTTGCGGGGGGGGGGGGTTGTTTCGGGGTTGTGATTGCTCCAAATGTCATGCAGCTTTCTATTGGTGACTTTCTATTGGTCGAAACCGACGGAAAACAAAAATATATCAGTGCTAAATCAAATATGTGTTGACAGGATCGTGTTGCCTTATTTTGCGTCTCTCATGTACTCATTGGTAGCTACGTAAAAATAAAATAGGTAATGCTGTTAACTTGGAAGTTTTTATTTATGTGGGATGCGGGATAACGGCATGTGACACACTGGTTCTGGCGGTTATTTTTTGATAGCATCTTTAACAGCACATTTTGTTATTTCTGGCTCAATCTCTTGTAATTTTTAGAACTGGCCAGAAAAATAAAGATAAAAAAACAATGTAAATTATCAACATCATTAAAAAGCCTAAACGTTTACATAAACACGGTCTTGAGAAACGTGTGAATTGCTTCGGAAGACCTTGTATGTTTTTATCATTGCTGGTAGTAAGACTGCGGCCTTCGATTGTGATAGGACTTAGTACTCGGCCCTTGTCGACTTCCCTCTTTTCTGTTATGTTGCCTTGGTACTTTCATAGCGCTTCTTTAAAGACTATTTTTTAAATTTTTAATGCTTGCTTATCCTTCAATTTCTTTTTTAAATTTTAATTTTATAAACACAGCTAAAACTAAACAGGGGTGTTTGTTTATAACGAAATTTCGTCTACATAATTTAAACACTATCTTATCAATAAAGTATATCTATTCTATTCTATGTATCAAGGCAAGGATTGCACATATCAAGTATTTACCAAAGTGTCTGCCTCTAGGATTGCAATAAAATTGGTAAACATGGTTGTGATTGGCACTTTTGGTTTCGATTTGAGCACAAGTTACGTGGGAACCATCCATCGATTGGACACGGCCCAGGCGAGACATGCGAGCTAAATAAAATTACTCGACTATTGTTATATTTTGTAATAGATATTGCACAATACCATCAAAATAATTTCAGAATATTAAAAGAATTAAGAATTTTTTAACAAGAAAAAAAAAACCTACTTTTATCAATCGACAAACCAAAAACAAAAACAAATCGACAACAAACACCGTTTATTTTAATTTGCTTCATTTTATATTTTGCTTTGCTAGTTCATTACACTAGGCAACACTCAAAATTTCCCGGGAAAAATTTATAGCGTATTTTATAGATAATCAGGTATCTAATATCAGAAAAATAATAATTTATTTCAATCACGTATAGAATAGGAAATAACTAAATTTCTTTTTATACGGAAATAAACGATCGCCTCAGTATGAAAGCCTTATAAATCAAATGTTAGATGCTTATAAAGAATTGGGTTGCAATATGTCATTAAAGATGCACTTTCTGCACTCGCATCTAGATTTTTTTAAAGAAAATCTAGGTGCAGTGAGCGATGAGCACGGTGAGCGCTTCCACCAAGATATTGCTTCAATGGAAAAGCGTTATCAGGGAAAATGGACCACTGCAATGCTTGCAGACTACTGTTGGTTTTTGATTAGAGAGACACCAACCTCTTCTTACAACAGACAGGCCAAAAGGACAAAAACTAGTTTATTTTTTATGTCTCAATAACACACTTACTTCGAAAAGTTGTTTAAATTAAAAATAAAATTCTCTTTAAAGCTATACGTGACTGGGATGTTTTATTTCCTGTTCTAAGTTTTCTATTGCATGGCGGTTCAGAATCACACAATCAGATCTCTGGGAAAAAATAAAAGATTTTTTTTGTTGCCTAGTGTTATTTTTTTCTAATTTACCTTTTTAGAAAATACACACTGATTTCTTTAGTAACTTACTATCTTATAACAGTTATAAGCTTTTATATACCTTCATAGTTTGTATTTAATCGACTAAACTTAAATTCTAATTGTCTTAAGTATATGTACCCATACTAGTTATTATAGTATTTATTCAACTGAATTAAGTTCAAGTCCGGTGAAGCTTGATCGTCGTACTTTTTTGACTCAAGCATAGGACAATTAAAAAAAAATCAGTTCGAAGTTGCATACCCTTTAGAGACTCAAATAATTTACTAAATATAAAGTTACATTTTGTAGGATTGGTACTGAAATTAATATTCATATTTGACCTCGAGGCCAAGGTCAAATTACAAAATTATACATCGTATAATATTAAGCAACTAAGACCAACACGAAGTTGAACACCTATTATACAGTCCATTTAATAACACACTTGCAGTTCATATTAAATTTTAACTAAAGTAATGTAATTTTGTTTCAATTTCCTAACTTTAATTGCAGTGGGTGTTACATAAAAACTAAATTAATATTTTTAACACATTCGATCACGATTATTCGGATCAATAAAATCGATGTAAGCGTGCCATGAAATATTTATAGTTAAGGCTTTTTTACACCGGTGCTTTCTTTGATATGTTAACTTCTTTACTATTACATTTTACCTATAGCTGACAGCTTAAACAACTGCACTTGTTTTGTATTTTATTTTAGTCTAGAAATGCAACTGTATATAATTGAACAATATCTACGATACCATCGTAGGTACTTTGTACAAATTGTAGGCACACATGGCTAGTATTTCTATTCTATATTTGTTATATAATACTTAGATAAGTATTAATAATTTTTTTATTGCGTATGATATTTATGTCCTTCACGATATTTTTCAGTATCGACGCGCTAGGCCGTGGTCCTAGACGCGTTGGTATATGACTTTTTTTTTGGGGTAGAGTCTTCCACTCCCCCGCAAGTCCGGTGAAGCTTGATTGGTCGTACATTTTCGACACAAGAGGTCAACTAAAAAAAAGATATATATGTTTTTATTTAATTTTCTAGTTTGTGTGAACTAGCCCTCATCCAGTGCGCTCTTGGCGCATGCGTCTGCGGCGAAAGCATGACCGTAGCGCATTCGAAACGGTCCATTTGATTCGTCTGATGGTGATGTACGATTTACAACGACGCAAGTTATTTATTTTCATTTTCCTTTTTTCTAAATCTTGTTGATCTACTTTTTTTTAAACAAAAACGTACATTTAAGTCCATTTAAAAAAAATACGTTTAAAACTGTGAGCTTCTATTTTGAAGGCTTTCTGACGTGTAAAGATTTATTTACGCAGTATTACAGAAGTGTTAAGAAACACGCGTAACATGGTCAAACTGGTCAAAGTTTATTTTTAAGTTTAGCACATTTAACAAAGGAATGTCGCGTCCCGCTCGCTTACTTTACTATATTGTTTTTTTTAACATACTATCTTTGGTAATGCTCTTCTATGCAGCCAGTGTCGTGTTGTCACTTTTTTTTATTGGTGGCAATGGCAAGTGCACCTGGCATAACGGTCGCGTGTCATCTGCTCGTCTGCCCACGCCACGGCCCATACGCCACGCATGGCTGTCTGCTGGCACGCGCGCCCTGGTATAATACAAGGAGCAATAAAAAAAACTAAAATCGATCACCAAATTTTTTACTTGTCTAACGGTATTTTCCGAATTTTTAGGGATTGTGTATTTCCTGTTTGAAAATAGAACCGAGGAGAAAGATATTTTCTTACTGTACCTATTAGTTATTTATTAGATAGCAGAACGAAGATTTTTTAACGTACCCACTTATTTTTATTCATTTAGGTATCTATTAGTAAATAAAAACAATTCAATACGCAAATGAAATGCAACGGTCAAATAAAAGAAAAACCGTTGCACTTCACACGGCGATCGATAGTGTGCGCGTGAGTGTCATCGGTTGTGATTTGATCGCCATGGTTACTGCCAGGTGTTGCCAAGTTCCGCTTTTTTGTGCGCCAAGAGCCCCTGTTTGGCGCCCCTGCTCCCGTAGACCCAGTCGATGAGACCGATTAAAATATACAGGTTGATGCTCTAAGTATATTTAATAGCCATTTTAATTTTTTAGCATGTGAAAAAGCTAAATTAGGAATCCAGTGTAAAATCAATTATAATTTGTCCCTTATTAAGAGGTTTGAGCCTCCATCGAATTAACTTGAACAGGCTTTAGTCGACTGCGTTGATCCAGTGCGAGGTGGTCGACTTGAAAGCCTTCACAGGTCCTGGATGGGAACCATTGGTCCTACCTCTAGCGCCTTCGCTAACCCTCGTATATATTTATTACCCTCGTAGTTACTAAAAAAAAAGATCTAATTGTAAAAAAAAAATTGATTAGTTGATCATTTGCGTCACCAAAGTCGAAAATATATAATATTTAAATAATTACCTCGGAATACCTGTGATAAACAAGTAAAATGAAGGCCAATTCATGCGTATGTAAAGTATCGAGAAACATGTGCACATATGGAATTGACAGGTCATATATCGCGGCATTGTTTTATATTATCTGTGGTCTTTGTTCTCCGTTTGCTCAAGAGCACTTGTACAAGCGATTTCGCCACGCTTTGTCACCAATTAATTAGCATAATAAAGAGTGGAATTCATTAGTCTAATTTATAGCGAATGTGTATGTTAATGCCACCCGACAGTGGATCTTGTTTGGCTAGACCCAAGGTTTATTTAAATTGTTTATTTTTGAATTACATAATGAGTGATATAATTGAATATAGACATATAAGGAACATTTTCATTTATTTATTTTAATAATATTACAAAAAACATTCCTAAGCGTGAATGAATGAATTAAATATCATCTATTTCCCACAAATCAAATAAATAATTAGAAACAAAATAACAATAATAATATTGATAGCCTTATTGAATTTAGCATGGAAACTTGTAAACTTGTTTGAGCGACGGCCTCGTAGCCTAGTTGGTAGTACGTCTGCCTACGAAGCACAAGGTTGCGGGTTCGAATCCCGCCCAGGGCAAACATTCGTGTGATGAGCACTGGTGTTTGACTTTTGTCTGGATGTTGAATATTTTATATTATATTGTATGTATATCAGCTGTCTGACACCCATAGTACAGGCTCTGCCTAGTTTGGGATCAGATGGCCGTGGGTGAAATGTCCCACATATTTATTTATTATTATTATTAGTTTTAATATTGCTTGAAGTCTATACTAGTCCCTCCGGTTGGTTTTTTCATAAAAGTTTAACAAACAACACCCTGTACTTTCAAACAATGATCGGCGCCCCTCTCTTAATCGTAACAACATCGTAACTTACCGGTCTCCTAACATCTGTTCCTGCCTGACTCTATGCCGACACATTTTAGAAAAATATATATTTAATAACCCTTCTTTTATTACTTTTTCAAATGTTGAAGATGCGACTTCCGTAGTGAAAGCAAATATTGCAAGACGATGTTACGCAAGAGACTTTTAAGATGATAATTTCATAAATCACTAAATCGGCCATGAAGCTGCTAAGTAGATAGGCAAATAATTTAGAAAGTCTGTAAATAAAGCATTACAAACGCACGAAAAACAAATATTTCTATATCTAGAGTAAATAGATGAAATCGTACCATTTGTAACGAAGAGGATTGACTTACTACAGCCTATTATGGTCCAGTGCTGGGGTAAGAAATCTCCTTCAGTAAGAAGGTGCTGCTTGTATTACCCTGGGTGATACGAGAACTGAAAACTCCGGAAGAGTTGGGTTGGTTCAATCTAAGTGGCGACTAAACTAAGGTTAATTTAAACATCCGAATCTCATAAAATTTTTGTTTATGTTTGACATTATCATAATTATGTAAAATTTATTGAGTTGTTGACATCCTTGTAAACGACTTCATTTATTTAGTACTTGTTTAGTTGTGTGCATAATAAATAACACAAAGCTCATTTTTTCAAAATAATTACTTACATAATACAGATCGTCAGGGAATAGTCTATCAGGGAATTGAACCGCAAGGAAACAGCAAATTCTACCAAAATACCACTATAGTATACTACTTCTAACAGCACTCTATTCCCTTTTAAAGTTTCAACTACTTTGAACTTAACCTTGTCTAGTAAAGAAAGTGTATCAACAAAAGAGATACGGTCTGTTGGGCCAGGCCCAATAGGGCGCGCGTCGGTGGCATATGGCAGATAACGCACCGGGCGTGTGCCTTAGAAAAAAACAAACGGCATCCACGTGCCCACGATTAGAACTCTTTTGAATTATTCGAATCACTCGACCCTGAAGAAATTATAACTGGCTTAATGTGTTATTTATGAGTGTCAATAAAAGAAAAAATAAGTAAACAATTGAGTACTGGCTGTTTTGCACTAAAGATTTTTAACATAGAGCCAGGAAAATTGGAGCTTCGCTTAAAAAGCTTCCCATATAGAAAGAATGTAAGAGGTGCCAATTAAAAAAAAAACTATATATATGAAGCTTCCAATGACATTATGCATCTCAAGCTCTTGGGATCTAGAACCTAGATTTGTTAATTGTTTAACAATAGTCTTTCAATTGAAAAATACGGAGTAATTTAGTTTCCGTTAGTCTATCTTGGATTAAATGAAACGGCCTTGGCGGCAATGAATTTGATTAAGGGTTTGACATTTAGCTCAACGGCGGTGGGCAGCTGCTTGCAATTCGTTGGCAATTTAAAAAAAGAACTATTACTGGCCAGCTTCTTCAGGCAGATGTCTTGCCTTGTATGGAGTTACACACGCGCCTGTGCAGCGCTAGCAGTTTTTTTCTAGTAGTAATAAGTAGTAATAGTCCTATTAAGTCAAGCATGAAAATATTGTATAATTTTATTCGTAGCGTTGTAATAACTATCAGCAACCTACAAAATAGGAATATTAACATGCTTGTGAGTAAATAATACCATTTTAAGGCACTCATTTAGTCTAAAGTAGGGACTACTATTTGGTATTCTGTGTCTAAAGCAGATGAGATCTCGTTTGTTATACTAGTACGGGCTTTATTGATGATATTACATCGCATAACATAAAGCTATAATCATAGGCAGTATGTAAGGAGTAAGGAGAAGAAAAAATCGGTCCAGGTATTTCCAGAGGAAACTCTGTCTGTGACGTCATGATGACAGACGATTGGACAGACACAAGAGCGTAAATTTAGTATTTTAAAGGATTTGTTTTTTAGTGAGGATGAGTTTCATATAAAAATACATATATAATGGTTAATGTCTATTTTATAACTAGTTTTTTAATGAAATCTGGCTAAAACATGTCGAGATGTTCGAGTCGCTGTTTATAGTATTATTAAAAACAATTAAAATTAAATATGTATATAATTATATATTACATATATTATGTATCATACTTAAATCAGAATAACGCAATATAATATCATACCAGACTCCGTGTCCCGTATTTATTTATATTTTTTATTTATATATTAATTGCTTCCATTATGAATCATGTCATGATATGGTTAGGTCACTGCATCAGTTGCAATAAATGCATGCATTTATCATGATTGTCCGCGAACTACTGTGTTTCTATTGAGTATTGACCATTCCGAGACAATCAGTAATGACTGGAGCATATTGTATCGGGTGATGCATGTATCTATTATTTTATCAAGTACTGAGTAATCTATGATTTGAGTCAATCAGGTTCTTTAGTTAGATACTTAATAGTTTTTTTTTATTTCACAATTTATTTAGGTACTTGGACAAAAGACGATCGTTGTAATAAACGTCTCGCATTTTTAATGTTCATTACATTGTTTTAAAAAATATGTTCTTTAATTAATCTTCTTTGTTTGTGACTAACGTATTTATAAATTTAT
Source organism: Teleiodes luculella (assembly GCA_948473455.1). NCBI lineage: Eukaryota > Metazoa > Arthropoda > Insecta > Lepidoptera > Gelechiidae > Teleiodes > Teleiodes luculella. Next base: position 5,108,165 of record OX419599.1, on the reverse strand, counting down.
GTCACTTACCTATTTATATGTTTATGACAAGTTCAAATTTAGTATATGTATATTAAGTAGCGAAAAAAATTGTGTATAAATTTTTGACCTTGCATTCATTGGCAGTTTCTATTTAAGGGTTTTGTCTTCTTAAAGCTGGACGTTCCGGAATGCTCTTTGTCCTATTATTGCCATTATAGTAAGCACTCCTAATGTGGAGCGTTAATCACTCTGTGGTATTTGCACGTGCACTGCCGACTCTACTCTTTTCAGCTCTTGGAATGGAATGACATTACATTTTAAACGCTCTAATGAACGATTACTATTCTGTGCTGCAGTTATGTATGCTAGTTTATAAATTAGAGATTGTCTTGTGATGTTAACGTTCCATTCCATGTTATTTTAGCGAGACATTCGTCTTTTAGTTAAATCGACATTCGAAATTCAATTTTTGTTTTCAAACATTCCATGTAGTTGTAGCTATGGTTGCAATAATAGAAAAAAATATTTACTTCTCTTAGATAACAGCCAGCATGAAAGAAACTGGTTTGAAATTGGAACGCGTTGCAATTTTTTTTTTTCAATATTCATGGAATACTCGTCTTGTTATGTGCCAATGATTTTCCCCGCACACTTCCCATGCTCCAGATAGCAGTACCCCTACCATGAGTTGCTAACGTAACTTACGCGCTCGATATCGACTACGTAAACGTGCATTTAGTATGGAATTAAAACTACGCCATCTATTGACAGTTATCTGAAGTAAAATTTCTCCATACTAAATGCACGTTTACGTAGTCGATATCGAGCGCGTAAGTTACGTTAGCAACTCATGGTAGGGGTACTGAACTGGTCTCCTTACATCATAAATCTATCGTTGATAACCGACTATTTCTAAGAGTATCCTGTGATTTGTGGATGTGTTTACGGAGGAGTGTACTTGCAACTTGGTCTGGTAGTAGCCAACCTGTCTAATGGACGTGGACTTCCGTTGCAGACAGTGACAGCTACATACAGTTTCTAGTGTTTAAATTAAATTTGTTTTTATTGACCTATGCTTGTGTCGAAAAAAGTACGACCAATCAAGCTTCACCGGACTTAGTATTGGCAGTATTGGGTATACTGTCAATTACGTTGACCTGTGATGTTTGACCTTATTGTACACGGTTTGTACCAGATATTGTTTTGAAAAGGTGTAGGTACTCGGCGTTCTTGAGATCATAACAATAAAATTCAAACCATAGGGACAAAACTATCGAGAGACGCCGAGTGGGAGATAATGTTCGTAATCTTCTCCCATCTCAAGTCGATATCGATATTGAGACGAGGCGATTAGATAGCGGCGGCGCGGGCGCCTGGACGGCATTTCTCGAAGCTACAACTTTATTTGCAAATACAATTTGGTGTTCATTGCGTAGATAATTAGTTTCAAATGGGTGGGATGGATTTTTTGTCATATCGCCTACACGATGTACTTCGAATTGTTTGAAAGTTGTAAAACGTTACTTCTTCTAGCGGAGCCTGCTGGCCTCTTTGGGACCGCAGCGAGACGCAGTAAGACTGAGCAATATTCCGGAATGCTATGTGAAATATTACTGATATTAGCATTGATCTAGAAATTATAACCATAGTCATTAGGAAGAACGATGCATAATCGGTCTATATCTAGTTGCTTGTGTGGTTTCTGGTTTAGAATTGGACCAACCGAAATATTCTTGATATTTACTAAGCGACTAGAATCACGTAATGGATTCTACAATCAACAGACAAAGCGGTCCCCAACTTACTTGCTAAACATAGTGAAGGAAATGTCTTTTATCAATTTACTTCTTTGATTATACAAATATAAATATTTAGTGGTGGGTGATGGTTGGGTCACACAGAATCATTTAAGTGAATCTACATACGATTCGTCTTCGCTGCGTGGGAGTATGTTTATTAATCAAACAAAACGTGAAAGTAAAACAAACGATAGATACACACTCACAAAAACGCTATATATACATTAACACTTAAAATTCAATTAAGTGTTTTGGATCGGAATGCAGCATGCAACACTTGGTAAGCTAATTGACCATTAAGCCGAACGGACAGTCAAATTGGCCAATAGCTAACAATTGGCCATATTATACATACATACATAGCGATGCAGCTAGGCTGCGTGCGAGTGCGAAAAACTGCACTCAGTTAGGCACACTTAAGTAGGAATCCATGCAAAAATTGAATATTGAATAGTAGAATGGATAACGATTTTTTTAAAAACAGTAGATTATCAAAATTGAAAGTTCATGGTACTTATCATATAAATTTACGTAAAAATAGACATTTATAAATTATTATTAAAGAAAATTATGTCAAACTGAAAGTAAGTAATTTAAATACGTCAATTAAAGGAATGTAAATTGTAAACATGTTAAAAAAGTAAATAAGGAACACTACTACTACGACTAGAAATATTGTATTGAAGTCTTTATAATACCAGCCAGATTGATTGATTGTTCAGATGATCTGAACATGTTCATCAGACACAGACCTATTTTTTAATGTTTTGTATGTTTAGCCCACACAGGGTTTTTCCTTTAAAACCTGACATTTTCTGATAACTTAACCGTTATCAACTTTAAATTAAATCATTACAACCAGAGATCAAGATTACTATCAGGGCGGGTCCACTCACGGCCCTCAGTCACTGATCGTTATATGATCGCCATGTGATCGTATTGTAATTACGTGTGGAATCATGATCACTGGTTTAAATCAAATGATCTGCGGTTGAGCCGCTTATCCAGTCTCTATTTAATTCATATGCATCAATAACTAATTGAAGTTTCAAATAATATGTTGAACAAGTACCTACCATTCATCAATAAAATAGCTATGTTGTTCATGAATTAAGTATACCTAATGACAGTTGAAAATCTGTGCATAGAAAAAAATTCTAAAAACCAAGTCAAGGGAATGTAAGAAGTGGTATAGAAGTTATCCAGATTTATATTTTTTTTTTGTTTCTATGTTTGTCTATTTATACGGGCTAATCTCCGAAACTGTTGGACCTAATTTAAATGAAATCTTGTATTGTGGTACCTTATATCCCCGGTCAACATTTTACATACTTTTAATATCGAAAAATTCATTCATATCGTCTTGTTACAAAGAGTTCCTGTGTAATAATAGTCTTAATAGTTAGAAATTACTACGGAAAAATCGAAAAACAACGCGGGTGTAGTGTTTATTAAAAAGATAAATGCTCAGGTGGCTTCAGATGAGTTCAAGAATAGCATATTTATTTTGTAATCAACAGCTGCTGTTGCTATTTTTATTAACAAGTTGTTAATAACAAGCATTCTCACCTGCAACCTACAATTATTTTGTTATTCGTGTCTATTATAGTATTTTTACACCACTTAAGGTCAGAAGACCGAGACCCCATTATTATTTACAAACTGGTCCCTTGATCCAATAAAGTTGGTCATCCCTGACATAAAAGGATAATGTCAAAGGAATGCTGTTGGATATTATCCTAGTGACTTGAGCAAGTAGAGGTGAGTCATTTGAATACAAACGTAGGTAGGTACTCGTACTACCGGTACTACGTGACGGGTTAGATCGTGTCGCTCGCTCGAGTACGTACATAGCCCTTATAGGAATCTCAAAATAATAGCAATTTTCATAAAAAGATTGATTTGGTGAGGCATTAAAAAATTGTGACTAAAAGCAATGTTTTGTCAACTTAAGATCCAATTTCTTAAACCTGAGTAATGCGTCGTTCGTTGTTGATGCAGGAAAATGTTATTGTAAATTAAATACTTGTGTAATTTAGAACAGACCGCCGCGCATTTTATTGTATTCAAGGAAGGAATGGACTGTCGGCCATTTTGGTTTAGAATCCCGATGAATCAGTTTAAATTCCGAACACGTCGTCGTCCGATCGTGGCTGACCGCAACAGCCGCCGTGTTACGCCCAGTAATATACGGCAACTTAACTACTTACTTTGTTACTGGCCACTAGCAAGCACGAGGAAGTCTTATTTGTTTTTTACTGACATTTTCTTCTCTTTAATCGCTACCATTATCTGAATCAAACGGCGATCTGTGTAGTTAACTGTACGGTTCGCAGTATATCACACGTAATTGGCAATCTCAAACGGATTTCATTGGAATTATTGAACACAGCTAATTAAATTGTAAATTTACCGTCACGACAATGAAAATTGTTTATCAAATTGTTACGCATCGAATGAAAGAACATAAAATTGCGCAACTGGCAGGCGAACAGATAACGAGATATGCAGCGTTTTGTATAGATTTTTGTACGAATATATCGTGACTTATGTAATTTTATACGTAGAAATCAAAGCAGTTCGATTTTACCGATCTCACGGAGTATCCAGTTGTAATGTATTAAGCAACACGTATCCAGCAAAGGTTGTCGTGCTTGATCCTCGAACTCGAAATTGTCTATGACGGTGACGTATTGAGGTTGGCATAGACAAAGTGACAATGGTAGCATGTTCGGGGGCTTACACACTTACATTAATCACAATAACCGCTACGTGCAACAATGTGCGACGGAATTTCTAATCGATAACAAGAACAACTAACGACACGGACGTAACAGCAGTAATAGCTCTTACAAAACCTTTACCTAATCATAGAAACCATTAGGACTGAGTCACAGTCGAAAAATATGTAATTACTAAAAAAGAAACAAGTGACAGAGAGCCCGTTGAATGTTAAAAAAAACTAATACAAGTTTCACACGAAAATCAATGTCGCGGCACTTACCCTTCCTGCATGGATTCACTTCACGCCTCCGGCGATCAAAATATCATTATTTATGTATTAAAGAAAAATGTCACACCTGAGAAATGATGGAAGCGAAACGTGAATAAAAGGCAAACAATAATCAAGTCAATAAACAACAACAACGTGGTAGTAAAGAAAGGTAACTCATCCCAGGAAACTATGACTTTTGTACGGAAAATTTCTCGAAATAAAAAAAGAAAAACTTTTGCTTTTTAAAAAGTTGGCCATGTCAATTTGTATGAAGACAAAAACTTACTTACTTTGCGATTTTGGAAATCAGAACTAACTTAATGCAGTTTCATTGGCTAACAACGCGATAGATGTTGCGTTATTTATTTTGCAATTTTTTTATAACACGTACAATTTGTATATTATGTACCTACAGTACCTATCAAGACGTTTTACAAGTTAGATTTTTTAAGCACTTGATATTACCAATTTCGTTTAATTTAAATATAAAATTGTCTACTGCTGATGGTATATGTGCAAAAAGTATCTTTGTTGCAAGGTAATAAAAACCTGACAATAGATCAACAGTTAATTCACAATGACACGGTCTGATCTGAACCAGAATGCATCTATTGTGATCGCTCTAGATTGTATTACTCCCATCCAATCCTAGTGATTCAGTTAATAAATGTGACCACTTATATACGGGTACGTATACATATATACGTATAATGTGTTCATCAAATCGGAATAACTTAGTAATTTTTACTTACTTTTCTATAGGTAACAATAGATGTCAAACAGTCAAACAGAAAGCAGACACCTAATAAAATTGATTCAGGTGTTAAAATCCTTGGCTACAGAACATATCTATAGGTAAGTACTATTCATATTTATTGCTTTCAGAAAAAATACGACCTCTACTATTGAAATGCAGTACTATTTTTTTTTGTTGGACAAAGATGCTATATCGCAAAGATGGAGAATCATCATGCTTCACATGATCGGAATAGTAACTGGCTGGCTGTTACCCTGAACAGATTGTGACGAAAATTGGTAGGATGATATTGGAAGGATATAACGTGAAATATCTCATTCCAATTCCAAACAAACAACGAGCCCAGAAACCTGGTTTAAAAGTTTAATGGAACTTAAAGCTTAACCGCATTGGAGGTCCCAAAGTAAAATAAAAGTGGAACGTATAGTAAAATTCTGTCTTGATGAGTCACTCACAAGTTCACAACGCCGCCGGTGAATATCATTCATAAGTGTCAGTTCGACTCCGGCGCAGTCACCTCCTTCACCTACAATACAACACCGGACATTTTCCGAGAACTTATCTCAAGTTATTGGATGATCACATTCCCCGGTGTATCATGATTCACCGGTTCATCTCATCAAGTGATTTATGTTAATTCGTCATCAAGGATGCATTTCATGTTATATGTTTGAGGGCAATGACCTGATTTCCCGATTATTAGTAAGTATAGAATAGTATATACTTTATTAAAGACATAGAGAAAAAAAAACAGTACATTACATTAACACTTACAAAAAAACTATAGAAAGTATACCTGTAGCTACTATTTGGTATTCTGTAGGCAGCCTTATTGTTGAGTAGCAATTTCTACTGTTTAGTTAGAAGAAGATAGATGAGGAAGACTTCTACAAGCCTTTGCGAACTTCTGTAAAAACCCGGATCTAAAAATCCTTTGAACTTCTGCCAAATAACCTTGGGTTTAGTCATTACTGGCGAATTATCAAAACAATATATAATTCAGAAAATTATAATGGAGACACTAAAAACAAAAACCAGTTTCGTGGGTTACGTACTTAATTATAACCTTTGTCAAAAACTCAACAAAAACCGAATAAACAGCTGACAAAAACGCCATTTACTTTTGCTATTAAAACCAAATAATCTTATTTTAAACTACGAAACAACATTTAAATCTATAACGTAACGTTACGCCACCTCCAAAGATTTTTTTGTTCTCTCTAGAGTAGTGGTACATCTGGACTGCAATAATGATGGGTATTGGAAGCTAGCTAATACAAAGGTAATAAGTACAAAAAGTTATGAGTTACATAACAAGATATTTTCTCGCACTCAGCCAGCTTATTGTCTGTGCATTACTTTCTACTGTAAAAGCTAATGACTCAATGCAGCTTCCCACCAATTTTGGACGAAACAGAACACTTTCGTCTTATTACGGAATAACAAAAAATACAAATGCTTTATTTTCCAAAAAAAAAAAAAAACAAATTGTACAGTGGATTGGCGCACTAGACTCAGGAAGAGATTGACTGGTTAATTGATTGATGTTTGACTTTTCCATTTGATCATGTTTAATTAACGCAATCAGTACAATAACGATAACGAGAGTTACTGAAGGACTGAAGCAACTTTTCACACTATAGTTGAAATGTTTAATTTTGTCACAATATGAAAATTTCGATAATAAAATAGCGTATTGTAGGAAAGTGTATGAAAACTTAAAAAAAAAAAACTCACTTTGAGTTTCTAGAAAGAACATGGCAAACAAAGTTTAAGTAATTCTACTATCTAAACTAGTACAATACAATACAAATATTCTTACTGTTCTTCTTATCATTTCTTTTCTTCTTATTCTTTTCTTTCTAGTACCTATTAATACAAAACTTCTTTCAAGTACAAAAAGTAAAGGACTCCGCTGGCTACTGAAATTCCAATTATGTAATTTCAATTTACGTAATTCAGTCCAAAAGTATAGAAATACGACGACGTACGTTAGTTCGAATTCGAACATACACTACTTCGAGATCGTGAAAAAATAATCGTTATTAAAATTCACAATACGTTAAAAACAAATGAGTCAACTCACCCGACTTCCAGCACCGATTCACTTTCTCAGCTCGTGGAAAGCCACCACACCTGCGGAGGAAATGAAAGGGCTGAGTAAATTATGGACACGGCTCAGTTGGCTACTTCTACCTGTCTACCGCCTTCCGGAGACAACTCTATAGCGCTATCGGATGCCTGCGCGTACGCTGCTGACAGCCAATAAAGCATTATGACTATAGTAGTCTGTGGCAGATGGCTTGTTTATCTGTCTTGTGGCTCTTGTCTTGATATAGTAAAACTAGCGGGCTGGTTTCAATATCTTTGGAATTTACGTGGTTTTACTCAAAATGTATCTAATCTAGTCAAGACAATTCAATATTTCTAAAAGTTAGGTAATGGGTGAGCGAGTGAATTTATCATTAGTTTTTTTTGTTAATTCTTTCTAATCCAAATTTTTCAAATCTAAATTTTGATGTAATATCTTCCTGGTAAAATAGTGAAACTACTTAATTGGATCTTGTTCTCGATAAACCGCGAGAAATAGCGTGTAAAATTATAATATTGTAACATTATTTGTTGTTTTAGTGAGAAATGGATTTACTTCAAAATTATTATGTGGTATTGAAGGTAGGAGGCAATACAAATAGGTAGGTCTAAGAAGTACGAGGGAATGAGATATTTTGCTCATGCTGTGTCATGCATTTACACACGTGCATTCTGCATGCACATCTGTTGTTTTGCATGTCATTGTGAATCTCATTAGGAAGGAAACAGATCTGCTAAGCGTGTGCGACTTCGATTCAACTTATTAGATGACGTATTGTCCTTCTGGTTTTTCTAAGGTTTTCCTCTGAGGGCACCTGAAAATGGCGCCTGAAGAAAACCTTTATCGGTTTGGTGCTTTTCAGCAGGTGTTGTTGGTGGCGGTGGTTTAATATATGATTTTCTTTAGTGGAATACCTTTATTTTAAGGTCTCAACTTATCTATCACACCTCGATAGCCAGAGCAAGCGGAGGTCCGTATCAGGCACGAAATCGTTATTTAGATACTTTAATAAGTAATTCTTTTTTCGATTTAAATTTAAGGTTATTTAAAATAAAAAAGATTAGTGTTTTATACATCTTTGCTATACAGGATAGATAACACAGATACCTACCAATTTGTTAGGGTTCCTTAGGTTTTTACAAGCAAGGCTTTTTGACAGGGAGGAGCAAATACTTTTTGACAAAGGTCACTTCTAAAATCGACGATGAATATGATGATTGAAGATCCTTACGACCGTTTTCGGTCATGGTCATATCATGGTGACCACTTCAACTCCTAAAATCGATATAAAGCTTTAGATATGTATGCTTTAGTTAGAGCCTTGGAAAAGTGGTCGCCTTGAATCTAGTGACCAACGATTCAAAGCTATCGGTGGTGTTATTGTTAGTTAACCTCTTACTATACTAAGAGAGCTTTTCCAAATGACATTACATGATTCCGCATTGAAAAGAGTAAGACCGTCGCAAGTGTAGGTTATTTCTATAAAATACATTACTTACGTGTAGTGGTCAATGTTTTTGTCTTTTTATTTTGTAAGGAGCGTTTACCTCTCGCTTAGACACGTTCTCACGGTACTTGCACCTCAGGCTAGTCGAGTTGTTGTTTTAGTTGCTGGAAACACTTTCATACGAGCAAGTACTGTCTTCCCGGTTGTAATAGCCCGAGACTTGACGAGACTTGTTTGGGAAGATCGAGTTCCTACATTAATAAAGAAGCTTTTCCTTCTCTGTAGAAATTAATTTTGATTGAGTGAATGACGTCAGCGTAAGATTAGATTTCTATGAGATAAGAATTCAAAGATCTACAGTGTCTCGGTAGCAGCCCAGGTGCATTACTATCAAGGGAAAATAAACACTAGTGTAATGGGATTTAAATACAAATTTATCAATTCATTAAAATGTTTAAGTTTATTGTCAATGTTAAAAGCTGCGGCTATATGAGAAGGAATGATACAACAGGCCAAGAAGCCAGATTGCATCGTAAATATGTAGTGGCAATTATCTCTTTAAATTAAATTTCAAATTGCTACTCTTAGAACATGCTTAGAACTTCCTCTCGCTTATTCGAGTCGGGCCATTTCTATGACAAACTCGTTACAGCTCAACAGACTAATTTCCTGGAGAAATGTATGTCTAGAGCCTGTTGCCATTGTATGGAGATCGGCCATTTTAAATAAAAGCATGCCAGAGCCAGCTGAATGAACTAACGCGATGTCTCAATCTGAATAAATCAACTCATGTTAAATAGAACAAATAGTCATCCAATTTGAACTTATAATGTTTATGACCCTATCGATTTGTCGGAAATATATGATTGGAAGAATGAATGTTAATTTTATTTTCATTATTCTTATTATAAAGGCGAGCTTACAAAGCTTTTGCTACCAGCTAAAGTGAGCAAAGTGATCGAAGAGCACACATTTACATGTCTTGTGTTAGTAGCATTTATTTGTTATTTATCCTCATATATCTTTTCAACGCAATGACGACGTCACTACACAAAGAAAAATAACACTAAATTAAAAAATTTAATAACCCCCGACACAAAACCGTTACTTGATCCTTTCAACAACTAGAAAAGAGCTGATAATCTTCAAATGGCTGAAGATATTTTCTTGGATCATAGCTAAGAACACTCTCGATTGTGACACCTTGCAAACAAAAAAAACTAGATCAAAATCGGAGCATCCGTTTAGGAGCTACGATGCCACAGACAGACAGACAGACAGACAGACAGACAGACAGACAGACAGACAGACACACACGTCAAACTTATAACACCCCTCTTTTTCGTCGGGGGTTAAAAATGGTTCAATTTGGAAGTAACATCCGAAAATTGCTTTTAAACATCAGACTTTCTAAATCAGAACCGTAAGAAGGATATATCTAGGATATAAATGATTGTGTTCATTTTTTCCTATTTGAATCTCTTGAGCCCTTAACCAAACTACAGGGTGTGTCTCCAGCGCAAACTGTACTGGCGATGTCTGACTCACCACACCACACTGTCATAATGTTTAACATTAACTACCACGGTGTTTGAACAGGTTTACTCATTCAGTAGACACACTTGTGTTTAAGTGTTTTATTAACAAGTACATGGAAATTGTGCTGCGAGAGATAGCAAGGAATTTATCAAGTCGGAACTACGGATTTGGTGTGTGAATGAATCTAGTTACATGACTCAGAAAGTAGCAAGTTTAAGCGACCCATACATTTTCTGCGGTGCAATATTGATATAGAACTCTGCTTCAATTTATTATTAACCAAAAGATTGAAAGATGCAACGGAGATATTTTTTCTGATCTTTTTTTTGTCAACAGGATGTAACATTTAACTTAACCACCTTTAGCTACTCGTATAGCATGAGGATCATAAATTAACAGTAGTAATAAACTTAATAAACATGACAGACAATCACAGGACTGCAAAACGGTTATCTCACCGGACGAAGGCGATAATATTACCAACGAAGCAAGTGCGACCACCCATTACTGTGAACAGCATAACATGTCACCCGAACCTTCAATACATAATCCGCGCCATATCATACACATGGATAACTAGGCGTACACGATCGTGAGGAGGTGGAACTTGACACCAGCTGGTGCCGAAGAAACCTAACACCGAGACCGTTAGATTAGAACATATTGCTACCATTCATGGATAAGATCGAGCGAAAACGCAACGGACTAAACTATGACGAGGTATCAAAAATTGTTTGATCCTGTCAATATTCAGGAGCAGAAGGATACGAGATTAAAATCATTCTTTTGCCGTTTGCAAGGATTACTAATTGCTGAATTTGAAATCCTTTTTCCTGATGATGAAACTGAGTTATTTTGCAGAGTGCATACGCTGGAAATTACAAAACTATACAAATATTCTGTACTGTTCTCATACTGTTTTCAATTTCAGCACGCCTTCCACTTCATTAACAGTTATTTATTGTCCTTCAAATTCGTTATTGTTTTCGTTTCTGCTTTCAATAGTGTGTTTTTGACCTGTTTAAGTAGATTGTAGATTTTATAGTACATGCAGGATTGGCATGATCCGCTTGTACTTTGTATTGTTTTTACTTGCTTCAGTATGATGATTCCAAACATGGTGAGAAGCAGAGATCGCACATCCCTCAGTCAGCAACATTTGTTTACATTGCGAGGCGCATATTTGGAAGGAGAGCTGATCATGTGAATTAATATGGCTGCAGATGGTAGAAAGATATGATCATCATATTTTCTAGTTTACTATTTTCCTAAAAAGTCTAATAGCACTTTCTGCTACAATATTGTCTACAAATGATGAACTATTTTGACCTAATTATTTCGGAAATGATTTAGGAATTGATTTTCTACAATATTCTGAAAATATCATATCGGATTTGCTTGTTTGTTTATAGAGCGGGTTTTGAGATAAGCAATTTTTTGTTCGATAAAAAATTGCCTTTACGGAATAAGTGTTAGTTGAAAAATGGCACAATTGACAGATAATCTGTTTCCTTCCTTTCCGAGTGGGAGTGACGAGTGACGCTGACGCGGCTTGGGTCGGGTTCAGCGGTCGGTTGCGCAAGAGCACAGCGTTTTAAAATTCGAGCATTAGTGACTCTCTAGTCTAGTGATAACCTGTTCCATGTGATTATACTGCTTTAGTACAACAGCCAGTATGTTAAATGCCGCTAAAATGGTGTTTGACGACAGAATGCACACTGAAAAGTGTATTGTGACTATTTTTTTAAGTATTAATAAAACTAGTAAAATAAATAAAATGTTTAGTGCGAACTTTGGTGCCGAAGTTCCGAATTTCGAATAATATGTTTCCGAAAGTTTGTAATGCCGAATGTAATAACGAAATATCATAAAAAACCACGAATAATTTTACACCGAATGTTTGCTACAACGAATAACGCAATAACAATAATAACAACACAATAATAGCCATGCTGAAACTCGCCATGGCATGCATTCCGTAGAGATAGGGTCGATTTTCGTAGTGCGAATGTCCGGCCGCATGTGCTGCCTACTGTACATTATAAATTTTCTGAGATATAGGTAAAGCGCCATTTTAGTGCTTCTCTAGTATTGTCAAGTCAAGCGTATCTAGTGGTTTCGCCCGGCGTTACTCTCAACTCAACTTATTTCAATTTTATATCAGTTACATACTCTCTACCTTACCGGCAATGAACCCGGATTAATCTGTAGTGTAGTGTAGCTAATGGACCAACTAACACTATAATACTCGTATTTTTATAATCATAAAACAAGATAACTATTTTACCTTTTTTTATAGAGATGGAGATAGATAAGTTACTCATAATTTTATTTTTTGTGTTAATCCAGGGTGTCAGCTAACTCCATATCAAATATTAAAATCACTCCAGCTATTTAGATGTGAAGAAGTAACAAACATAACATACACACTCGTGTTTGATAATAAAATGTTTTTAAAATGTTTTTAATGCTTGATTAATGTTTTTTTATCAACCTTTTGGACCCTTCAAAAATTATTTCACCATTAGAAACACATTATAAAGCTACATTCACCCTGAGGTACCCTAAGTAACCTATCCTTTTACTGCGGAAAAATGCCTCATTCCCACGGGAAAAACTGTTAACGTGGTGGGCGGAGCCACGGCGGAAAGCTAGTTACTGATAATATGAGAAGCATTTCTCGAAATATGCAGTCAATACTTAGAAAGTGAATTTCAGACAACACTTATATTTGTTCAACTAATGGCCTACACAAGTAAAAGTGAGCAGTAAATATTAAAAGTAAACATACCCCAAATATCACTATCGCTAAAGAATTCCATAAATATGTCATCTTATCTGGAACCAACATACTTTTAAATGAAACTAATCGAATCGGGGCACTTGACTTATTTGATAACTTAAAGAATTAACTGCGCTGACGCAGAAGGTTTCAACTAAACTAAAAGTTTTGGATAAAAGACAGATATACCTAACTAACTTTACTAACAGTTATTTGGTTGGTTAGGACAGACAGACAACCTCTCAGACTAAAAAACAAGCCTAGTTCAAAAAGTTTTTGTCCACTGTCAATTAGGTGAATATACATACCTATATTTGGTACAATAATGTGGTTTTGTTTAGTTTATGATCTGGTGAGGATCGCGGGAAGCCGCTGTATGCGGGCAGCGCAGGACCGATGGTTGTGGAGATCTTTAGGGGCCTTTGTCCAGCAGTGGACGTCTTGCAGCTAAAACGTTTAAGAAGCTAACAAGTACTATTTCGTTGTTGATACTTATAGCACAATATAATTGGAATCAATTACCATTTATTTTAAGCTAGCATTCCGCCCCGCGGCTCCGCCCGCGTTTTAACAGGTTTTCCCGTGGGAATGAGTTTTTTTCCCGGGGTAAAAAGTGGCCTATGTGTTAATCCAGGGTGTCAGCTAACTCCATATCAAATATTAAAATCACTCCAGCTGTTTAGATGTGAAGAAGTAACAAACATAACACACACACTCACAAACTTTTGCCTTTATAATATTAGTGTGATGAAATTTTATTATCCTTGTAAAATTACATTCTACTTGTAGCCTAGTGAAACGGGTCCTTATTGGGTTTGTGGACTTTGAAAAATTTAGGCACATTTACACTTGTGAATCGCTTAAGATTTATCTCAATTTTCTTTATTAGATTTAAACAAATCAAAAGAATTCAATTTAGAGGATGATATTTTTAATTCAGTAATATAAATTTCCAAATATAATAGCGTATATCTTACTGCTCAATATATAAAATAACTAGCGACCCGCCCCGGCTCCGCACGGGAAAATGGTTATTGTGGGTTATCTTTACGCATATTATGCATGTATTATACATATAAACCTTCCTCTTGAATCACTCTATCTATTAAAAAAAACCGCATCAAAATCCGTTGCGTAGTTTTAAAGATTTAAGCGTACAAAGGGAGGGACATAGGGACATAGGGACATAGGGACAGAAAAAGCGACTTTGTTTTATACTATGTAGTGATAGTGATAGTGATGATGACCACTACGATCAGATTGCTTTGCATTTGTCCGATTTCCGTGTGCAGAGTGCAGAGTCGCGTGCATGCTAATATCATTAGCAGAGAGAAGCCGTAAATAATGTCGTAAACACTAGTACTATTCGCGATAACGTGGACGCGAATAAATTCAGGGCGACAGTTTTCCTACAGTTGGGCCTATTGAGTGTTTAAAGGCTAGGTTAGGACCTAGCTAGTCCATGGGCATACAAGCAATAAATTCGATCCACTTACTGAGGCTGTTTGTTGGGTTTATTTATTCTGTATACATTACATATTCTTTTATTATTTTAATTATAAATAAATTAAAATATTTGGGATTAAATATGGTTTTAAACTTTCGCAGTCAAAAATTCATTCAGTTCACTTTAGTAAGAATCCGATGTAAAATATTTTTTTAATAATCTTTTTCGGTTTGCTAGCGATTATTGGACGTTTTCGTTCACCTTTCCAGAAACATTAATTTGAATTTCTGAAATCAAAAACACATGCTTGGCGGTAGGAATTTAAATAAAGTCTGTCGGTTTGAAAGCAACGAACGGTCGTCCTAACCACTAAGTCATGGTCCAAGAAAACAAGGTCTTGCAATTAGACTACGTGACTGACACGAGCGTACGTCATTTTGCCTATTCATCCTTGTCGAATGCGTGTAATAGACAAGGATGAACAGCGCAAAATGACGTAGGCTCGTGTCAGTCACGTGGTCTAATTTAGCAAGACCTTGTTTTCTTGGACCATGCCACTAAGTATACCATCGAGTCCTAAACCGGCCGGGCCGTAGGGTAACTCAATTGCGCTGAACTTGAATCATGACTTGAGTTATGTAATGTCCAGCGGAATAATTGTCCGCATTCGATGGTCCAGCTGATTTACTGCGATCGGCGTTCCAGCCTCTCGACTCTCCAACATTCCTGGGATTTTACCTTACGAGAAACGACTTCTACGAATTCAGAAATTCACAACACCTTTACGACGTAGCATTTCACATGCAATCAGGAATACATGGGCAAAATATTCCTAGGCCTACCGTATTATACACTGATAATATTGAATTGCTATAGTCTATGTCAGCAAAAAATATATAATAAGATCCCAAAGGATTTTTTTACAAAAAATATGAGAAAAAATAAATAAGGCCGCCTACGCCTACATGTACACTTTTTACAGTTTTTTGTAAATTTTCAATGTATTGTTTTGTGTGCAATAAATTATAAATTATTGAATTCAATAAATAAGTTAAAACCGGCTTGAATAACAAATAATAATAATAATTTATACACTGCAGAAGTTTCTTGATGACAATAACTAGCATTACTTTTAGCCTTAGATAAGGAAGGCCCGCGTTGCTCTAAGCTTTTAGCTGACATGAAAAATTGTATTGACATAACAATAAATTTTTAATAAATTTAATATTTTGATTCTGATGAATGCTTAAATAATATTTGTGTGTCTAAAACTGCTGTTGTAAAATTGCTGAGCCCGCTCGGGTTCACATGTGGGTTTTTATTTTATTGTAACATCTTTTACTACCATGTGGATTGCAATAGCGGAGCCTCTCAGGCGTCGTCTCCTTCACGGTGATGTCCTTCCAGGTATAAGATGTTTTATCAACGCGCTAGGCCTAGGTCCGAGGCTCCCTCGAGCCGCCCCTAGTCGCGTTGCTTACATGACTACTTTGGGGTAGTCTTCCGCTCCCCCGCAAGTCCGGTGAAGCTTGTTTCGTCGTACTTTTTCGACTCAAGCATAGGTCAATTAAAAAAAACATCTTTTACTACCATGTGGATTGCAATAAATCTTATCTCATCTATAGTACATTAGGCTGTGTTGTATTGGCTGCTGCTGCAAATGATTAAATGAGGAAATTCTAAGATGTATATTGCAGCCAATACAACACAGCCTAATGTCTATAGATACTTAAGATAAGATATTTATTGCAATCCACATGGTAGTAAACGATGTTTTTTTAATAGATTTTATATGTATTAGTATCCTGTTTCCTTTTTGTAATTTAATTCTATACGATTGATTTAACGGTAATAAGTACTTCCTTTTAAAAGTGTATGATTTTAATATGTAGAGTTATTATAATAATAATTTATTGCACTGTTTTTATTTACTGTTCAGATTTAAATGAATTTAGAAGTATACGTCATATTATAGACCTTGTGTAATAATAATAATACTTACAGGTATACTGATTACAGAACTATAAAACCATGATCATAGTACATAATTTTCGTATCGGCCGGGCTTAGTATACATTAGCAATATGGATGTATGTCGCAGCCGTCTAATAATTATTTGTCTAGGTAAACAATTATACAGGCTCTTATTTGAAACAGTTCGTTCGTCGCAGTTAGGTCACACAATTACCTATAACTAAATTCGTAGGCTAGTAAAATAGTTGTTGAAACGACGACGTGCGAGAGGGCCGGCATATAATTGTTTACCTAGACAAATAATTATCATAATAAATAATTATTTATAAGCAATCATCGGGCTGCGGTTACCGGTAACGTACTAACCACTAAGCTAGGCGAAGATTATAAGTCCACTTAATACCCCAGTATTTCCTTGGGACCTAGATAATCCTTAAATGGATTAGCAATAAGGCCGGCGCGTTACAGGAAGCCGTGTAGTCGGTCAGACAACGGTCGCCCGAGTGACCGATAATGGCCAATCATTGGCCGCCAATGTCGGGATCGAAGACCAGCGGTGGACTAATTTGTTATGTCACGTACGTGGAACGACCCTATGGTTACCAGATGAAAAACTTAAAAGTCCTGAGAAAAAGCCTAATTTAAAAAGTGAGATTTTGACGTAAATTAATTATGATTGATTTTTATGAGTGTGGCGCATCGCAACCTGATTCGTGATTTGTGACGCGTACATTTTAATTCTATATAAATTACAAAATTTAATACCATTACATTATGAATATTCACATCTAAAAATAAGTACCTATTCTAAGTTTTTTGGAAATTTCAAAAATCCAGAGACAAAGATCCCAGAAATCCTGCGGTCTTAGGACAATTCCTGAGTTATGTTATTATGATAACCCTATACTGCCGTACTAAGCGCAAAGGCGGTATCTCAAAAAAATCTCAAAACTGTTTTTTATACCGTTGTATAGCTTAGAAAAATATGCGTCTATATCACAAAGCAAAATAGTGGTATCTTATTCAAAACATTAAGAAAAACAGTTAAGAAAGTTTTTTCTATCTCAGTTTTACCTAAATTTACTGAGCCAGTGAGAGGTACCTATATCAATATTAAGAAGGTGAATAGCCGTATATTTGCATACCGCCAAATCGCTTAAGAAAACGATGGATATGCATTGCAGCAGTTAGCATGACGCGTACGGCAAACATTGAGTTGCCGCCATGCCCTAAGGCGCTAAATAATCTACCCCCCGATAGGAGAAAATAATTGTATGGCCAATTTTCTTAAATAACGTCAAAACTTTATACTTTGAAATTGTAAAAAAATAATGGATAATTGTTTCATTTGATATGCAACACGATATAGTTTGAAATTATTATGTTTTAGTCTAATTTATCACCCAAAAGTGGGCTCCATGTTTCAAATTTATTATTTAATGCACACGCTCGTCTTTGGGTCACGGATTTACATACGTGTACAAAATTTTAACTAAATCGGTCTAGTAGTTTCGGATGAAATAAGCGTTGACAGACGGTCCGACAGGCATCCGAGTAGGATTATAAAGGCTCCCTTTTTCATTTTTGAGGTACGGACCCTAAAAAAGACTTCAGCACATGGTATTTTCTACGACAGAAGAGAAAATATTTTAAAATCATTGAAAAAATTATCTTTCTGGCAGGAACTCCCAACTTTTAACTAGGAAGATGTGATTAAGAGTTTTGTTTCGAAAATGTGTTATTATTCCGTTTTTTTTCATAAAATATTCAACAAATATAACAAACGATTAAAAAAAATTGGTTTATTTGTGTCTTCTTTTTTATTTTTACGTATTTTATTCAATAGCAAATTCATGTTTATTTTGTATGCTAACATGTACTAGGAAAGTTAACAAAAAGACGGTAACTCAATTATTATTTCTATACACACTTAGCAAAATAGCAGTATCTCATAAAAAATGTATAAACACATGTTTTTACAGTATTTTGACTGTATGGCAAGAAACAATACTTAATATATTGTTAAAATTCAGTTTAATAAGTACAAAAATCAATCTGTAAACAAAAGAGAAAACGACATTCACAAATCTTCAATTTACTCAAAACTACGTTTTTTGAGATACCGCTTTTGCCTTTAGTGCGGCAGTATAGTCCGGTCTCTTATGGGAAAAGGTATACATTTTGGGGTGAAGCAATGCCCTTTGGTCCGAATGTTATACACATCCACCTGAGCTAAAATCGCCCGGTAGCCAGTCATGACCCCGCGACAGGTGGGGGTGAGGGGGGGTCAAAGTACAGGGTTCCCAGCGCTCAGAAAAAAAATTCTGGCGGATCTGTTTGGAGCTTTAGGTCAAGTTTGGTGACGTTATCAGGTAACTAGATGATGCCCAATTCATTCCCCATACCAGTTTTTTAGGGTTCCGTAGCAAAATTTGTCGTAATACTTAAAATTGTAAACTTTTAGTAGTAACGAAATCCAAACAAACCTTCATATTTTAATTATTTTTGTAGTAAACATGGTTTATAAAAAATACTGTCCGAAAGCCCATTTAGTTCTAATTCTAAAAACATTAACATTAAATATAAATTTGACTATTTTTAATGTACAATTAATTATTTAAAGTTCAGCAATGTTCGTCAGCGCAATGTAGGGGACGGCAAAAAAATTCGAAAAACATGCACTACAAAAAAACCGGTAGGAATATTAGTAAAAGTTATGTTTTTTTTTGAAACCTCAACGGAGCATTCGAAATATTGAATGCTCTTAAACACAACCCCTCAAAAAAGCAGTCATGTGCATTCCATCTCCGCAACAGTTGTATTTTTATTAAAGACTATTTTATTTTTCAAACTTTTTAGAAGTATACACTTGGTATGTCATTATCATCAAATTTCTGACCTCCCAGGTGCTCCTATAGAAAGAGATGAAACCCACTAGGAGCGAGGTCCGGTAAATAGGGTGGTTGCTCCACGTGAAGCCACGTTTCATCCATAGTTATTTATCGAGCCAAAAAGTGGTCAGGATCTTGTTGTAACAAATCTAAACAGCTTTGTGAAATTCTTAGTCTGCACCCGTAACATGCAGTGCTATGATAAAATTTTGTCGCGCGAGAAACCGGCCATATTGAAATATCCTCCAATAGGATAAGAGAATACGCACGACAAAATTATGTCTGTCACGCGTGGACCGGGCATGTTAGAGGGGGTTTGTTTCTGCACGTCCGTAAGCATTCCAGGCGTAGGCACCCAGTGCGCTGACACTTTTCATGCCTAAATAGTCGTGTATAATATTATGGACACTTCCTGTCAAAATACTTACTTTATCAGCAATAGAACGTTACACGACGATCGGATAAAATATTTTTTCAACTTTTTTAACCATTTGTTCTGTTACTGCTGTCGCAGAATGTCCCGAGCGTGGGTCGTCGTTGGTGGAAGTTCTTCCTTGCTTAAACTAAGTCAACGTGCCACTGTAGAATATGGAGAAGCATTAACACCTACTGTATCCTGCAAGCCTGCAAATCATGATCTATCTTCTCCATACTGAAATGTTTCATACACACACAGGTACCTATTTAATAATCGCGCGTACTTAAATTTTCTCCATTTTCGAGAACATGTGGTGCCACTCCGCACATGCTAAGCAGGTGGATGTAGCCTTACACGAGACGTGCCGGATTATCACTGGCTGCCTTAAGCCTTTTCCGGTTCAAAAGCTGTATTGGCTTGCTGGCAAAGCTTCGACAGATGTCGTAGAAGCGCAGCGAGTGCTATGGAGAGAGCTAAGTTTGAAATGGACCTAAGACACCTAATGTACGATTATTCCCCGTCCAAAAAGGCTGAAAAGCTTTAGGAGCTTCTACAAGCTCATAGCTCCGATCGATCGAGAGAAATCCCAATTTATACGTGACACCTGGTGGGCGCGGAGCCCGCCGCCTTCCTCGTTTGTCCTCTCGGAAAGTCTCCCCCCTACTACCTAAGTACTTCCAAGGTCCCTTTGGATATCATTAAACAGGCTTCGAACCCAGGTTGGTTGAATCAAACAAAATCAGTTAAGGTGGGGTCTTTCTGACGGGACGGAGCTCCAGTACGAAACCATGGATAGGTGGGCCATGGTTTGTCGTGTTCTGCATGCCCTAAGTCTTACACACCGGAGGAGCTCATAGAGGACACAGAAAGAGCAATCAGCGTGGCAGGGTAGGTATTAGGCAACAAAAATTGAAACTAGTCATCGACACAACAGAAGAAGAAGGATTTTGATTTTCTTGCGAGCAGTTTTACGAGTACTTATATTTCTACAGGTTTGTACAAAACCCTCGATCGGCTAGTCCGACTCGCACTTGGCCGGTTGTTTTTTTGTTAGTAGAGCTTGTTTTGCGAATCTTTTGTAGTCCCCTACGCTGCGCTCACGAACGTTGCTGTACTTTAAATTATTCATTGCACATTATAAATACCTAGTCAAATTTACAAGCTGTACAAGATTTTTTAAGGGATCAGGATAAAGACTTTTTTTAAGAAATTTTAAGTTTGTATTAAAAGATATACCAAGTGTATACTACTAAAAGATGATTACCAGGTGCCAGGTGTAATATTGTTCCTTGATGATTACATTAAGAAATAAAATAGCCTTTAATAAACTGGTACCTGTTGCCTGTTGGAGATGGAATGCACATGACTGCTTTTTTGAGCATTCGCATTATAGAAAACACTCAATATTTCGAGTGCTCCGTTGAGGTTTAAAAACAACCATAACTTTTACTTATATCCCTACTGGATTTTTTTTGTAGTGTTTGTTTTTCGAGTTTTTTTGCCATCCCCTACGCTGCGCTGACGAACGTTGCTGAACTTTAAATAATTAATTCTACGATAAAAATAGTCAAATTTATATTTATTGTTAATGTTTTTAGAATGGGAATTAAATGTACTTTCGGACACTGTTTTTTATAAACCACGTTTACTACAAAAAAAATTAAAATATGAAGGGTTGTTTGGATTTTGTTACTACTAAAAGTTTACAATTTTAAGTATTACGACATATTTTGCTACGGAACCCTAAAAAACTGGTATGGGGAATAAATTGGGCATCATCTAGTTACCTGATAACGACACCAAACTTGACCTAAAGCTCCAAACAGATCCGCCAGAATTTTTTTTCTGAGCGCTGGGAACTCTGTACTTTGACCCCCCCTCCCCCCCACCTGTTGCGGGGTCATGACTGGCTACCGGGCAATTTTAGCTCAGGTGGATGTGTATAACATTCGGACCAAAGGGCATTGCTTCACCCCAAAATGTATACCTTTCCATACAAGCATGCCCATAAGAGACCGGACTACTAGGCCCTAGGATACAATACAGAGGGCCGAGGCGAACCAATCTGTTGTGTCACGAACATTTCTTTGGCGTCACTGGCTTCATGGAAGTTTCGTGGTTGGATACCGAAGTATTGACATAACATTTTCGTTGGTCGATAAGTATTGTAATGAATGAGAGGTTTTGTTCTTTTTAAAACTTTTTTCGTTATTGCATTAGGCACGTTACTTTCTGAGATTATGTTATTATTTGGGATCACATTATTTGGTCTTCTTCCTCTTGTTTTGTCAATAGTTGACCACTTGCCTGCTATGTCTATCTTTCTAATTTACTTCTTTGTAAATATAGATTTGGTGAATCTTAACTTTGTTTGTTTCTTTTACATATTGAAATTGCTAAAAGAATGAAATTTGTTAGACGTGCCTGTGTGTGATTACTTCCGTATACATTACATATAGGTGGATACCGTATCGTCAGTCCGGGGCACTGGTCCAACTGCTTAGTCCAATCAATTGGACCATGGGGGGTTAGTATTATTATTTTCTTCTGTGCCATGGGCCTTCAATAGGGGCGTCAAGTTACTATTTTGCTGAATGTCACTCTTTCGAATCGGAAGAATATTTATGGTATTTTATCTTTATACGATAAAATGAAAAATTGATAACAATTCTAGAATGTCAAGCCACAGATAACAAATACGGTGTTGCGTGTCTAGGTTAATTTATAAATAAATAAACTACCTATCTATATTTCTTACAGATTAATCCAATTTGGAACTGATTGTTATGTCACGAACACGAAATGGCTAAAAACACAGGAAGTGCGATACGAAAATTATGCGAAATTCGGAAATCTCGAACAACTCGACTCAACGACACAATGACGGCGTCGTCGTCGTGAGGTAACTAACACGATCCGCTCAGCGGACTGTTTTACTATTTGAAGATAGTCAACAATTTACAAATTACAAGTACAATTGAATATACTTAGGTACATATTCTGTATGATACCAACAATATAATATAAGGTGTGTAACAGATGGAAAAGGGTCTAATGAACGTGGTAAGAAGAAGTACTAACTCCTATGCCATCAGCAAAAGTACATTTTTGACAATCTGAGTTGTATTGTATGGCGAACAAAAACGGCTAGATTTTTATTAGCAGGCTCCAAAATTATTATAAAGTTGACTTTGTTATTTAATAGTTGTGAAACGGGGCCCTGGTTTTACGGTATGCGTTAAAAAAGGCGTGAAAATTTTACTAGACCGATAGCCGTTTGATACAGTCAATTAAGCAGAAAATATGTGAACTAGGTAGCTATGTTTAAAATAATACCTACTACTACTACCTATAGTTTGTAAAATGTACTACATGTGCGACTATTTCGGTAAACTCGAATTTTGAGGCGTAGCAAGCACATATAATATAATATAACGAAATTAGTTCACTCAGTACTATTTATGGTAGATTGTGATGAAAATAAGTTTTATCGGACTTGAAATGGTCCAGATCGGTCAATTAAGGCCTGTTCACCCTAATGCAGGAGAGCTTCGAACCGAACCGCTCAAAGTTCTGTTAGTGAAACGTTACTTATCACGATTTCTTAAAAATTTTACAAAGTGCTGTTAGGCTGTTTTAACACTGAGTTGCTAATTAACAAGATTTCTTGGAATATGATTCGGAAATTGATGTTTAGTGGATTTTTTGCAGCTTATGCAATCATGATTCACGTTAATTAATTGAGCTCATCTAATTAATAATTTACCAAGCGCCAAAAGCTGATTTTGTCAGCTTTCTCTTCGGAATGTGGCACTTTGACACATTATTTATTAAATCACTTGTGGTGATGTAATAGTTAAATACTTATTTACGCAATCTGCCATTTTTGTAATTTATACTGAAATAATAATTCAAATTATTTCAAACCATGAAACTGGCCAACATTTCCGAAGTAAGACGAAATTCATGTCGAAATTCTAAAACTATTTATTTTTCCATAATGTTCTAGTGATCAAGAGAGTAAATTAACGTTTGTAAATCCGAAAGATGTATTAAAATATTTCGATTTGTTTTAAATTGAATTGTACCTATCATATTTTAGACATAAGAGATACTTTCATATTTAGTTCACATGTAACCTAACCCTATTACAAGCATAAAATATCAATAAACAAAAATTATTACTTTCATTAATTTTAAAATGATATTAGGTACATGTTTATTTGTGTGTTGGTAATGCATTTTAATATATAAGCTAATCATTAGGATTATTTTACCCTATCCATATAATTTTGTATACATGTAACATGTAACAATGGTAGGTACGTTAGAAGCTATTTAATAATCTGTGGTAACGCGCATCAGAACGGCGGCGGCGGCGGCTGCACCGAATTGGATAATTTATTTTTGTTGATTCCACATTTAAAAAATATATATACGCAAGCGAAGCTGCAGGCCCGACACATAAGACAGTAGGTACTAAGGGTATGTAAGCGAATACCTACTTATAATGTGCTGTGGTAAAAAAAAGGTGCAGAAGTGTGGACCAAGATATTACGGCAATTCATCAATATCATCGGCTTCCATGTAAAATTGATCATAGGCTAATTACAAATCCTCGTTGGTATAAAGTTAAGTTATCTAAGTTCGGGCCAAGCACATTCCTATGTCGCTGTGGCTTGTATGAATCACGCGTTTTTTACATGACGCATCGAGTAAACACTACAAAAACGCAGCGAAAATAAAAAAAGTTTAGTAACAGCATATTAATACAATAATAATAATTGTTATGAAGAAATCAGTAACAGTGCAAAGTAAATATTTACAATAAAATTGTCAAGTTTTCTTTAATAATTATTTTATATTATAATAAATTTACTTACCCTCAACTTTTCCGAAAGTTCGAAACTCACATGAAGAAAAATCCAGTCCAAAATGTCCAGTCACAAAGTTATGTAAAACAATAATGCACAATTTCTCTCTGTAAGTTACGAATTCACACTGTTTTGTTTCTAGTAATAATAACGCACTTGCGCGGGAATGTGAGGGTTTTCGCGGCGCATTGTAATCGTGCAATATCGTTGCGCATACAACACGACTCCACTCGGGCTGTTACGTTCGACGAATACAAAACAGACAAACAAACAGTCGACCGTACAAGAAAAATAACTTAGAAAGACCGTAGTGATCTCTATTGAACCGTTTAGGTACTAATTAGTACCAAAGATTATTTCTAGATGGGTCTGTCAAAGAAAGAAATATTGCTACTGAACAATAGATGTCGCTCGTTGAATTTACTGATAAAAAAAATTTCTTTGTAGTCTATGAAAACCAACCGTTCATTTCATTCCTCCCTCGTTCATTCGTAATATCGCTGTGCTCTATGGTAAATTAATTCTTTTTCTGTCAAAATGGCTGCCGCGCAAGAGGTGCGTGTTGATTTTTATTGAAACAATATTTAATTTCCATGTGAATTGCTCTTGTATTAGTGTTGTAAAATATGTTATTAGCATGTAATTTTCGTGTTTTCAGGCGAGACGTGAACCTATCCAGGCCGTCCAGGTCTTCGGACGTAAGGTGAGTGTTTCGGAGGACTCCACGTGTTTCAGGGGATTTATGAGTGTTTTTTAGATAATTTTTGATAATCAGCTCTTCTATATATGATCAAACATAATCAAAGGATCAAACATAGCTTTTGTTCGACTCTGCATTTTTCTGACAATTCTAACCCGATAAAGTTCTGCATTTGTTTGTAACAACCGCGGTTTATAACCTATAATTTTAAGAGCTTGGAATTATATCATAAAATTGTAACCAACAATTGTATTATTCTAGTTACTTTTAGCTGCTGTTAGTTTTATATCAACGTAGACGGAAGATAAATGTACCTAACAAATCATATTCTGGGTATACATTCTGAAACATAACCTATAAACTGTGATGTTTCAGAAAACCGCAACGGCAGTAGCGTACTGCAAGCGTGGGCACGGCGTTCTACGCGTAAACGGGCGTCCATTAGATCTCGTCGAGCCGCGTCTCCTGCAGTACAAACTCCAGGAACCCATCCTGCTCCTCGGCAAGGTATGAACTGCATCTCCGATTTTATTGGCGTCATTGTGTTGTTTTAATTTTAGTTAATTTGCATGTACTTTGTAAATCTTTTCAATAACCAGCTTGTCTGTGTGCATAACAATATTGGCTGTTCAATATAGATAGCAGCAAAAAACTAACTTGAGCAAGTGAGCAGGGGTAAGGAATATTGGTGAAATAGTTCTTATATTGAGAGCTTATCACCCGTCTGCCCCACTCGCAAAAGTCCCCCATATAGATAGGGGTAAGGAATAAGCGTAGAGGGAAATAATATTATTATTTTTTTCCACTTATCTTGTTCAAGTTGTTTGCCACTAATTATACCATATTATGGCATGTTAATAGTTGGCATGTCTTGTTATGTTCAGTTGGACTAGAAATCTTACCCCTTTCTTAGTTAGAATACCTACAAAACTTTTAGAAATTCAATTAGTCATTTCTGTTGAAAAGAATCTAATCTGGATGAGATTTTGATTTGTTGTATTAACCAGCACTTTTATGGGATACAATTTGTAACTTACAATAAGTAAATTGCTAATAAACATAATAGTCCGTATGCTTTTTTTGTACCTTCATATGTTACCTAAAAATCTGAAATTTTTACAAAAATAACTGGAATAGTATACAGTGCACTTGATTGTCCATTCTTTTTTTGTGATGCACAGTTTATTGTTAAGTACTGGCTGCAAGTAATACTAGTAAGTGCAAGTAGTAATAGCACAGAAGAAAGATACCCTGAGTCGTCGAACTATGGAAGATGGGTTAGCGGCCGTGTAAATGATTCTTTTATGTGTGTGTGCGACAATTCGGGCGCTGTTGTATGGAGTGCAATTACTGGGTATCTTTCTTTTGTGGTAATAGTGCACAGTTTTGTGGTTGTGTAGCATGGTCAAGAGTAAAACAAGCTGAACATATTATACATAGTGATTCTCTCCCTTATTCAATAGAAATAAGATCCAAGTCCTAAATGTTCAGTTTGATGCACTCTTTTATTATGCATGTTTGATTTCACATTTTGTATGCTCTAGTTTTGTTTGTAGTACTGTGTTGTCTTAACTAACTACATACTTGTGTATAATAGTAGTATAATGTTTTTATTATTTTTATCTGATCTGTACTGTTACTTTCATGATGATCAAAACTTATTCCGAACCTGAGCATCTTAAGATGTGAAGTGAAATATCCACCTGATTGTAAATGACTTTAAAAGTCCTTCTATATTTTATAAAGAGCATGTCATTGATCAAATAATATTGTGTTTTCAGGAGAAGTTCTCCGGCGTGGACATCAGGGTAACGGTGAAGGGAGGCGGTCACGTTGCACAGGTGTATGCTATCAGACAGGCCATCTCTAAGGCACTCATTGCCTTCTACCAAAAATGTAAGTATACACAAATTATAAAACTTGATATATACATATTTACTTGTATTTTATGTAAATGGAAAGCAATTTTGTATTTTATAAAATTTTTGGTATGAGTTAGTTAGTTTATATGTTATTGTACTATGATTACAATTTCCACAATGATAAAGCATAAATTTGAAGATTGCTAAGTTGTGCTAAGCTGTGCCTCAAGATCCAATTATTACTAAGTACAGTTTTGGTTTCGGATTTAGTTTTCTCTCTTAGATAAATAGTAAAAAAACACCCCTTTAAAATAATAATTCGGCTGCAAGTCACAGAAAAAAATTATAGTACTTCAAAGTGTAATTTTATTAAAATTTGTTCTTTGTTATGTGCTTTAGAATTGTGAATGTTGAATCAAAGCTCTTTAACGGGTATTTTCCTTCCTTTTTTTAATTTACTATTGAGTAATTTATATACAAAGTTACTATTCATTCAAAACCCTTTCCTTCCAAAGCTGTCTCGCCTCTATGTGAGTCAGTCATTTCAGGGAAAGGAGATCAATGTGACATTTACCAAACGGCATGCGTCTCAATACCTTGCTTGTTTGAAGTGTACACTACATTCATAACTTTTAATTATGATGTATCGTATTTATTGCATTCCGGAGGCGATATTTCAAGCCTCGGCACGTACTAATGTATTTTCGAATTTATATTTACGTTTATTCGACGCTCTTACGGTGAAGAAAAACATCGTGAGGAAACGCACACACCTGTGAAGTAATTTACAGATTGTTTGTGAACTTGACTAACCCACACTGGATTAGCATGGTCGACTAAGGCCTCTTTGTGAATAGGCCTTGTCAACCAAGCATAACCAGACATGCTTCTGCAGAGTGTAGACTCTGGCGTGTCGCTTGGTGGAGAGTAGTGGGGACTCAATATATTATGAGCTGTTAAAGAACTTATGTATGTGCATAGAACTCTAATTTTGAAATGCTGTTATTAATTCCAGATGTAGACGAAGCGTCGAAGAAGGAGATCAAGGACATCCTCGTCCAATACGACAGGAGCTTGCTGGTGGCCGACCCTCGTCGCTGCGAGCCCAAGAAGTTCGGCGGGCCGGGAGCGCGCGCCAGATACCAGAAGTCCTACCGTTAAGATTGTACGCGTGTTCGCTCGCTGGTATCGCACTGGCACGTTGGTGTCGCTGCGATACCAGAGGGTGTTAATAAAAAAAGTTTAAAAGTATTTGGCGTTTTATTTTCTTAACCAGCTGTCTACTCGCGGCTACGCGCGCGTTGTTTTCCGACTTTTCCGTAGTACCTAATATTTTTAACTTTAAAATATTCAGATATACTGTTTTTATATATTTTATTTTGCAAGACAAGAAGACTGCATTCAATGAAGAAAGATAATTCTACTTAATTAATATTTAGGTGCAGAAGGTCCAAGTTGCAAAATGTCCAGCGGGTGCAAAATAAATAAAATAAAGTTTATACATCCCCAGGGTGGGTCAATTCTATCTGTACAAAGTTATCAAATTTTCCAGCCGCACTGCAATCCTTTAGAATTTTAGAGATGCAGGTCTTATTATTACCATTTTACAAGCTGGACCATTTGCAACTTGGACATTCTGCACCTAAGCAAAAGTAGCCTATCTCCGTCCCCAAGGTCTATTCTGTGTCAATTTCTATCTTCGTACCAAGTTTCATCGAAATTGGTTCAGACAGTAATTTCTTTCGGAGCCTATGCAATTATTATAAGGAATTTTTTTAGGTATTTTTTTTACACCTTGGGTTAACATTATTGATAGTTGATAGTAGTAAGGATCCCTAATTTTTTTGAAAATATAGATAGCCAGCCTCTCATGACATTAGTGTAGAGTAGACGACAATTTTATATGTTCTCTTATTCAAGACAGTATAATGCTTGCTGTTGTGTTTTGTGGAGTGGTGGAAATAAATTAAAAGATTGTGTTAAATTCAAATGATTGTTTATTTAAACCAACAGGATGATCACAAGTTGTTTAAATTAAAATAACTATCTAAATCAGTCTTATAAAATCAACAAACATAGGTACATAATTAATACTAGCAATAATTAAGAACTTTGGCAGATATAATAATCAACTTATTCAACGTCCGACTTTGTTTTGGCACATCACATTTAATCAACTTCTTCAACCGTCGGGCCTTGATAACCGTTACCGCCTGGGTAGCCACCTGGCATACCGCCCATGCCACCGGGCATACCTCCCATGCCACCGGGCATTCCTCCCATGCCACCAGGCATTCCTCCCATGCCGCCGGGCATTCCTCCCATGCCGCCGGGCATTCCTCCCATGCCGCCGGGCATTCCTCCCATGCCGCCGGGCATTCCTCCCATGCCGCCAGGCATACCTCCCATGCCACCAGGCATTCCTCCTTGGCCGCCGCCGCCGTGCATTTTGGTCATAATCGGGGAGCATACTCGTTGGACTTCCTTCAAACGATCTTCATATTCTTCCTTTTCTGCTAACGTGTTGTTATCCAGCCACTTCAGAGCGTCGTCGCATTCGCGTCTCGCCGTGTCTTTGTCAGATTCCGCCAGCTTGTCCCCGGCGTCATCCAGAGCTTGCTTCACGCTAAAGATGTAGGTTTCTAGCTGATTGCGAGCCGACACACGCTGCCTCTGTTTTTCGTCCTCTTCCTTGTACTTTTCAGCTTCGGCTAGCATTCGCTCAATCTCAGCTTGCGATAAGCGCCCTCTGTCATTTTTTATAACGATGTTCTTGCTGCGGCCAGTGCTATTTTCCTTCGCGGATACGTTGAGGATGCCGTTAGCGTCCAGATCGAATGTAACATCGATCTTTGGTACGCCACGCGGGGCTGGCGGAATGCCAGTCAAATCAAATGTCCCCAATAAATTGTTGTCTTTGGTCATCGCCCTTTCACCTTCGTAGACTTGGATGGTGACGGCTGGCTGGTTATCAGAGTAGGTGGTGAAGGTTTGCGACTGCTTGCAAGGGATCTTGCAATTGCGTTCGATGATCTTCGTCATGACTCCACCGGCGGTTTCGATGCCAAGAGAGAGGGGCGCGACATCGACCAATAGGACGTCCTGGATGCGTTGGTCGGTGTTCCCGGTAAGGATGGCCGCCTGGACGGCCGCACCGTAGGCGACGGCTTCATCTGGGTTGATGGACAGATTAAGCTTCTTGCCACAGAAGAAGTTTTGCAGCAAATTCTGGATCTTCGGAATACGCGTCGACCCGCCGACGAGGACCACGTCGTGGATGTCAGTTTTGCTCATCTTGGCATCTCGTAGAGCCTTCTCGACTGGCTCCAGGGTTCCACGGAATAAGTCGGAGCAAAGTTCTTCGAAACGGGCGCGGGACACTCTGGTGTAGTAGTCAATACCCTCGTGAAGAGCATCTATCTCAATGCTGGCTTCCGTGCTCGAGGAAAGGGTCCGCTTGGCTCGTTCAGCGGCTGTACGCAGTCTCCTCAGCGCTCTAGCGTTAGTCTTGATGTCTTTCTTGTACTTCCTTTGGAACTCCTCAGCTAAGTGATTTACCAATCTGTTGTCGAAGTCCTCGCCTCCAAGATGAGTATCGCCGGCTGTCGCTTTGACTTCAAAGAGCGATCCTTCGTCGATGGTCAGGATAGATACGTCGAATGTGCCGCCGCCCAAGTCGAAGATCAGAACATTTCGCTCACCTTTCAAGTTCTTATCCAGACCGTATGCGAGGGCGGCAGCCGTCGGTTCGTTGATGATTCTCAGGACGTTCAAACCAGCGATCGCTCCTGCGTCCTTGGTGGCTTGGCGCTGGGCGTCGTTAAAGTAGGCAGGTACTGTGATCACCGCATCACGGACAGAGCTTCCTAAATACGCCTCCGCAGTCTCCTTCATCTTCGTCAACACCATGCTGCTGATTTCTTCGGGCGCGAATCGCTTCATTTCGCCTTTGAATTCGACTTGAATTTTCGGCTTTCCGCAATCGTTGACGACTTTGAAAGGCCAGTGTTTCATGTCCGCTTGAATCTTCGGGTCGTCGAATTTCCTGCCGATAAGCCTCTTCGCGTCGAAAACCGTGTTCGTTGGGTTCAAAGCAACCTGGTTCTTCGCCGCATCGCCGATCAGTCGCTCCGTGTCCGTAAACGCGACGTATGAAGGTGTCGTCCTATTTCCCTGGTCGTTCGCGATGATCTCCACATTTCCATGTTGCCAAACACCGACACAGGAGTACGTAGTACCAAGATCAATTCCTACAGCTGGCATTCTCGTCGACTTTTTTCTTGTTCACTAATAAGTAGGTAGAATGTATACTTCGATAAGTTTGAGAGGTTTTTCACCGCTCTGTTTCGCCTTCTATTCACTTCGTAGTTCAGATTTAAACTGGTTTCCCGCGCGTCCCGGGCCGTTTATATACCCCTGGATTTGGACCAATCAGAAAAGAGTAGAGTATTTTCTACATCTTTCGCGATTGCCAATCGAGAAGGCTCTGCTGGAATCGAAAGGTCCCGCCCTTTCTAGAATGTTTAGCTAGTGAAAGCGAGATAACGCTATACATCAAAAAGAGACACGACTCTTTGTGTTGCTATAGTAGAAAATTAGTAGGCAATTTTCTGACAGCAGACCCTCACGGAAATCGTGCAAAAGCTGTCAACATGGTTTTTATCTCTTTCTAGAATTTAGCTTTCTCTTTTACTCAAGGGCTGCCAACTTTTTTTTGGGAATGGTAGGTTTAACCATTATACTATTATTTATTCTGTGCCATTATTGAAAAATCGTATTTTGCTAAGATATCAGCAGAATGCATGGATCAAATCTGCGGACTTAACGCCTTACCAAAATAATATAAAACCTGCTCTAGGAGCGCCACGAGTGTATTTTTATGTTTACGGAAACAATTTGTATTATAAAATCTGTTCCATTGAAATTCTTCATTATGGCGAGGATCTTTATTTTTCTGGTTGGGCTTATACCAATACCAAGCAAACCATAGCATTGAGCGATGAACCGATGGTTGTTGCGGCGAAATGTATTATTATGTATGAAGTTTATGAGTTACATTATTTTGTTTTACTATGAATTCGTGAAGATAAACCATTTATTTGTATTTACTACTTCAATACAGTTGTAATACATTATTCGCTTTCCAAGTTAATGATGAACGCAGCCTCTGTAAACGCAGAAACTAAAGAATGTTTTAGTAAGATATTCCAGTTACCTTTTAACTTTTAACTTTGTTGTGCAGTCATAAAGGGGTATTATAATTTATATTCATACTAATTATTATGACAAATCCTGATGAGCAAATATAACTCAGTATAATTACATCATAGGGTTAAGTTGTCTATAGACAAAATTATTAAACCATTTTTAAATTAATTAATTTTGTTATGAAGATCGAAGATTTGAAAAGGCGTATATTTTCATTAAAATTTTTGTCGTAAAATCAATACGTCTTCGGGCTAAAAAAATACTCTCAAATACGATTTAATTCTTACGGTTGGCACCACCATGCACCCACCATTGATAATCGAGAAACGACTGGAATCGTGCAAAATAATGAGACAACAATATATTTTGAAAGAGACGACCTGTGTTATTGTATTGCCAGAGCTGGTTTAACAAATTAGAATAACTTGAATTATTTTATTTACAACATAATAATATTTATTTAAACATCATATTTATTTACATCTGTCATATAGAGATTGAGTTGAAAAAGAAAAAGATCAAACAAACTAGTTTCTTTGTCTTAGTAAAGTATTAAACGTCCGTTTCGACTATCCAGTACAAATTCAAATAGCAGCCAATTAAAAAAAGTCAATAGCTTAGGTAGGTACCTATAGGTATTTATTATAATGTGGATTTATCGATATTAAATTTATTTAATGTATAACAGGTTATAGTCCCGAATCATATCCAGAATTACCCTTGATTAATACCATTTTGTCCAGCAGTGGACGTCTTTCGGCTGAGATGATGAATACCATTTTGAATAAAATATATATTTCTCATCGATCAGTAAAATGAAAAATTGCTTATCTCCGACACATTATTATGATTTTCAGAAACCGATACCATTATGTATCTTAAAATAGGAAACCTTTCAAAACGAATTAACAATAAATTAATAATGAATGAATCACTGAAAACACTTTTTCTTTTCAATATTGATTTTTAGTTTCTTTTTTTCAGTTTACTTTTTTTATTTTTTGTTCCCGAAAACCCTACAGTACGAATGGCTTTGATTCAGTAATATAATAGCTTTTGTAAATTTTTTAATCACTCGCTTCCTATTAATTGTGCAGAAGAGTATAAATTTTAAGAATATGGCCACTAAGAATAAGAATAGACCATTTGTTTCACAAAAGGTAGTTAACATCTGAATTCTTATAAATAAAATTTAAAAATAGTAAAAGTCCGCGTTAACTCTATAAAGTGACAAAAATCTTGTGAACTATTGCTCCTAATGTGCTAAATATTAGGTACAAGTGTTATCAGTGTATAAATCCTGTTATTTAATACCAAAAACAACAATTATAACAGAAGCCCGCGAAAACATTTTCGTACATTCATAATAATAGTAGCGAACTAACTAATATCAACATAATACAACTGAATAGTAAACACAATAATTTAAACACTACATATAATTACGAGGAATTCGGTAATAACAAATTTTCAGAAAATATATCATTTCTTTTCTGTTTCCAAACAATTTAAACAAGCGTCTCTCAACGAACTTTTTGTCAGTCAACTGAAAGAAACTTTTTATAGAGAGAAAACTTTGTAAATACAAACAATTCGTGTAAATTATTACCAGTGAAAAACAACAAAAAAAAGTGCTTGTTGTGTTTTGAATAAGTATACTTTACTACACAAGAAATTTTATTTTAAACGTAAATTCTGGCGCTTTATCACAAGTGCTGCCATCTTTTGTTGAGGGACAATTCTTCTACAGGAGAAGTGTTTTTATGCCAGAGGTTGGAAAGCTGCGCTTTACAATATTAAAAAATAAATAAATAGAAGAAATAAAGAAAAAGAAGGAGGAGATAATTAAAGCAGCTATTTTAATTTCACACAATATCTCAGAAAATAGTCGCAATCGCATAACAGTGACATCTGCCCAACATACTATAAACTATTTGTGGATCAACAACGACGAGGGAAGACGATTATTGACGTGAGGGACGTGTTATTACGAATAGATGGCGTAATTGATAATTATGGTCGCTTGACAGTTGTCGTCGTCGGAAACTATTCAACGTGAAGGCAAGCAAGCATTAATCAAGCATTGACTATGATGATGGCACACTACTGTCGTAGATGGAGCCACCTGTCCCATGGCGCAGAATACAGAATTTCTCATTCCCTTAATATTATCAATTCAATACACAACGAGAGGAGAGTTTTTCATTTTGTGAAATGGTCTATTTTATATATAACTACACATTCATTTTTAACTTACATAGCCCTATAGCATTAGGTAAATCCCAGTTAAGAAAAAAAGAAAAAAAATGATTTCTTTTGTAAATAAACATTTATTTTTTCTTTTCATGTATTTGGTACATACATATTAATTAGGTGATGTTAGTCTCTGTTTGTGAATATTGGTCCCTATTATTTTTGTTGTAAACTATTTTTTTTTTGTGGTTAATAATTTTATTACCTTATCTTATTAATCTACTTTATTAGTATTAAGTACGTGATATTACACTAATTTAAGATTGTTAGGCAATTTCAATTGCAAAAGCGAATAATTTGTTGTATTGTATTTTTGTTGAACTTTGTAATTAATTCATTGTGATAATAACAATGATGATGATGATGAATAATAACAATTACCAACATAATTTTATAGGATATAATTTTTTCTGAACTTTGTTTGTGTAATGAATAATCTAAGTTTGTACAATTTTACGATTTCCTTTAATTTTTATTTTTATAATTTTGAATTCTAAACGGCTTGATTGCATTCCATCATCTGATAATTCACCATGAACAATAATATTGCGGACGCAGGCGTCTTATGCCCCAATTGCCCTAACTCAACTCGTCGTTATGCCGGGCCGCATGGACTGAAAATCCACATTAGTCGCAAGCACAAGAGTTTGGCATCCCAAAACATAATTTATACTCCAGATAGTTTGGTGAGCTCAGCACCGGGTCGCGAGAATGGCTTGGGTCTGGAGAGCCTTCCCAAACTTAAAAGCAGCATTCGCGTTTTGAAACACGTACCGAAGGGCGCAAGAAGCCTCGCTGCTGGTAAATTGGCAGATTTGATTCTGGAGGGATTAACATTGAATACCAAAGAAGCATGGTTCCCTGTATTATCCTTTGCCTATACGGCTTTAAGATTACCCGAAAAAAATGGCTCTGCCTCACTTACGGCCAAGGTGAAGGAGAACGTTACTAGCTCATGTCCCGAACCTACACAGCAGTCGTCCTCTAGACCCTATAATTTTTATAAGAGGGTGGAGGCAAAGGTGTACGAGGGGGACTTAGGCGGAGCGGCACGCTTACTGGTATCGGATTGTGGAGTGGCTCCACCAAACGCGGACACTATCAATTGTCTAAAGGAGAAACACCCAGCATCGTCCCGGCCACTCTGGCCCATGGGCTTCCCACTGGATGAAAACCTTACCCCACTAGTGGTAAAAGCCGATGAAGTGGCAAGTGCCCTGGGTTCCTTTCACAATTCTTCCGCATCGGGTTCCGACGGGATAAGACCACAACATCTTAAGGAGCTAATTTCAACTTCCGCGGGCAGTAACGGTTTACGCCTACTTGAGACACTCACCCTCTTCTGTAACTTCCTTCTAAGGGGCGCTCTCAACACTGAGGTGTGTCCCTATTTATACGGAGCTTCTCTTTGTGCCCTTACAAAGAAAGACGGTGGGATCAGGCCTATAGCGGTGGGATGTACATTTCGTCGGCTGGTCGCTAAACTCGGCTGCAGGGCAGTTAGAGATGATATGGCGGCCTTCCTACAACCACACCAAGTGGGATTTGGGACTGTTTTGGGGTGTGAGGCCGCGATTCACGCTACGAGAGCGTTTGTCATGGACCCGGAAAACGC
This sequence comes from Teleiodes luculella, assembly GCA_948473455.1. Taxonomy (NCBI): domain Eukaryota; kingdom Metazoa; phylum Arthropoda; class Insecta; order Lepidoptera; family Gelechiidae; genus Teleiodes; species Teleiodes luculella. The sequence continues at coordinate 5,071,551 of OX419599.1, read as the reverse complement.
AGATTGTGTCGTCGTTAAGGTTGACCTGAAAAACGCATTTAACAGTGTCGAGAGGGACGCCATTCTAACAGAAGTTAAAAATTACATTCCTTCTTTATATCCATTCCTTCGCCAGTGCTACGTCTCACCAAGCGTATTATCAGTGAATGGTTGCGAAATCTTATCTGAAGTTGGAGCTCAGCAGGGCGATCCGCTTGGCCCTCTGATTTTTAGTTTGGCCATTCACAAAATTGTCACTTCTTTAAAGTCAAACTTTAATGTCTGGTACCTTGACGACGGCACAATTGGTGGTAAAGTAGAGACAGTGGCCTCGGATGTAGGCGCTCTTATTGCGGGTTTGGCTCAGATTGGCCTAAAGGTAAACCCCTCGAAATGTGAAATGTTCCCGTGCAGCGACCGGGTGAGAGGAAGCATTCCAACTTTCGAGGCTCTCATGCCGGGTTTGAGCATTCTGAACGAGAAATCTTTTAACCTTTTAGGTGCGCCTATATTCCCGAGTGGCATTCCAGAAGCGTTGAACGAGAAAATCTGCACGCTTGTTCGGGTTCGGGAACATATGAAAAATCTGTCGGCGCACGTCGCTTTAACTCTTTTCCGGGGCTGTTTCTCTTTGCCCAAGCTCACATATGTTATTCGGACGACTCCAACTTGGCTTTATCCTGAAGAGGTCGCCACTTTGGATGGTACCATTCGGTCAACGTTGGAAACCATCATCAATGTTAGCCTGAATGATGTCAGGTGGCAACAAGCTGTGCTGCCAATCAGACACGGGGGTCTCGGCATCAGAAGCGTTCAAGCTGTTGGCTTGCCTGCGTTTCTCGCTTCGTCGTATGGGGTTGCTGCGCTAGTTGCTAGCATTCTTAAAGTTAACGGTGGTGGTTGCAGCATCCCCTTTCAGAACGGTGCGATGGAAGCTTGGGTGGTTATGTGTCCTGATACGAACACTCCGAAAAAGCCAGACTCTCAGCGGGCTTGGGATGATTTGTGCTGCAAGTTATCTTTATCGGCCCTGTCCGAAACGCTCTCGGGGGTAGACAAGGCGCGCATCAAGGCTGTGGCCTGCCCGGAATCAGGTGCATGGCTGCACGCTATGCCGTCGCCTCAGCTCGGCACACACCTTGATGACAATTCTTTACGGGTCGCGGTCGCGCTGAGGCTAGGGTGTAAACTGTGCGAGACGCATCGCTGCCCTTGTGGCATAAATGTCGATGAGTTTGGACACCACGGACTCAGCTGTGTGAAGTGTGCCGGCAGATTCCCCAGGCATCACGCGCTGAATGAAATAATTAGAAAAGCGCTGGTGTCAGCAGATGTTCCTTGTGTGCTTGAGCCTCCCGGTCTTAGCCGTACTGATGGAAAACGCCCGGACGGACTAACTCTGATCCCCTGGGAGAGAGGCCGTTGCATGTTGTGGGACGCCACCTGTGTAAGCACTTTTGCGGCGTCGCACACTCCTCACACCACACAAAAAGCGGGAGCAGCTGCAGAGCACGCTGCTCGGCTGAAGCGTGCGAAGTACTCCGAATGGGAGGGGCAATATGTGTTTCTACCTTTTGCCGTGGAAACAAGCGGCCCGTGGTGTGAGGAGGCGAAACGGTTTGTGTGGGAATTGGGGAGACGTCTGCGTGAACGCGGTTGTGACCCCCGCTCCGGAGCGTTCCTGAGGCAGCACATTTCGCTGGCCATCCAGCGCGGCAACGCGGCCGGTATAATGGGGACGTTTGAGCCTGGAACGCTCCGGGGTGGGCTCTTTAGTTAGTTTTATTTTAGATTTAGGTAATAATTTAGTTTTAAGGTGTTTAAATAGTTTTAATGTTGTAATTACTTGTAAATAAATTTAAAATTATCTCTAAGAATATGGCAATTTTTTTGGTATTGCTACTGCACACTAGGTGGCGCTTTCAGTTTGACCTAATAATATAATAACTAGAACGTGCGTACCTACTCGCGTACTTTCGAGAATGTTCTACTATTCTCCAATAGATGACGCTGTCTGGCGGACGACCCTATAAATACTAACGCGAGCGCGCACTCGGCAAGAATTTTGAATTCAGCGATCGAAGTGAAAACAAGTGGAAGAGCAAATCTTCTGTTACAAGCAAGCGCTTTCAACAACAAGTGTGATTTCAAGGGGTTTAAGAAGAGATATAAACATGAGTCTGTTACCATACGTTTTCGGCTACGACGTGCCTCGGTTCCCCAGCCGGCTGTTCGACCAGGACTTCGGTTTGGCATTGACCCCGGACGTCGTATTGACGGCTGTCACCCCAGTAGTGTCCCAGGACTACTACCGTCCATGGCGGCAGCTCGCTACGAGGGATATCGGCTCTAACATCAAGTGCGACAAGGACAAATTCCAAGTCAACCTTGACGTCCAGCATTTTGCGCCGGAAGAAATCTCGGTGAAGACATCTGACGGCTATGTGGTGATCGAAGGCAAACACGAAGATAAGAAAGACGAGCATGGCACGATTTCCCGGCATTTCGTGAGGAGATACGCGCTGCCTGAGGGTTGTCAGATGGAGAAAGTGGAATCCCGACTGTCTTCTGACGGAGTTCTGACTGTCGTGGCTCCTCGCCAGACGCCGGCTGCACTGAAGGGCGAGAAGACAGTCCCTATTCAGCAGACAGGACCCGCCAGGAAAGAAATCAAGGACAATTCGGCCCCCGAGCAGAAAAAGAAATAAGATTAATAAGATCTCTCCGTAATTTGCTTTCTGTCACTCTGTTCCTTAGCATTTTCTGATTTTGTAAGACTGATAAGTTCCATTAAGTTTAATAAAGAAATGTAAAAAATAATCATTTGAGTAGTTATTCTCCTTCTTTGCACCCTCATATTTTTCTCAGAGTGCCAAGTGCGAGTTTTTTACTCACGAAACGCGCTCGATAACGCCGGCGCGTGCATTTAGTATGGAGAAATTTTAGTCCGGCTAACTGCCTACAGATGGCGTAGTTTCAATTCCATACAAAATCGCGTTTACGCTCTCGATTTCGAGCGCGTTTACTTTGGTTGCAAAACTCGCACTCGGCACTCAGTTTCTTTCTATATTATGTTATGGGTTCACTGCACTGTCTATTGTGGCGTGGCGTAGAGCGCGAGAGCTGTAAAAAATCACACACAAGTATGGCGGCAATAATAAATAATAATCAAGCTAATAAGAAAAAAAATCTTTCCTTATTAATTTACACAATCATTAGTCAAATAGGCCATGGTAAAGCCTAATCACCCTGATTTCAGGGTAGGCCTCGTTGGCGTCAGCCCAGCATCACCGTGATCGAATTTCGCGAATTCAACTATACAGGCATTTAGTCAATAGTAAAGTAGATTTTGTCATATTTTGTAAGACTTTGTCAAGCAGTCGTTCAAAAGTTATAAGGGCGAGTTACTGTCTACGCTGGGTTGACGTCAATCCAGCATCACCATTCTTAATACTCTAAAACTACAGCACCTAGCTCTAATTGGATTGGACGAGGGTTTTGTCACTACTTTGTCAGGCTTACATACAAAAATTTAGACTTCGTCGTTACACCCGACTAAATGCCTGTATAGTTGAATTCGAGAAATTCGATCACGGTGATGCTGGGCTGACGCCAACGTAGGCCTCGAGCCCCTCGGTGGGGACATATATGAGCTGGAGATTTATCTATATTGATTGTCGTCGTGCACGTTTCCCTGGCAACCACATCTAGCTTGTAGTAGAAATTCGTTGTGTAGCAACTCGTAGCAAGATTGTAGCTGCCGGCATGTACAATGTACATATATATTTATTAGATTGTAGCTTTGTCGTTATTATTTGAGGAACAAAAAAACAAATACTCTTATGGGCAAACTTTATTTATTAATGTTTAAAATTATAAATCAACGTACATATATTGAACGTCTTTGAAATTGTTGTCATTAAATGCACTCATTAAAGTACGACACAAAAGAATTTTAGCAAACAAAAACCTTATTTTAATATAAAAATAACGTGTCTTATAAAGCAATAGACTCAATAACGTGTTTAAAAATATGATACTGATAGATTTTATTGTAAGTTGATTGATAGTATAATATTTAATTAGCTCATTTCGTCTATAGAGCGAGTAATTGCGAAAATTGTCTTAAAAATATTAATTATTACAATTAAGAGAAGCTGCAATTAATGACTTCAAAGGATTTAATTCCAAACAAAACTTAATTATATGATAAAAGAACTAACTTACAAAATATGACAAAAAATATACTTAAAACTAAAAAGGAATAATTAAGTTTAACAATAATCGAGTTAGTCGTTAATGTCTTTCATTCCAAGATCATAATATTAATAAAAGTTAAAATTAAGTAACTTATTAGTAAAATAAGATCAAGTTGACATCAGTTATACATGGTCACACTGAAAGCTTCACGTTTTACGTAATTAAAACATGGGCCACTTTACCGAGGGAAAAGATTCCGTCCTCTCGCCTCGGGGAAGGAAACTAGAGCAAGAACCTTGGCGTAAACTAGTACAAATTATACACTAATAAATAAGAAGTACCTATGTAAATATGTAGTTCAGTACGAGAAAAAACGTCGTTCTGTGTTGTAAGTACATTATATCTATATATACAGTATTATTAAAACCAATTGTCATACAATACAGAAAAAATACTGGTATTTTTTTCTTTTAAAAACATTTATGATTAAATAACTGCAAAACTTTCAGTGTGTGTGTAGGTACTTTATAAGTGTGCATCTGGATTGAGGGCCCATTTTTTAAAAGTTTACAAAACGATTTGAGATTTACAGGGAATGTAATAAAGAATAGTAAAAACATGAAGCACAGGGTCACAAATTTGTTAAACATAAATTGAACTATGCCACTTTAGCCGAGCATCTTGATTGAGAGCCCAAGTTATTTATTCACCACAGTTTCAATTTATGTTTAAGAAATTCGTGACCCTGTGCTTCATGTTTTTACTATTCTTTATTACATTCCCTGTAAATCTCAAATCGTTTTGTAAACTTTTAAAAAATGGGCCCTCAATCCAGATGCACACACTTTATAAATAATAATTCTTGTGGTATTTCAGTATTTATAAAGTAAAATTAAATTAAACAGATCCTTTGAGATTGTCCAATTGTTATTAGATTCTGAGTAACAATATTGACTAAAAATATGTTTTGTTTGTTTGCTGAAAGGCTGCGAGCTTTAAGTAATACCTACAATGCCTAAATCAAATATTATAAAATATAAATTATAAAAAGACCTAAATAAGTTTTGGCACCCTTTCTGTATATCATGTGGAAGTTATACTTATATGGCAACGGCAAACTTGACTTTTGTATTTTTGCTAACAAGTTTATCTGAAAGTTGTATATTTTTTAGAATATTATTGGCAATAAACTTTCAATCTCTTTTTTGTCTATTGAAATTTTCATAATACGGACGGATATCATACCTAAAATACAGATTATTATACTTGAGATTCTGTTAACATAATTTTGTAGATCCTTCAAAATTTGAGCTGCCTGTATCAATATTTATTTTTGTATCAGAAAATATTTATTACTTATTCGGTTAGATAGCCTACAGTCATTTGATTTTCTATATTTTATTTTCGTATAAATTTATAAACATAATATTATAATTAACATGTACAACAGGGTTATTATTACGGTTGCTGAAAAACGGCTATTTCTTAAGGTCGGATATGTCTGTATGTAAGATAAGCCTAGAAAAATCTGTATCCACATCTTTGGTGTATACGTGGCGCAACAGAGCTGACATTGAATGCGCTACGTTCCTTTTTCGTAAACGTGTGTTTAATTTAATATTTTACGTTGTCGTTCTTTTCTACACACTTGCCGAGAGACTCTTATGCGTGGCGCACAATCGCACACGTCGTCAGGCTTTTCATGTTGCCAGTTTTTGTTCAAACTAATATCGCATCGCCCCTTCAAATTTTTAAGAGTTTATTTTTTATTAATGAAGGTGGAAAAAATATTGCAATAAGATGCCCTGTAGCATGTTACTCGCTCCTTGTCGCGAAAAGCTCAAAAAGGTTTAAAACGCGAAATAGTGACAACAGCCATTTAGTACTAAGTATTTGAGTATTTCAGTAGGCTCACTACGAAACGCGCGCGAAGTTCAAGAGGGTTAAAACGTGAAGGTGACGAAATTACTATGACCATGAAGGAAGAAAAAATTTTACGCGCCCAGATGGAGTAGTAATCATGCTTATTTTGTATCGAAACCAATGCGGCCGCTCAGAGGGGTGGCGGTTTACTACTCACCAGAAAAATGTGATACCAGCAAGCTTTGTAGTTTTGCTTGCGGCATGATTTCGGCACAATTTCACCGCACAATTGACCATTTCGTGTTATTTATTTTATTTCTGATATTTTATGACAGTGATGTTGTCCAAGCCACATGAGCCCACATGCCGTGAACGACAATTTGAAAGAAAAGTGTGAATGTGTGTGTGAGTTGCAAAATTGTATCATAGCCGGCACCCATAGTACGTTTTGATTACTACTCCATATGGGCGTGGAATTTTTTTTTCCTTCATGACTATGACTCTTATGTCACTGTGTCGCGTTTGACACCATCTCGAGGTTCTCACGCGTTACGCAGCGAGTCTACTGTTACTTCGTTGAACTTTGACACAATACAATACAAAATACTTTATTGTCTCCAAAAAACATAAGTACAAGAAACAACCACCACTATGACACCTTGAGTTTCTCGCATTTCTATAGAATTGCCATCAATCAATAGAAAAAGAAGATCTTACGTTGCGCCACATACACCATAAATCATTTCTCCTCCTTATCCTCACGAATGTCTTCGAATTTGGCGCCCATTCGCTTGAGCGCGATGACGGCTGCGACGGCCTTGGCCCAGCGCCTCTTGATGACGTATCTCTTCAGCTTCGTCTTGGTCACGTGCAGTTCGGTGCACAGAGCCGACTGGATCAGCCACGGGTGGGTCAGGGTCGCCGAAGATGATAGACGATCGCTGGAAGACCAAGTTGGTAGAAACTAATGATAACAATGTTGAACCATGAATCAGAGGATTATTCTATTAAGTATGCCGTTGCTGTAAATTTACCCATTGAAACATCCGTTATGGAAAAATAACTGAATAATGAGAAATGTATTCATTCATACGACACACAAATTTTTGTGCGTAGATTGAATACGAAGGAAGGTTTTATAATTAATACGAGCTGGGTATGTTTTTATTAAATAGGGTATGATTATCGAGCTATGTGGCTTGCCAAAAGGATTGAAAAAGTTTATTCTAGAGATTGTTAATGATTAATGGTCAAACTTTGCAAGAGTTCAGACAATCTTTAAATAAGGTTACAAGCAGATAGGTACTGATGAAATAATACAAGATTTTAAAAACTTATTTTTATTTAACAACGTACGTATCGTCAAAACAATAAATTACATCATTATGATTACACTATATTTACTTAAGTATCTAATAGTAAATAACAAGACTTTGACCATTCCTGTGGCACAATAATTGGATCTACTGTAATTCATTACTGTATTTCTTGTTGACTGTATTTGTTTTATATTATATCCAAAATCAAACTTCAGTCTTTTATTTTTGATAGAGTGATACGATATTTTGTGACTGGAAGACTAGATTAATGATAAAAATTGTCATTTTAAATTATTTCTAATAAAATCCTTAACCAAAATACATTATTTAATCTCATAACGCGCACTCCTTTGCCGTTTTTTGTATATATCGTAGATGTACACTCTACTGTACGCATAACTACTTTGGTAACTTGTCATGGCATTAATCATTTAGAAGCTTTAACATTGTTGAAAGGAAATTTTTGTTTCTGCAGTTTCTCGTCTGAGGTTTGTCTTTGGAAGAAGGCGTGGAGGCTAGACATCGACGTCTGCGCTATTTGGTTCGCCGGAGACTGAGACCATTCTAAAGATATGGACTGGTGTCTACCATTGTTTGAAGTCCCTCCTGCCGTCCTCTCTCCTTCTGTCTCCGTCTCTCCCCACTTCTCTAAGAGATGCAGAAGTAAATCTTTCGTTCTGTGGGCATTATTTTCATCCCCTCTCCTGTTGTAAGGCAATTGCCTACCGTTGTCTGAACCATTGACCAGTTTGTCTATTTTCCCTCTTCTCTTATCGAATTCTTCGAAGAATGTGTTCCGTCTCTCTGTAGGCTGGTCTGGTACGTCCCTACTCGTAGTGGTGACTTTCTTTGATCTGGCAGACTTGGCCCAGGGCATGTTGCTTGTCATGGGTTTCACTTGTTCTCTATCAGTGAGGAATGCAGATGATATTCTGTGACTAGATTTCGAGGTGAATATCCTCTTTTCTTTACTAGTAGCGTCTCCGTTTGTAACAGTTTTTGTGACTGATGAATTCGATTCCTTTTTAAAACCATTCGGTAACTTCGTTTCTTCTTTGGAAAACGACTTTGTTTCTGAAACATTTTTGTTTAATTCCTTTGTATTGTTATTGTTAGCGAGATCAGTGTTCATCGTCGACAGCATAAATAGATGATCCGACAGTTTCTTAATTTCCTCAGCCAAGTTCTTCCGTATTAGCACATCAGGTCTTTTGTGTAAAAAGCAACTACTGTCGGAGGCACGTCGTTCTACAGGATTATATCTAGGTGATAAGAAGTTGTTCTCCCGTAGAGGTGGAGGTTCGTCGTCATCGCTGAAGACCGCGTCAGGGGAGCTGTTGAGGGAGCTTCTGGGAGACGGCGAGCATCCTCCGATGGAGGAGCGTTCACAGTTCCCATTCATGAGGCTGATCTCGTGGGCTTCGTTGTCAAACACGTATGGCGAGTTGGGGTGCTCGCTCCAGCGCTCCACGAACAGACGAAGGTTGTCTTTGGCGACGTCCAGCTCGTGCTTGGGCGAGGGCGGGGGGCGCGGCGCGGGCTGCGGGGCGGGGGGGCGGCGGGCGAGCCACGCGTGACGTAAGCACTCGGCGGCGCTCGGCCGGCACCTGCGACAAAGACCCTTGTTACTATCACCCCAACACCGCGGTGCAGTTATGATGTGGATGACCGTACATAGTACATAGATATTTTATGATAATAGCGTGCACATTCAAGCTTGAACAGTATTATGTATGATATTATATATTATGTTTTTATTACTATAGGTAATCTAATCGAAAGAATTTCGCTACTTGAGTTGAAGTAGGTATCATTCAATAATGATTTTATCATCAGGGTGATGATTATTATGAATGGAATGTTCTCCTATGAAGATTTGTTATTTACGTTTTCTAAGCTACACATTGCATGCTGATAGTAGGACACAGTTACTACAAACTATATTTAACTAATTTAGTTAGTACTACAACAACAATCAACTAGGAAGAAGGTATTCAACATGTAATAGGTACATAGGTAAATATGAATTGTTAGTTTGTATACAAGTGTTGGATGTATTCAAAACAATAAGTAACAAAGGGTCTTTATCGATAGGCTGACTTTTGTGCAGCTTTCATCAAATTAAAACAACGAGCAATGATATCACATTAAAAAAACATATAAAAAAGACGTGTCTTCTAAATGCTACCGACGAAAAAGTGTGCAATCATTAAAAAAACCTTTTACAAAATATTAATTGTAGTAACGATCGTTTGCAAATGAAAATGTTCATTCCAAAAATATACGACGTAATTCGAATTATATTTATAAAAATAAACGGTATCAATAGCTTCAGTAGATAACACTAAGAAAGCAACTATCATGTGAAACATAAAATTATTTTACCATTAATAAATTTACGAACAAATTCAGGCTTTTCTTCTGTAGGGTAGGTTTTGAATATTACAATTCTAAAGCCTGACCAAAGAAATAAAAATCTTCGCCATATTGCGGAATTTTAATGGAACTAATTTTATAATGAAAATTGTTGCCATAAACATAAAATTTTACACGTGGCGCCCACAGAGCAGGTTTTTTTTATCTCTCTGTGGGTCTACTATGTAAGTAGCGACAGGCTCGAGAAGCTGTCAAACACGACATATTGACAGAACTGCTATGGCTCTAATGTCACTATGTCGCGTTTAATAGCTTCTCGAGCCTGTCGCTACTTACATAGTAGGCCTACTGGTCAGGCTTTACGAGGTATGTAGTTTTGAATTAGATATTCGCATTTGGATTCTCTAAAGGACCCCTTTTGATAATAAACCGCTTGGCATTATGCAACTTGAATAATTGAGTTCCTTTAAACTTTTGAATGAACTAACCGTATTTGCATTCTCTAAAAAACTTCTATTTAAATTTCGACTACGTGATGGGTGTGGAAAGTTGAACTTACTCTTTGTCCTTGACCAGCAGTTTTCTGATGAAATCTTTGGCGTCTTCGGAGATCTCAGTGAAAGCTTCATCGTCGAAATCGTACTTAGCCACAGTCACGTTGGCCATCGTCTCTATGTCCGTCTCACCCATGAAAGGGGACAAACCCGACAACCTGGAAATGAAACAGAAGTTTTTGTTTATTACTAGGTATTATCTTTATCTGCCAACTTCCGTATGCCATACAAGTCCGGTGAAGTTTGATTCTTCGTACTTTGCGACTTTGACCTATGTCAATTAAAAAAAAAAAACCGTTTGCCTATCCCGAATTATTTAGGATATTGCAAGCTAGAAGCTAGGATGACTGAGTGTTATCGAATGGAACTCACTAGGCTGCTACTTTAGAAACAGAAGAAAATAATTGTAAAGCCCAATCAGAGAAATAAAAAACTTCGCCATATTGCGGAATTTCAATGGAAGTAATTTTAGAAAGGTTCAATCAATTGGCGACCTTACATTGCAAAAAAGACATGAAAGAAAAAACACACATTTCTTTGTTTTTCTATTTGTTGTACTCACAACGTCTTTTCATGAAAATAATGAAAAACATATGATTTGAACTTATGTGACAGTATATACTATACAAGAAATTAATCATGAATCTTGATCAGGTTCAAGATACTTACAGCACATAGCAGATAACTCCGACAGACCACATGTCTGTCCCGTAGCCAATCTGGTCAAAGTTGACGACTTCTGGCGCGACAAACTCAGGGGTGCCAAACAACACTTGAAGTTGCTTTTCGGGGTCATAGAACCGCGCTAGGCCGAAGTCTATGATCTTTATCCGGTTGCCGGACTTGGTGAGGCATAGGATGTTTTCTGGCTGCAAAAAGAAAGAACAATTAAATTTTACTATGTAGCTATTAAAGGTAGAGGTAGACCTCTGAAATGTAGACAAGGGTCTGAAAGTCCAAAAACTTTCGCTAATACCTCAAGACAGAATAATAAGAGATTTGACTCCAGATAAAGGAACTTTGAAGAGGGTAGGAAGAAGATGTAAGAACTATAGTTAGGTAGGTATAGACCAAATCTACTTAGATATTGGTAAAGCAATATACTACTTGTCATGTCAAGTTTCAGTAAGGGTAAAAAGATATACATTTGTTTGCTCCAGATAATGCACACCTGTCGTTTGCAATGAGAACTGTAATGTTACATGTTTGATATAGAACTGAATCTGGAGATAAAATGAAACACGAAGATATTCAGACAGGGTGTGACTAACATTATTATTAAAATAATTCGCTACATTACACATGCGAGTCACATCCAAATTAATACGGACAGAGCATATCACACACCGAAAATAAAATCTGGTAAGCTTCTTCGTGAATTCGAATCTTGACAGAAATAACGAAGATTGAAATAAACATTTCGCAGACAATCATAAAGTGAACGCGCCTTTCCGCCATCTTGATTAACGACTTGGCCTCTTACCAAAATGGCGGCAAAAAGCAAACATTAGCCGCTCACACCTGATGGAGATGAAGTTGGCATTTATTGTTCCAATAATTATGTCTGCTATATCGTACCAACCTACATACACTGGCCAGCCATATATGTCGAGGTATATTAAGAAACAATGGCTGTAGCTGTTGGCGATTAATTGGCTTGGATTAATTAGGTGCAGTACTTGACGGGAGCTATAAACTCCGCTGCCAATAGTCGAAACAACAAGACAGGAGATACAAGAGACCTATTCGAACAAAGTGCCTGTGTCCAGCTGATGACCAGATGAATAGAAAAGAAAAGGTGAAATTAAACGAAATTACGAACTAAAAATATATTAGGTTAGGTATGAATACTAACTAGGGTATTTTGTTATACGTAAGATAGGTACCTAATGTACCTATTGTGCAATATAAGATGCGGTAGCGTAACTGTATTGGACAAGCAGTGTGTTGTGTTGTGTACGTCTGGGCATGAATGGAATGGTGCGTGGGCGCAAGACCTGGCACGGGGTTGATGACGTCACACTTCAGACACGAACGTTTCCTAGTCATCATCACCTTGCTGCTGTTAGGTTAGGTTAGCGAGAACAGATGTAATAGACATTGGTTTCTTTTTGGTTGCTAACTGCCGGTCATTGATTAAACTTAGTCAATACAATTTTTCTCCTAAACAGCAAAGTCAATCGTATTAGTTACAAATTAAATATTAGGTAAAATGTATAGTACTTAGAACTTTTATGTGATTTGTCAATTGTATTCTACCAGGAAATGCTAGATCCAGTGATAGGTATATTATACATAAAAGTTTTTTATTTTCTTATTTTGAGTAGGTACCTATTTCATAATTAATTTTCAGATTGGCACATAATTTTAATGAAGCATTATTCAATTTGTTTTGTGAATATTTTGATAGCTATAACGGTAGCAATAGCCTACATGTCGAGATGCAGGATGTTTGACGGGCATGCATGCATGAACTGATGAAGCCTAATATCTTCATCAGTTCATGCATGCATGGTAGATTAACAGTGATATATCTTCATATCTATAAAGTGAAGCGAAAAATGAAAATCATTGAGTTGGGTAGGGACTTGATTCAAGTCCCTTGTCACTTGAACCCGCATCACCTTGGCTATCCAGGCCATACAGGCGCACTATCAATTGTTCCACCAAATGTCCGTACAAGCTCATCGGCTTCTCACTAAGTGCTTTAGTAGAGAGCACAAGGGTTCGGGTTCAAGTCCCTGCCCAAGCTCAATGATTTCCATCTTTCGCTTCAATTTATTGATAATAAATATACGCTGCGTTTGCTGTAGACTAGAAAAGAAGAAGAATATACGCTAACAGACGACATCTGTTGAAAAAGTAATGAACCATTTACCTTCATGTCGAGATGCAGGATGTTCTGGCGGTGCACGAACTCTATGCCCTCGCAGATCTGGCGCATGAAGACGGTGCAGGCGCGCTCCGTCAGCACAAAGTCCTCATCAATCACGCGCTCAAACAGCTCTCCGCCTGTGATGCTGACGACATACAGAAACATACCAATCAGAGACCAATCAGAGGAAATCAGGATAGCAATACGGTACGGACGGTATTAGGCCCGCCAATTGTGTTATGCAAAGAAGTTAAATCATACTGCACACAATATTATAAAGAGGAAAGATTTGTATTTTTTTTTGTGTGTGTGTGTGTGTTTGTCATGAATAACCTCAAAATCTACTGAACCGATTTCAAAAATTCTATCACCATTGGAAAGATACATTCACCCTGAGTAACATAGGCTACCTTTTAGCGTGGGAAAATGCCTCATTCCCACGGGAAAAACTGTTAACGCGGGCGGAGCCGCGGCGGAAAGTTAGTATATATAATAAAGAAATTATTTTCAGGACATCACACTGCTGGAATAAGTCGCAGAGTCGGATGGAAAAGCCCTTGAAGGAAGGTGTTGCTTTGCTGTACCTAATGCAAGCGTAGCAAGTGTGTTGGGTTTGTTGTTAGTTGAACAGGTGAGAGGTAGAGCGTCGGTGGCCAAGTGGCTAGGCCCGTTGACTTCCATTCCGAAGTTCGCGGGTTCTAAACTCAGCACGTACCAATGTGTTTTTTCGACGCTCTTACGGTGAAGGAAAACATCGTGAGGAAACCTGCACACACCTGCGAAGAAATTCAAAGGTTGTGTGTGAAGTTGACCAACCCGCACTGGGCCAGCGTGGTCGACTAAGGCCTATCCACCCTGATGGGTAGGCTCTAGCCCCTCGGTGGAGACATATATGAGCTGTTAACGAACGAACAGGTGAATACTGCTGCCGAAAGGGTTACGAATGGTTTGTCGCCTCTTACGACCCGTAGTGCGTAAGTATCGCAGTATTTAGATTGCGCTAGTTCTCTAAAAGGCCTTCAATTAATAAAACTGCCCTCCCGTGAGCCCTTTAGATGGCGGCATGGACTGCTATAATATACCTATACACACACGCATTTTTAAAGCTCGGGTAAGATTTTTTAGACTTTACTTTGAAAGATTTTCATCAAAAACCCTAACCAGTAAGAATAATTTTGCGGAATAAATACAGCGGAAGGAACTAAAATTATTTCGATAAAAATAAATACATAAAAATTTTACATAAGTAAGTAGGTATGTTAATTTATGAAATACTTTTCATATTTTCGTGGTTGTTGCCGACGAAAACAACGTTTTTCATTAACATCTAATTTTAAAAAGCACGGGATCGTCGTTCTGGCAGCATTTACGATTCGTTGCCAAAATGTTGTCGCGTCAGTCGCCGTAATTGAAGTAATGACATGAAAGGAGTGGTCACTCCAAAATTAATTTGCCTTTTTAATAGGCTGACTGCTGCTTTGCAAATAGATTGAAACGTTTATAATAAATGAAACTTCTGACTCAAATTCAAAGTAATGTTTTCATGAAACTACGCAGGTTTTGAACATAAATAAAATAAATTCTAAAACAATAAATAATTTAAACATGCGATATTAGTTTAAACAGAACTGGCAGGTTCGCGCGATGTGTGCGCTGCTGTGGAGAGGAACCTGTGTAGTTCCTGTGTAGGACCGACAAAATAGCCAAGGTATGGTTCTGATTCAGTAGGTTAACGCACAAAAAGCTAGAGAAGCTAGCAAACGTGACATAGCGACATAAAGAGCCATCGTAGTTCTGTTATTATGTCGCGTTTGACAGCTATTCAAGCCCTCGCGCGTTACGTAGTAAGCCTGCTGATATAATAATGAAATAACGTAAGAGTTTATGCGCAGACGTCGATGGGTTCCATTTTAGTAAGCATCAATATTTGTTCAGCCGTTAGTCAGGCATTAAAACTGCCAATGCCTGGTCATAAATTGACAAGAACAATAGGTGTAATTTGTTTAATCAGGCGGCAGTTCGCGTAATAATTACGAATAAATGAGATACTTTATTTAATTTCGAATAAGTACCTACTTGTATTTATACCATATCAGTTATTACAAGCACAAAACAATTTCAGAACAACTCAACTTTTCTCACGCCCAACAAATTATTTAAGATATCGCAGTTGTTGCAGGTTACACAAGTGAAATCTTGTCCACTCCCTGGATTCGTGCGCCACAGCTAAAAAAACAATTCACAAGAATTCGATTAACAACTGGGACAGCTATTATTTTAATCCGCTAATCTGTTCATCTAAACTGATATCGAAAAAACATTCCTTGACCCGATTTCTGGTATGCAGAAAACTACAGGCGTAGTCAATAAAATCGAGATCAAAACACGCATGTGTTCGTACATGTGTTAGATGCGATCACATGCTTGATCTTTAAAACCCAGAGGCGGAATTAAGCGCCGCGCCAGCGATCCGATATCAGAGTTTACATGCATCCTTTAACAGGGATTGCGCTCGCTTTCTATGTGACAAGCTGCATACAAATTCTGATATTGGATCGCGATCGCGCATCTCCCGCCTCTGTGGATTCGGGTTTTTAAATATAAACATATAAACAAACAAACCGATAAAACGAAAACGTTGAAATGTAAATAGAACTTTTCCAGAAAATTCGTCGCTATTCCTACGAAAACGGCCTGCGTGCGTAGTACTTGCTTGCTACGCGTCATCGTAGCAATATTATCTAATCTTTCAGCGTAGTAAAATGGTTGTTTTGTATATTTTTAACCACGACGAAGTTTTGATGAATTGTAAAAGAGGAAATAAAGTACCTTTACGTTCAATTCATTCATCATTTCAATACCTACAATATTTCGGTCTGCTTACGTAAATACTTCGCAAATAGTACTTACGAAGCTCTTGTTTGTTTATGAATTAAAAAAACTTCATGTTTTTCGTCTTTTAAAATTAGAACCAGCAGCGTTCGCGTCAAAAGCAGCTGATCGCGTTCCCGCGGCTGTTTTGTTTTCGCTCAAAATATGACGTCACTGTTTGGTTTGATCTGCGTATGAGCAGAGGAGCTGGAATTCAAGAAACCGTTTATTTATTTACTTTTCAAATGTTGCGTCTGACGTTTGCAATGAGTAATGGCTTTTGATGCATGTTTCTTTAATTATGAGCTTTAATTTAAGCTGAAAAACAGTGAGTAATTTTTCAATCCCTTTCTTGTTAAGTATGTACCTATAATCTGAATAAATATTCAACAACGCGCTGAAAAGCCAAAGCCATTTTAAATTCATTGCCTTAGCGGATAAATAAATTTATCTCGGTCTCCGATTCCGGCAGCAAAAGTTCAATAAAAAACGGGGGTTTAGTTGGGGTTGTAAGGTAGTCGACCGACTTTAAAGACTTAAAGGCTTCTCACATGATTAGTGTATTACCTTTGACACTTACAACAACCGGCCCGTAATTTACTGGACTTAGGCCTTTCACTGAAAGTTTTGCAGAGTAGTAGCCAGTAGGCCTACTATGTAAGTAGCGACAGGCTCGAGAAGCTGTCAAACGCGACATAGTGACATTAGAGCCATAGTAGTTCTGTCAATATGTCGCGTTTGACAGCCTATCGAGCCTGTCGCTACTTACATAGTAGGCCTACAGTTTACACGTACTATTACACGCAGGCAGGCAGGCGGGTAGGGGTCAATAGGTCTTCGAATCATCCCGTATAACACAGGTAACTTTAGGCACCTTTAGGTTCGATTCTAAAGCGAGAACCACACGGGTATTGCAGCTTTACAGTTTAAATACTTCTTCTTTGCGTTTCAAGTGCTTCAAATAATTTATCCTTAGGCACCTATTTCACTGGCGACGAAAACAAAAGACGAAAGGGACGCAGTTATGCATTAGAATGAGATACAAATACACCGCGCTCACTCTTGCGCATAACTGCGTCCCTTTCGTCTTTTGTCGTCGTCGTCAGTGAAATAGGTGCCTTAGAGTGTGCTGGAATCAGGGCCGTTGACATTCGCGATAAGCGGGGTCTGACCTGACGCCGCGATGTGGCGCCGCGCCAACTATGCGCGACTGTACTGACGCGCCTCACGGCTCACTTTTGACGCCAGCCTACTGTCACCATCATTTCCTTTGCAGTAAAGTGAGATTTTTACGGTTTTACGCGGGAATCAAAAAGTAATGCCTTTCCCATAAGGGACAAAAAAAGAGATTTTTACTACTACTATAACTTCAACAATCTGAGTCTCAGGCAGTACGGGTCTAAGTCCTATTTCAAATTTTTCTTCTTTAAAAACGATCTGTGCTTGCTTGTGTTGTAAAGTCGACGATTAAAATTTCGCCGGACTTGGCGGGACTAACTAATCGTTCTTGGGGCCTATAACCTGCAGTGGACATATATGTATTGGTTAAAATTAATGATGAGGGACTGCAGCCTAATCTATGTTTTTCTTTTCATGTGTCCCTTGAAAACTGTAAATTTTGGCCACCCTAGCCCGCCAGACGCGAATAAACCTCTCCATCTTTGGAGGCACTTGACTTTGACGCCACACGAGTTGGATTAGGAAGTACTGCGTCATAATCATAACACGCTTTTTAGGATGTTACAACTACCCTCGTGCAATTTGCAAATGGCGAAGACCAAAGTTTTTCGTATACCTAATAGCTAGGAATTCTATATTCGAAATGAAGTTTACATTGCCAAATTTTTTAACTGGCCAGTTCTGAAAACCTTCAGGACCATCTAAATATCTACCCAACTCTTCCTGTTGGTGGTATGAAGCGGATACTATACAATTTGGGCAATAGTTTCCCACCAAGAAAGATAGGCATTCGTTTGTTTAGCTGTGGACTGTTAAGTTATAGGGTTATACGCTATATTTCTTGGCAAAACTATCTTATAGGGTTGACTAATATAAGTGAAATATAATTTTGCGATTTCCGTGTCCTGTGACTACACTTTCTTTCAATCTCTGACTGTATCCCCATGTGCTCCGCTATAAAAAGTGATTTTCTGAGCTTTTTGGTCCTCTGCCTCTACACCATCAAACCATCATGAATTGTCTCTATCTACTTCTTGTCAAGATATTTCAACATGTCTATTGGAATTGACATAAACACATTATCTTGGGTAGCTGACGTTTGTACTTTATACTATCGATCGTATTTCTTGAAGCGAGCGTAAAGTTTCCGCAAATATATTTATTTCAAGCGAGTCAGCAGGCAGCCTTCGAGCGAGGTCGCGCAATACCAAATTGTATGTTGTGATTAGTCAGCCAGCTGGTGTTGGTGTATGGGTGGAAAGAACTGCCCAGAATTATGATGTAATTTTACAGGCCAATGTCAATATTCCTCAGATTTGTTGGAAAATGCAGAGTTTCGTTTTCCGTTTTTCAAAAGTAATACGGTGATAAATAATGATGTAAGTATTTTAAGATTTATCTAACCCAGACTGGCTGGATACGGATAAATTGGGATAGGGATCTACTGAAGTAATTTCATTTTGGAACGCATGTTCAAATTCAAATGTATTAGGTAAAAGAGTATCATGTGCCGAAATACGTCGCTTAGTGTGCGAACTTCTTTGAAAATGGGCGGTGGTGACTTTAAAGTAACCTGTTAGTGATTTTAATTTGAAACCGGATGTAAATCAATAGCTGAATTGTATCTTGCATTGCAAATTTTGAAAACTTGACAATATTCATGGAATACTCCTACAATTTCCATAACAATGCTTTAATATGACATCTAATAGGTATGTGGGGCCTTATTATTTCACAATAATAAAATAAATATGAACACAATTCAAGTAATCTCGCATGCGTTTGCGGTGAGTCGCGACCGGTACGAACGATTGAATGCGCGTGCGCCGGCCATAATGTGGTCGTGTGAACTCATGTGCCCAATGACTGGAGGCTTCGTTCGACAAACGAGATTTGGTACCGTTCGGCAGTTACATGTGACTCAGGCAGACTTTCACATTTTTGGCGAATCTGTGAGAACTTATTCAGTACTAGAACTGGATAACTGTACGCGATCCATATTAAGGAGACACATAAATAAACTGTCGGTACATCTAGGCTACGAGATGCATAGCGAGATGAGTAGAATGCTGATGAGGACATATCACATCTCACCTGATTTCAATCTCCTAATATGTCTACATTATGTTATATTTTAGTCTATAAGTATTTTCTCTGCTGTTTGAAATAAATTATCATCATTTACTATCAGTTCGTGGTTAAAGTTATACTTCCCTAGTATTTTGAGTTGTCGTACATAAGAGATCCCAACTATTCTCGGATTTACTAAAATACATTATCCATTGTAGGCGTACCTACTAGATCGTTAATCTTCCTGAATCATCAGTGCACGCGCATCGCGAATCCACATTAGTTTTAGAATTCCGAACGCATCTAAATTCGTCCGTTATAATTGCATTACATTCCGGCATTCAGTTACTACTGTGATTCATACATCAGTTTCGCCTTATAGTTTATTTACACCGCGATTTTAATTACTTTGACATCATACAACTAGTGGAATAGACGTAAATTCTATTTTAGCGACAACTTCGACATCAGTTTCTGCTCTAACATTGTATAATTATACGTCTTGCTTTGATCATAGTTTCATTTGATCAATTTGATGTATGTTGAGTTTAGTGTCAGTGAGTTTAAATGGATGTTCTTTAAACAATCAACCAAATGTACGTTCTATAATGCTTTTTATTAGATGTCTTTACTTTGGAGTATTGTTATTTTACTACTACCTTTCGCAGCGATATCTTCAAATGGGTATGTAATGGAGTCACTTCCATGTTATGGTTCGGTTTTGGGATCCGAACAATCTAAATCTTACTTAAAATTGTCGTACGTTACGAGGCCACTATAGGTACTATTACTTTTAAGCCAGAGCATTTACCTACTTGTGGAACTCACTACATAAAATCTACTATCCTTGGGAACTGTAGCTAGCTTTTGTCGCCCTCTGCCAATATGTTCTTTTGAAGGGGTAGGCCGTAGTCCAGTATTGGACTGATATAGGCTGTAGTAAAGGTGGTAAAACTTCTTGGCGAGATAATAATAAAATAAGCTCTCAACGATAAACGTTTCACCGAAAAGAGAGCTTCTCGGAAGTTGTTCACTGTCCTTAAAATTATAATGTTCGTGTCCAAGATTCCTCGCGTAGTGGGATTCCAATTATATTTAGCTCCGTGAATAATCCAGGTGAGGCCGGTCGTTGACGGCTGCTGTCGTCATGTCGCGCGACACGACACGACTCGGACGAGACAACGACAGGTGGACGGCATACCTTCGGCTCGTTACGGTTTCACTTTCTTTCATTATAATTAATTAGATGACGTAATCCTATAACAAAATTAAACAGGAAAAGAACTTTTGGTGAGATAAATTTGCATTGCTGAAATCGTTTTGGTCTCTTATTTATTATGAATGAGTTGTAATAAAGTTGGGAATTGGCGTCTGAACTGAATTCTCTACTGATGACTAAAATCTTTTAAGTCAAGTTGAATTCATATCTCGTACTTCTGCTGCAAAGAGTACAAGTACAAATTAATGTTTCTTTTTATTAGTGAATTGTAAAGCAAAGTCTGAACTCTGACTCCATGTTCTTTTTGAAACCTACTTATGATAAATAAATTATATCGGTTTTTTTCTCCATGTACCTATACAATGTTTGTGTTCTATATTATTATTGTTTTTTTTTATGTGCTATAAAGTGTTATTAATTTAAATTACTTTATTTACTGTTTTCAAGGATTATTCAACGTCTCTATCTTGTGTCATAATCAAGTGAACAAAATGTATCTACTGCATACGCTCAGCTCCCACACGAACTGTGTGCCATCTCAAATTCTTTGAAGGTGTTCACATGTCATGTTCTATCTTTGAAGGTGTCCCGATGTGCAATTTAGATTCGTAAATGCAAATTTTAAGTGTCTTTAAAATTGTCAAGACTTCAAATAAGACAGTTCAGTTTCTTTATTTATTATGGTGCCATTTGTGCTGTCTAAATTCTTTTAAGTATCTAGTCATAATGCTTCCCTCATTGAATAAGGCTCTTTTGTTTCTTCATTGTTGCAACACTGTGCGTGACGTTTTCAACTATTATTTTACCAATGGTATCTCGGAATAACATAGGCCACTTTTTGCGGTTAGGTAGCTAAGAGATGAGATCGGGAGGCTTGATTACAGAGTTATCCTTTTAACACGTAAAATAGTTGTAGTAGATTTTTTATATTATTTATAATATTTATATATTTTTTGTAGGCTTTATTTTATATTGATTGTTTACGAGCCTCTTCCCTCACCCAAAGGTTGCTAATTGCCTATTTGTATTTTTATATGTGTGTATGTTTGTAATGAATAAACTCAAAAAGGACTGTGCCGTTAACAAAAATTCTTTCACCACTATACGCGGGCAGTTTTTCCCGTACGAATGAGGTATTTCCCGCGGTAAAAGGTAGCCTATGTTACTCAGGGTGAATGTAGTCTTCTAATGGTGAAAGATTTTTTGAAATCGGTTTAGTAGTTTTTGAGTTTATTCATTACAATACAAACATGAACACAAAAATACAAATTATTCCTCTTTGTATTAATTAGTACCTACCTATTAGTATTAGTATGATATATGATAAAGTATAGAGGTGTGTGGGTAGTAGGTGTGTGTGTGTAGTGTTGTATTCTATTCTATTCTAAAGTATTCCATTCTATTGTATTATATTCTAAAAGATACTCACAGTTCGAGGACGACGCACATGTGCTTGCCCCACTCGTAAGCGTCGTACAGCTGGATCAGCCGAGGGTGTCGCAGTCTCCTCATCACGTCCACCTCCCGCTCCACATTCCGGCGCTCGTCCCTGCGGCTGACAGACACCAGCTTCGCAGCCAGCTCCAAGCCGGTGGACTTCTCCCGGCACAGGTATACCGTGCCGAACTTGCCCCTGGGAAAATAACAGATTAGTCGGTCAAGTCCGGTGAAGCTTGGTTGGTCGTACTTTTTCGACACAAGCATAGGTCAATTAAAAAAAAGGCAGATTAGTCACGAACTTGGTTTAAGAAAACAAGGTCTTGCATTGACTGTAATAGACAAGGATGAACAGCATGATGACGTAGGCTTGTGTCAATCACGTGGTCCGAATGCAAGACCTTGTTTTCTGAGACCACGGTCACGAAGGACAATTTCTTCAAATACACAGAAGGGATGTAGAGGACACATTATAGAAATTTATGTTACTGTGTTACTGTTCTGCGTGTTAAGATGAACACACACATCGTCACGTAGACGTACACGGACCACTGAGTTGCAATGTATGGAACTGTATGAGACAGGACACACCACCGCTTGCGTAACGTAGATGTGCGTATTTGTTCAGCCACGCCCTTAAACATGGTTTGTAAGCACGAAAACACGCCGCAGCGGTCCGGGTGTATTAAAATTTGTATTGGTATTTCTCGAATTGTTACGGCCCTGTAGCCTAGTTACGTACGCCTGCCTTCTAAGCACAGGGTCGCGGGTCCGAATCCCGCCCAGGGCAATCACTTGTGTGATGAGCACTTATGTTTGCCTTGTGTCTGGAATAGTCTGGATGTTGTATATTTATATATGTATGTATATCATTTAAAAAGTAGCAAATATGCCAAGAATGTTCGTTCACCTGCCGATCTCTGAGAGCATTTCATAGTTTTCGTTCACGTCAGTGTTCCTCTTGATGGTGACATCTCGACACGGGAATGGCGGCTCTATTTCTGTGGACAATGGTACAGTTTTAGTTGGTTGATGGATGGATGTTGTATGCTTTGCATATACATGCATGTTTTGTTTATCAGCTGTTAGATACCCAAGTATAGATTCTGCCTAATTTGGAGTCAGACGGTCTCAGGCTTCAGGTACCGAGTTTGCCCATTATATCTAGATGAAATTTCTGAACTACCAAAAAGTAATTCTACTCTAAAATTGTAAAACAAAATCCTTTTCTATGGTATTCGAACGGGTCTGCCGGGCCAGTGGTAGGTATAATATAATATAAGAAGTCTGATCAAGTCTGTTTATGTGTTTAGACATATACGGCACTCCGGCGCCGGTTGGTAACGTATCGCCTACAACACATCGGAAACATAATCCGAACCAACAGGTTTTAGAAAGTACGTATAAAAACAGAAGCAACCGAAACCGGTCCTCGTCACCACGTATGTGCGAGTTTAGATATAATGAAAGAGTTCCGGATATATGTTAGCTTTATTTTGCAGTTTGATTTTTGTATATTCTAGCACAGAATACCAAATAGTAGTCCCTGATTGTGATTCTAGTAGGGCAACGGCCTGGCCTTCGAAACGTGGATCATTTTCCAGGTAGGGTCTGAAAAAAATTTCTCAATCGGGTTACGATAAGTAATACTACTATCAGTATAATACAAATATTCTTTATTGACATCAGTAATAAATAGGACAGTTACAATTTTCATAAGTGTGAAACAATGAGGCAATAGGCGGCCTTATTGCTAAATTAACAATTTCTTCCAGGCAACCAAAATATTACAAGACACTATGAATAATATTCAGAGCTGACTGACAGTTAGAAACTACTATTTGGTATTCTGTGCTGTAGTCTTGACCTTGACTAGTGTATGTAGACCGTAGGTACACGATCACACGGACCCGTTTGGAATTTAAAGTATACAATTTAATTGAGAAGCAAATAGAATCTTGGACCTTAGGAAAGACCCTTTAAATGTTGTCTACAGCATGCTCCCCTGCGGATATCACGGCTACATGCCATTTCTCTAAGTTTGTGTGTCTCCAGCCCCCGTAACATGCAGTGCTATGACAAAAGTTTGTCGCGCGAGAAACCCGCCATATTGAAATATCCTCCAATAGGATAAGAGAATACGCACGACAAAATTGGGCATGTTAGAGGGGCTGATTTGTAGACTACCTCAAAAGCAGGGTATCTTATCTCGCTTAGAAAGAAAGTGTTTGACTTTTATTACAAAGAGATCGAGGATCCCTAAAAAGTGGTTCCGATAAAGAAAGGTCTCGTTAGTGGAGCGTCAAATTAAAATGCGCCGGAGTGTTTCTGGCGACGGGCCAGCGCTGGGGGCACGGGGGTGCAACGTGCCGGCTGACCTTTGCTATCGTAATGTTTTGTCTGGTGCATTGCTTGCATCGGCATGCTGATTCACGACAGACTCCAGCCCCTTAATGCTAAGAACTAGTTTACTTCTTTGCTTGTTTGCTTTTCGGGTGGGTTTCGAAGTTAACCTACCGTACAAACCCTGGTGTCAGAATTATTGAGCCGCCTACTGACATGGCTTCTATAGCGACTATATACGTAGATCATAGGGACCAACGGCTTTACGTGCCTTTCGATGCACGGAATCATCTTTATTTTCAGACAATCAGGTGATTCATCCTGCAATGTCCTAACCAAACTGGGGAAAGTCTCACAAAGTGATATTTGTTCGACAAGTTCCCCACCGGGATTCGAACCCGGAACCTCCGTAACGTCAGGCGAGCTTTTGACCACTCCGATATCATCCATCATCATTGACAGCTCATATTAGTCCCCACCGAGGGACCCGATATACCTATTGAAAACTACATAATAATTTTATTATTTTTTGTTAGCTACACTAAGTTCTCCTTTGCTAATTACTGTTCTTATAATGAAAAGTCAAATCTGAGTCGATGTTTTCATTTTCAGATCAAAGCTAGCTGCCAAGTCAAGAAAAAAGAAAATCGTTTCATAAGAACAAAGTTGTTATTGTAAAAACAGCTGATCTATTGTATGTTATGTTAATTAATATGTTTATGAACACATGAAACTTTTGCCATTAGCACTGTTGCCAAAATGAGTTTTGTTGATAACTAAAAATGTGAGGTAAATAAAACTTTATTGTAAATCTATTTTGAGGCTGGTGAAGTAAAGAGGAAATTATGGAAATACCTGTTTATTATTATTATTTTATGAAGCAAAAAGTTATAAGTGAGTGAATTAAATAAATGATTCATAAACAAAAGCTAAATAGTTTCACGTTCGTAAACAAGCCAAAAAAGTTATTATTAACGTTCAATGACGTGATCGGAACAAATATATGCTAAAATTACTTACATAGGCATTTAAACCAATTTAAAGTTATTGCTCAAGTCGCAAATTGAGAGGTCTATAATCGTAAACAACCTATTATAAAAACGAGAAAGTCAAAATTAATTACGATTCGATAAACTTCCGAATTCATTCAATCATCCATTTAATTCAATCATCCATTGGCGGTTCTTTGTGCGTTCGTTCGATACAAAATTGTTGTCATTATAGTAATTCAGTGTGACATTTCAGAATGCAGTTAACTAATTGGGCGAGCTTAAATAAAATTGTTCCTATAAACTTTATTGACAAATGCAAACGTTTCCTGAACACGTTGCCAAATAATTTGCTGCTTTGGATATAAATATAGTACTTATTGTAGTCTTTTTAACATTTTACCGATTAGGTAAATTAGTTTCCTAATCCAATACAGGTATAGACCCCCAGGCGATGTCTCCTTCACGTTGTTTTCCATATCAACGTACTAGGCCGTGGTCCATGGTTCCGTTCCGTCGCTTCGAGCGTAGTTGTTTGGTTAAATTTTAACCCGTTTGAGTTGCAACCGAGCCACTGAACGATCGAGTTGTTTTTATAACCTCAAATATTTAACGAGAGAAAATTCTTCTCCTGTCTCAATTTTTTTCCACTTTTATATATATTACAGACGTATTAGACGTCTGTGATATACAAATTTAATAAAATTATTATAAAGTAACTACGAAACAAAATGGCGGGCTTTTCGAGTCTTTTGATTTTGACATAAATTGCAAGCTTTAAACGTCAAATAGCTGTCAGAGTAAAAATTTACCATATCATTAGACGGTTGTTTGGTTGTTTCGCTCTGAGCCACAGAACGGGTGAAACTACGCTCTGACAGCTGTCAGGGTAAAATTTCACCAAGCCACGGAACGTTAGAGCGCGCGCCAGAGCGCGCTCGAGTGCACTCGGACGAAGCGACGGAACGCGTCCCATGGTCACACGCATTCGACATGGAACCTAGGACCACGGCCATGACAAAGATGAACAGCCTGATGGATGACGTAGGCTTGTGTCAAGTCACGTGGTCCGAATGCCAGACCTTGTTTTCTTAGGCCATGGCCGTGGTTCGAGGTTCCATCGAGCCACCGCCGCCCTTAGATTCGCTGGGTCTATATTATGACTAATTTGGGGTAGAGTTATTCGCTCCCCCGCAAGTCCGGTGAAGCTATATACTTCATTTTGCGAACAAGCATAGGTCAATACAAAAAAGAGAATTATTCATAGGGTTACAGAAAATGGCAACGTAATGAGAGGCCTTTATTTAGCAGTGAACATTTTTCGGCTGAAAATGATTTCTAACCAAAGGAGAGGTAATATTTTACATTATATTTACTTAGTTAGCCAGAATCAGGCACCAATGGGCAACAGCAGATGTGCCAGATCTGGGATTAAATACATACAGACGAGAAAAAAAAAACTTACAACAAAGAAATTGATTGACAGCTTAAACGAGTTTATAAATAAAATTTAAAAAATCTAAATAAATACTGAATCACGGACAATGTCAGGGACTGAACATTAGTGCCCGTCCATCAACAAAACGGTAAATAAACAAAAACAAGTAATACCCTATTACCCTAATTGATAACTGCGAATGTTTAGTGGTAATGCCAAAATTATTTCTGTAGTAAACGTTAATTACATGGCCAGGAAAATATAATATTTATGTATTAAAATGTTATGCATATAATATACCTACTTACGTACTACTTATGTACTCGTATTACTTACTTTCCTTTAGGTTTTTTACGATTAGCGGTTGGATGTGAACAGAAAAAAAATTATTTAACATAAAAGTAATATATTAAAAGAACATTATTTTAAAATGACTCCACTTACCTTCTTTCTTTTCAGCATTGGCTATGAGTTTTTAAAAATTAAGCAGGTAAAAGTGAAAGATAGAAGCTTATTTTAAAATGATTCCTGTGTCCCAAAAGTTCCTTCCATTTGTTTTATAAGTTTACTAAATTATGAGTTACATAATTTTTTCGATAATAAAAATACTTCAGACACGTGGCTAAATAAAAATAAACGGAACTTTTATTTTCTCTCTTCAGAACAACGACAGAGCAACGTAAATCCAGCAACTGTCATCGTCCGGTGATCGGAAAGTATGCGGCCGCTCGAAATAAAGCGGATTCCTGGCGACTGTAAAAACTGTGTTTTTGTTTTTAAAATCTGTTGTTCATGGTCTTATCTGTTGAGAATGTGACGTAACGTTCCTATCCTACTGAGCAAGAAATAACTATATGTAAATTATAATTTAACTATGCATGTGTGACTATACCTAAAGAAGTATATAATATACGGATATGTGCGGTGGTGATGGTATGAAATGTTACCGAAAACCAATGTACCTAGCAGGGAATTAACAAGTTGATGGAAAATTAGACCTACCTAGGCGATTTGTTATGTATGGGGTTGTCAGTGAAAAGTAAACTTTTGAAATCTTCTTTCAAGTTGAGTAGAATAAACAAGAAGGAAACAAAAAATATGTATTTATTTATATTCGAACCAAACATTTAAGTAATATAAACGTCACGGACATATATTTTAATTCGTACGTTTTCTTATTTCGTCCAACAAACAATCCATTTCGTGTGACCATTCCACATTTTATGATACTCATTTGGGATCGAGAGCGTATACAAATGGATATTGTGTCGCCAGTTTTTTGTCCAGCCAAGAATACGCAAGAAATGTGACGTTACTGGCGCCAACGGTTTCCGACACTATATTAAAATATGAGGACAATGTTAATTCAAAGGCTTTTTCTATTTTTGTAACGCAATGTTGCTTATTAATTTACTCAGATTGTTTTATAAAAATATCTATCTTATAGCTACCTATTTTACAGTTATCGACTCATATTGTCCCCGCCTAGGGGATCACTCGAGGCTATTCTTAAAAGAGAGCCTTTTTCAACCACGCTGACCGAGTCTGGCTTCGGTTGGTCAAACTTCACACACAACTTTTTAATATTTTCTCAATCTTCATACATGGTCTTAGTTTCTCTCTCTCTCTCTCCTCAGCCCATCTCAACTCAACCCTTCGGGTGTAGGCTTCCTTCAATCTTCGCCACTCGTCCCGGTTCTTGCAACTTGGACTGGGTCTTAGTTTATTACATATCAAATTAGAGATGTGTTATTCTTACCTCCGACGGGGTCTGTTTCGTCGACATGGATCATCTCTGACGATCTGCAACAAAAACGAAACATTTAAACAGTGTATTCTCTCTTAGGAGATAAAAACGCAAGTTCGTTGAAACTTGATTCACCGAATTTGCGACAGCAAAGTGAATAAAAAAAAAGAAGAAAAGGAATTTAATTAAAAACAGCTGAAACATTTAGAGATGACTAAGGAAAGGATGAATAATAAAGGATGATATTTTTTACTGTGAACGTCAAAAATTCAAAGATAAAACTCCCCATTGCTCAAAAGCTCAAGATCCAGGGAGGCAGGAAAGCCGTGCTTCGCTTTCGCAAGATCATGGTTTGTTTGAGTTTTTATAGGCTAAGTAGAATATGTATGTATAAGACAAAATCGTAAACTCTGTGGAAGATGGTTACTACTACGTGAACGAACAGAGTATTACGTTATAATAAACTTCGCTTCGTGTGTGAGCAATTTTCCGTCAATGCAGGTCTTCGACCGCGAAACGTAAACAAAATCACGAATATCATAAATAAGAGTCTGAGAATAATGCGGGTGTAAACTCGCAACATGTCAGCCCCCTCTCACACGGGGATATTGAAATGGAACTGGTTTCAAACTGAACTCATAAGTTCAGCGTCACCAACCACCGTCTATAGATTCTCATATCCTTAACCTTTGGACATTGTACATCATTTAGTTAAAGTGATTTAAGCAAGTTGTAAGAGAGCGTCGGTGGCCAAGTGGCTAGGGCTGTTGACTTCCATTGGGAAGTTCGCAGGTCCAAGCCTCGGCACGTAACAATGTGTTTTCGATTTTCGAATTCATATGTACGTTTATTCGACGCTCTTACAGTGAAGGAAAACATGGTGAGGAAACCTGCACACACCAGAGAAAAAATTTCAAAGGTTGTGTGTGAAGTTGACCAACCCGCACTGGACCAGCGGCCAGCGTGGTCGACTAAGGCCTATTCACCCTGATTTCAGGGTAGGCTCGAGCCCGTCGGTGGGGACATATATGAACTGTGTTTTTTTATTTTACCAACGCTTTTGTCCTAAAAACGACGTATCGAGATCCACCGGCCTTACGAAGGAGTACTATCCCTGTGTTGTCATATCATATACTTACGCTTCTAGAAGCGGTCTAAGGGAACCTCGGACCCCGGCCAAGCGCGTTGATTTAAAAACATCTTAAAGGAGACGTTGTCTGAGATATTCCCTCTATATCTAGGTATAATGAATTGGGCAGCAACTTCTGTAGAGAAGAGCTTTACCAAAACGCAGTAACCAGTCGCGTCTTAGAGAATGTATGGGGAGTTTGCAACCAGTTTTTTTTCAGTAGCTTGGTGTGAGAAGGAGCTTAATTTGGATATTATCGTGAAAGCGCATAAAGAAGAGTTGGTGAATTCAGAACTGGTTGATCTTTATAAAGCCGTTTACATTTTATAAGATGCATGCATATGTAATTTATTGCAAACGTACGAAATCTGTTTTTAAAAGTCTTTTTGATACGAAACAGAATTATTTTCGTTTTTTTAACTATATCTTTTATTCGAAGCGAAAAATGAAATTCATTCAGCTACGTTTACGTTACGTTTTTTTGTTTACTGCTTTAACTGCAGACACGGTTTTACAGAAACGTTATAATTATAAATTATAACATATATGAATAGATATATGACTTTACTTTTCGAGCTTTTTTATGAAGCGTTTGTAGTTTAGAAGTACTATTAATTTTCTTCTGTGGTTAGATTCACTTCTAAAGCCTAATAGGTAGGTACAGGTAGGTACTCTGTCTGTGGACAAAGTTTTAGGTGACATTCAATTAAATAGTTATCTACATTTAGTAGCTTCGTACATGATCTACTGAGAGAGTTGAGTTGGTCTGATAAACAGCGAATCACAAAGAAATATCCAAGGCTGTCTATTTACTTCTAAGGCATTCAAAAATATAATGATGACAATACTGGCTGGCTGGCTATTTTACAGAAGAGGAGAATCCGCAACCGCTCTCCAACAGTCGTTTTGTCAAGAAATTTAAAAAGGAACACAAGTCCATATCATCCTTCGACCAGCCAAAGGCATTTCTACGAGTAATAGTGTTCTGTGTTCCGGAATAGGCGGTCGGCCGGCGTGGCTCTCTGAATGTGTCTGAATTCATTCTATCCTCTGGAGCGACCTATGCGTTTTAGAATCTGTATGTGGGTCGTCTATTTGCGACACATGCGCAGGTTGACGGCTGACGTAGTTATTATACTGCACTCTGTACGCTGCAACTGCATTCATAGATGGGACAACTTTGGAAGAGTCGAGTTATAGGTACAAACTTTAGTGCGCAACAGAAAGAGGATAAGACAGATATGTTTGCCCATAGCAGCCACCTGCAAGTTTTTTTTTCAGTCATCCCGTGATCATGGTGCATCGAAATATTAAGCACTCATAAAAAAAATACCACGGTAAATATCCCGTTTTGAATCTTAATAGTTATGCATTCATAGAGCCTAAATGAACAACGCTGATGAGATTATTCACTGTCACAAACGGCCAAAAATAGGTGTTTCGGCCAAATGCGTTTCTGGCAATTTGCTGCGAAAGGTCAGTGGAGTGTTGACGCACGCAATTTTATTGTATTATGATATGACCAGTATTATAAGATACCGAGAGTCCTTTTTAAATTGCCCATTAATGACTCATTGCTGGGTAAAGGTTCTCTCGTCTCTCCTTCTACTCGGGTAGTGTAAATTCCCGCCATTCTTTTTGGAAGGTACTCCCAGATAGTAGTGCCATAGTTTGTTAGGCATCCCTTTTCTACATTGAGCTAGTCGACTTTAACTTGTCTTTCTGGGTGCAATATCTGCACCCAGAAACTTTCTCAAATTATTTTTCAACACCTGTCAGCTTGATGATTGAAAAGATATTTGACAGTCAGCGATGAATAATTGATACATTTTTCATACAATATAATATGCAAAACTCTGACAAACTTTTGACAAATTACTTTTTCAACGTTTATCAGGTGACTCTCTAACCACATAATAACATTTCTAACCTCTCACGCACAAAACAAACTCAGCAGCATATTCCCGGTGGTGTCATAAACAGCTCACAATGAGCACAAGGTCGGGTTAGTACTGGCGCAACTTGCTGACCAGTGCAATAGTGTAGTAGTCATGACTGGCGTAAGATAAACCGTCTTGCCATACACGTTTCAAAGATATAAAGGTCAGCGTAAAGTGGTTAGTGTTTAGTACTCGCCGGTCAGTACTATGTAGATTGGGAATAGGCGCACGCGCACAGTAAGTACTATCTAGTAAATAATTAAATATACAAACTTTTTGGATACGGGGAATGCATTCCATAGAACTTTGTTTCGATTGAAGCTTGAATTGAAGGTGGACTTAGCTTTAGTCAGCTTGTGGAATCTCTATACCTCTTTCACTTTTGCATACAAACTGGGTCGTTCGATAAAAGCCCATATACAATACCCTTTAGGCGATGTTGGTCAATTTCACAATACAATACAATATACTAATAATAATACATACATAATATATATTATATCCCTACCGAAGGGTCGGACCTACGCTAAATAAGAGTGAATAGGCCTTAGCACAGAATACCAAATAGTAGTCCCTAGTGAACCACTTCACACAACCTTTGAATTTCTGCGCAAGTGTATGCAGGTTTCCCCTCGACGTTTTCCTTCGCCGACGTAAGAAAGTCGAAATAACTTACATGTTAATTCGAAAATGAAATTATATTGGTCCGTACCTAGGCTTGAGTTGAGCCCGTGTCTTACGAATGGAAGACGACGCCTTTAGCCCACATGACACCTAGAAACAGTAAAAACTTGAAAATGGTTACCACTTAATTTTCTATTTATACTCTAAGGGTTACCATGTTATTTATTCAGGGTTAGGCAAAAAAATTAACTTGGCAAAGAAAATACTGAAGACTGCCAAATGGGCGTTATCAACTCCGGCTTGTTAGGTAATTTTTATTAGATTTTCTGACTGACCTTGAAATTCGGTATACCTATCTAAGTGAAGAAGATCGCAAGTGCGTTTACCCGTTTAACGAGGTCAATGAGTCAAACAGGCGTCTTGCATTGCCAGCACGTGTTATAGTAATGCGTCTGAGCTCTCCACTGCGCGGGTGCAATATGGCTGACGTGATTTTAATTTTGCAGACGGAAATTGAACCAATGGTAAAATACTATAATTTGAGAACTTTAAAATAATACATCTGTAAATCGAAGCGAAAAATTAAAATCATTGAGCTTGGACAGGGACTTAAACCCGCACCTCCTTGGCTATCCGGGCCATACAGGCGCACTACCAATTTTTACCACTAAGTGTGACCAAGTCTCCGTGCTGGTAGAGTGCACAGTAGTGCACACCAGTTTAATCTATCATAGTTATTTATTACGAACTATTATAGACATTCATGTTTTCAAATTGCATTGAATAGTCCGGTAAAGATACGATAGCTTGTATGGAAAAAAATTACAAATTCCTAGACAAAATTTTTTTTCGTTGTTTGATTAGAGCTAGTATAGTATTGATTATTTTAAATTTTCCCCAAAAAAACTTTGGAGCGTTTTTTTTAAACGCTGTTTAAAAATTGTTTTTTCTTTATTTAATTGAGATTAAATCCTACACTGGTGATTTTCTTTTTTATGGTCTTCTAAATAATATATAATACTAAACATAAAATATCACCAATGTAGTGCGTGAGAAATGTGAGATAATGAAGGTCTGTGAAATAAAAATATTAAAACCTTGTAGAATTTTTTTAGAATTGGTGATCTTTGAGCACGTCATTTATATACTAATCAAAGATAATCCTAGAGATTTTCACCCGTGTGACTAACGTAGTTTTTTTTTTAGGACGTTTTATTTAGTTTTAACACTGAAGCAAAAATTCTACAGTCGTTGATAAATAATAAAAATAAATTTTATGATAATTAATACCCCAAAACGAAAGTTCTCCTAAATATTACCAGAGGAAACGAAAATACCACGGTAGTAATGTTTGGGGGGTAGAGAGTTCGGCGCGGGGGTGAACTATCGCGAGCGCAGCGCGCGCGCGGAACGATGATGCAGCCGTGTATGATGGATGATACAAATTTATGAGAATGAATATACTTGTAGCTGGGTCAATCAACATTTTAATCAACAATGCAGACGACTTTGAAATATTTTTTTTATATTATTTTTTTCACATAGGTATTTTAGTACCTACCTAATACTTATTAAAATGGTCCCGTGTCGATAATTTCACTACCGATAGGTAATTCATATTTCTGTTCAAGCAGTGATGATTTTAAATGATTTATATTGTTGTTATAAATTAATGTAAACCCAAGTCAGATTTTTGTCACCAGAAATATGAATTACTGTAAGGGACAAATCGTAACTTTTCAGGAGAGTCAAAAAACTGTTGCTTTTTTAAATTAAAATGCTATATTTACTATATTTGTGATGCTATTGAAATTTAAAGCTCTATAACATAAGAAACGGAAGTTGGAATAATTTGTATAGTTTCAAAGATAGTATTTTTATTTTTTATAAGTCCGTTACATTTTTTTTTTTTTGGAAAATACA
Organism: Teleiodes luculella; assembly: GCA_948473455.1. Classification (NCBI taxonomy): domain Eukaryota; kingdom Metazoa; phylum Arthropoda; class Insecta; order Lepidoptera; family Gelechiidae; genus Teleiodes; species Teleiodes luculella. The sequence continues at coordinate 5,037,476 of OX419599.1, read as the reverse complement.
AAAAGTTCAATAATGTAAGTCTTAAGAAAACGTATGAGTACTAATGTAAGAAACATTATATAATTAGACAGAGAGTTACGCTATTTGATGCAATTATAGGAAAATAACACTTATCGCTGAAATTTAAGTTGATTTTATGGTATTCGAGATTATTTTTCTAGCAAAAATTTAATTCAATAAAATGAAATGAAATAAAAATATGTGAGTTGAATAAAATATCTCGTGTTCCATCTTTTTTTAGACATAATTATCACTACATAGTATAAAATAAAGTCGCTTTCTCCGTCCCTATGTCCCTATGTCCCTATGTCCCTTTGTACGCTTAAATCTTTAAAACTACGCAACGGATTTTGATGCGGTTTTTTTTAATAGATAGAGTGATTCAAGAGGAAGGTTTATATGTATAATACATGCATAATATACTGAAGGATAACCCACAATAACCATTTTCCCGTGCGGAGCCGGGGCGGGTCGCTAGTATAACATATAGCACACTAATATATAGACACACTAGGCACACTAGTACACTAGTGTATTATATTATATTATATTAGATATTTATAAGATATTTTGCCAAAATTGCAAAGGATATTCAGAAAAAGAAATTATTGTACTAAGATTACAATGGATAATAACCCAAGAAATAATTAACATTATGATTGGAAGAAGGACACTTAGAAATAAAACAGATGATTATAGTATTAAGAAATATAAAAGACAGACAAACAACATTACTAATTTATGTAGAAAAGAAAAAGAAAATAGTATTTTTAGATAGCTGTGACAAAATTTAATAGGTATTACTTAAAGCAAATTGAACCTTTCAAATTGAACAACATAATCAGAAAGTTAAAAAATAAACATAAAACTAAAAGTGCTGCCATTCTTAATGAACAAGGTAAATTTTTAATAACATACTAATGGAAAAGCAGCGGGTACACATGGTATTTATAATTATAGAGATGATTAAGGGCCTGGCCACAGCTTTGCGCGAAGCGCGACGCGACCTGCGACCAGCGGAATGTTGCCAGCGACCCTGTCAACATTCTGCGAATAGTCAAAACTAACATGAGAGAACTAAAATTATTTTTATTTCTCAAAACCTGCTAGAAAAATGTACCAGCGTAATTAATAAATTTATTTAAAGGCGTGAAATTACCCAAATTATACAAAAAAGGCCAATTTTCATGCAAAAAGTAACGTTTATCTTGTTTTACTTTGAAAACGACATCAACACTGTAATGTAGTACAAATAAGATTTAATATACGTAAACGTAACATTTTTGAAATGTTACAATAATACTAACGTTCTAACAAATTTCGCGCCGCAGGTTGGGCCGCCGCCGCCGCCGCCGCCGCACAAGCTGTGGCCAGGGGGTATGTATGGTAATTGTGATTCAATCAAAGACGAACTATTTAAGCTTATCAAATTAATGAACACAGGAAAGACAGAACGCTAAGTCATTTACCTCAAGCAAGCACAACTTTACTTAAGATTATTCAAAACAGAATCAAACCTCTATCTGAAAGAAAATTGGACCAATATGAATTTCGTTAAAATAAATTGACAAGAGAGGCGGCACTAGGCCTGAGACGTGAGAGAGCAATCGATAGAAGGATGGAGTTGGATTTAGACACACATTTTGCATTTATAAATTTGGAAAAAGCATTTGACAAAATTGACTAGAAACAAATGATAAATATTTTAAAACAAGCAGGAATATACTATAAAGACAGAAGAGCCATTTTTGAATTATACATAAATCAAGAAACGATAATAGAAATTGGGGGAAAAAAATTAATATTAGACGGGGTGTGAGACAAGGTTGTCGCTTATTTTCAATATATTTATAGTGTGCTATTAGAAAACTTAGAGTCAGGAAAAGGGGGGATTAAATTCAATAAAGCTAATCTTCAATTTATTCGCTTTGTGGACAATAATGCAGCTGAAAGTTTAAATGTATAAGAATTTGTCACAGATATAGATAATATACAGAAGAATTAATCACAAATATTGTATTTGGATTAAAGAATTATGTAAACAAAACTGAAACTCTAATAACTTCGAAAATTACACCAAAACATAGCACAATAATAACATTAAATTCAAACCCAATAGAACAAGTTAAAGTTTAAATACCTTAAAAACATAATTACCGATGACTCCAGATACAGATGAACACCAGATATAGTCACTAGAATAGTGGTGGCACAAAAAGGTTCTAATAGCAAAAAACATCTTCTCAAAGCCCGAATCTCAAAAAGTGTTAAAAAAAGCTATACATCTGGAGCATTGCACTGCACTCTTCGGCAGTGAAATTTGCATAGTAAAATGACATAACGTAACAGAGAAAGATTTCAAGCCTTCGAGGCGAACAATAAAAACAATCGTTGGATGAAAAAGTAAAGATACTAAATATAATTCGGGAACCTAGCATATTATAATTTAACATGATTCGATTAGTGTAAGGGACATTTTTGAAGATAAATTTAGAACCTTGATAACCGTAAGATACACTTTTAAATATTAGTGTCCTTTACAATAAATAGTTGCAATAATGAATACTGCATTACATTAATAATTAATTTAACATAGGTCTCAGGCGTACTTCGCATTACTTTTAAAAATTATTTTCTCCTAAATCTGTTGCTGTAAAGGACAACAGAAAGATATCCATATTCTAAACATATTTTTGAGTATATATGTAGAGCGGAAATTTTTCAATCGAACTGTATACATAACTCATTTTCGAAGATTTGTCCCTTACAATAAATTCATATTTCCGATGATGATTTTAGTCACTTAGGTTACCTACTCGAAATGATCATGCAATCAATACAAAATATTACGAAATAATAAAACGGATACATCTTTTTTTCTATTCGTGTAAGTAAACAAACAGACATCCGTCCGTCCAGAGTAGCTTGACCTCCAGTGCGCCGTGCCGCTTCCCCTCAGGCGCCCTAAATGACGCGCGAGCGGGGGGCGGGACAGCTCCCTAGCGTTTGTTCTGGCCACGCAGCGCAGCGTATTTCGCTCCAAATACAATATCGATGATATTCATTAGATAATTGTTTTGCTGTTTAATCCAATCGCTTCTAGTAAATTTTGGTGATTTTTATGTTTAGTGTGTATTATTAGCTTACAATTGTTGGCAAATAAAAATATTTTGTGTAGAATTAATGCTCAGTGAATTAAAGGGAAAAAACATCATAAAAATTACATCTATATAGTCACACAGGTGAAAAGTCACACGAGGTCTTGGATATATCTTTAAAACATATTATGAAAAGATCACCACTTCTAAGATTTTCTAAGGCACTTTTTTTAAAAAGGCGTTAAAATTTATATAAAGACCCATTTTATGTCGAGAAGCTCGTAATTAATATAGGTGAATATTTTATAGCAGTGCACAAATAATTTAAGGAAGTGAAAACATCTATAATCTCCAGTGTAAGTTTTTTTCTGAATGATATATAGCAATTGGGCCCTTTACCCCCCTTTTCTTGGTGAGCTCCGTAGGTAGATCGGAGAAAAACACAAGGTTGGTCTTCAGTAACACTAATAATCGTAATACAAAAGAAATTAGAACTATTGGATTTAATGTGTAAAAAAATTTATTTTTCCCCGACTAGAAATATTACTTTAAAATTATAACGCAGGTGTTTTGAATTCGGTTGTCTTGCAAATTTTATATCAGAACAACATAAAGGCAATTTTTAAGGTATGAAAATCACTCATTCCCAGGCGAAAAATAATGTAATAAAATAGAATACTGAATCTGAACTTTTAAAATCTGCCATTTTCCAAATCTGCCATTCATCAAAAAAGGTTTACTGTCTATTACCTGCATGTACTTACATAAAGTGTATTGATGGTGTTGCTACGGTTATTTATTTTACTAATAAACATGAGCTTGTGTTCTAAACCATTTAGTTTTCTCTAATCATGAAGAATAAGCTAGTATTTAAATACTTACTGGCTGGTTGCTGCATATGTGCAAACTGCATTAACATATGCGTAGGAATGAACATATGTGGTACAGCCAAGTGCAATGTAAGCCGAATACGCATACCGTGATTCTCTGCCTTACTCAACGGACATAAGAACGGTGCAAAGTTCAAAGTGTTCAGCTTAGCGTGCTCTTGACTGTACCACTCCAAGCTTTCTCAAAAGGCAAAGCGAGGTGAAATTGTTTTTGCAACTTTAACTCGTACTCAGAGACGTTGATACTAAGTGACAGAGAAACTTGCACAGAATTATAATGCGTCATTGATTGGATTACCAAATATGCTAATGAGCTGTTTAGGAAAGTACTGCGTAGGTATGTAATACTTATTACAAAACATTTTGGTAAAAAAAATAGTAGACTAGAGTTGTAACTGTAACTTCATTATTTTCTATTTTTATGACACTATACTCTACCTATAAGAACTTTGAATAGAAGAATATCATTATCATACTCGTACTAATATTATAAAGAGGAAAGATTTGTATTTTTGTGTGTGTGCATGTTTGTAATGTATAAACTCAAAAACTACTGAACCGATATCAAAAATTCTTTCACCATTAGAAAGCTACATTCACCCTGAGTAACATAGGTTACCTTTTACCGCGGGAAAATGCCTCATTCCCACGGGAAACTCTGTTAACGCGGGCGGAGCCGCGGCGGAAAGCTAGTATTCTGATAAATTAAGTCTACCAGAATTAACCAGAATATCAATAATCCGTGCACAGCCTCAAAGAGAGGTTAAAAATCTATGACATTAGTGAGATGCGATGTGAATGTGACAAAACACTTACATCTTTCGGTTGTATTTGTGGATCACACTCAGTGGGCTCATCTTACATTAGAATATTTTCTGGATCACACTTGTCCTAGATATTACGAGATTGGGAACAACTGGAATCGAATTCCTTGTAAATGTTTAATGGTTTTAGCTCTGTGGAATATTTTTTTGGAATCCAGCACGAGAGATTGCTAAGTGCTTTTGAGAAAACGCTCACTGTATTTATTTAAATGAATTTACTTTTCGTTAAATTAAATAAAAGGAAAAGCTCTAAAAAAGCTTTCTATGAAGTTCCAAGAAGTTTCTTAACTAGTTCTAATAAAATATTTTCAACACTGTGTTCTATTTCAAATTGCATTTATTCTACATACGGTATATTATTTAAAAATCAACATATTGCGTCATTATTATCTATTTCACTTATAAATAAACAACATAGCGAAAGCCATGAAACTGAAAAAACTATCACATTTTTGGAAATAGTTCCCACAGACAACACAAAATTAAGGACCGTTTTATTCCATAAAAAAATATTAAGTTCAGTATACACTGCATGATTACGGAAGTGCAAATCGCGGACTGAATCGATCGCAGATATATTCCCGATGCATCATTCACTTTTGGCATCAACACGGAATGCTACAGTGTAGACCAGTCTGTCAATCCTAGACCAATATAAAGAGACCTCATTACACTAATGTTATGAAGGGTGATATGTATCAGCTTCAATTGGAACATGTCACAATAATGTTGCTTGGTTGGATATTAATTATTTAATGTAGAAACAGACACGTTAAGAAGAGACTATTCTAGTTTCATCCAGAGACGTATAGAGCAAAATGTAATTATTAACTTTTAAGTTCAGTTACAAGGAGTTTTCATTTTTATTAGAGCTTTCGATACATTTGTTATATATTTAGTTAGATAAATAATTATTTTTCCAAAGCTACTCGTACTAGGAAACAACGCGAAAATGGATCCTACCTAACATGTAAAGGATTTTGATTCTTTATCATTAACTTTTGACCTACGTAGTTTTAAAATTACTAAAGACGCGTATAAATATAATAATAATACCTATGGCCTGATACCACGACGCATTGAAATAAAAACTGTTTATTAAACACATAAGTCACATTAATTCATCCCTTGATTCACATAATCAACGTTAAATATATAATTTTGTATCACAACCATTCCACAAAGGCTTTTGTTAACATAAATGATTTTACCGTTTTATGGTTGGCAGCCCTACAATTATCTTGGTTATTACTTAATTACGAACCACATATGGCATAAAGACCATTTGAGAAATTTTAATGCACCTACACTTTTGTACATTAAATAAATTGTTATGAGACGACAGTAATGATGTCCTTCAGATAAGCAATTAAGTGGCTATTTACCTAAAATGGAGAATAACGTAAAGACATTTTTCTTCCTTAAATTATATGTAAACGCTTAATTTACAATCGTTATCATTGTATTAATGATAATATATCTGGTTTTTGAATCACTTTAAAATACCACACGTAACGAAGTCCTATTTGAAAGGGATTTTTTCACTCCCAGCCCGTGGTTCACCCAGGTTAGGTGGACTGATGGGGTGAACCACGGGTTTGGACTGGATTTTTTCGTTATTTGATTCCTTCTATTTCTGTTCGAGATTATGTTTAGCTACGAAATATGAATGGATAGGCGTGTAAATTGGTTTTTAAAAAACTAATCCTCGGATTGTCAGTTGTTTATAAAAAAAGTTTGTAGGGACTACTATTTGGTATTCTGTGGCTAGGTAGGTCTACCACAATCTGAAAAAAGTTTAACAAACAGCGATTTTCATATGGAAACAAAAAAAGTCATCTGTCAACTGAAATTTCGAGGAACTGTTTTTAGTTCTGACTTCAAATTTCCTTTAAAAAGTGGTGAAAATGTCGAAGAAACCTTGCTAGCGTCAATTTCTTTTTTCCGTTTTTGCCATTCTTTCATTCTGGTAGACCTATAGTATGGTTTTAATCATTGGGCATCAATGATTGGGCAACATAATTTTAATCAACAATAAATATATAAATAATAAATAGACTAAAAGTAATATAGATGCTTCGATGCATTTTTAATTTCCAACGAGCTACTGCTTTTTGGAACAGAAATATAATAATAGAGCTGCTTAGACTTTCTGTCTTGGCTTGTAGTTAGTTAGTGAACTGTTTACACGTGTATCGAATCTTATCAATGACATTAACGATCGTGACGAAAGAATAAAGACGGAAAGCCGGAAAACCACCGTGGCGAACAAACGCAATCGTAAAAGTCATTTATTTCAACAAACAAACAAATATTGACGTGTGGCGTCATTTGACTTCGAATTCAGAGATTTATTTGTCGTGGGTAGTACATAAGATCGTTTGTATGATTCAAGCTCTTCGTTTAATTTTTGAAAATTTAGAATGGAGTTGGTTACATATTATTATGTAATTAGATTTGAATTTTCAGTATTCTTGAGAGAGAGCAAAGATATTACAATAAAAAATGTAACACACATTTTCACGGCTATGACCATGATCGGTGTAACCCGGTCGAAATATCGGTACGCTCAATTTAAAACTAAATCATGGAAAAAACCCGCGAAAATGTGTGTTAGTGCAATTAACAACCGCGAAAATCTAAGAATGTTCAATAAAAATTGACTTTTTTAAATATTTTATGCTTTTAAAACATATTTTTTTGCATGAAACATTTTGTGTTCTTAAAAAAGATCAATATTTGAATTGTTGTTTTGCACGAATCAGCATTGTAATAGATTTAAATATTATAAATCCAAGATAGATACGTGATAAAAAAACAAAGACAGATTCAAACACAATTCGTAGACGCATTCGCAGCCGGTCACTGGTCCTGCGCCTACGTCATCGATACAAAATGTCTTTCGATTTTAGAAAGGGGCATGTCTGTCTACCCACACTGCTAGCTAAACTTATAGCTACAGAAAAGACATCGGAACCAAATGTCACCAGCAGTTGGTGATAGTACCTAATGCGGGGTCGCCGACCGCCAAACCAGTTTTGATAAACCTCTTTACAATTCGGCCGGATTCACTGTAGGAAAAGTTTTAGTTGTTACATTTGCAATATTAAGAAGAAACTATCTATTTTATAAGTACATTTTCAATAGATTTAAAATAAAGATGGTGTGCAAAATTTTGATTTTGCCTAAGAAATGCACGCTATTTTCGCGTAATAACTAAAACGTGGTGTCAACTTTAAGACCTGTCAGATGGATCTTCTATTTGATATATTTTACTACATTTTACTTCTTAGATGACAAAACAAACAGAAGATGAGAAAAATACTTCAGAAACTCCGGATTTATATACTTTCTATAAACGTTGCCATCCGGACACCACCGACCAAATAACCGAACGAATTTAATTTATTTTTTATAGATATATTATTTATTTTAAACAACAGCACGTTGTTTCCATCTAAACTTCCTTGTACCTATAATTCTTTCTGTAAGCGAGTTCGTGCGCGGGCGTTCCTTAAATGGCCTACGTGAGCCATATCTGTCTCATTGTTGTGCGCAGTAGATAGTGGACAATAGACGCGCAGGTTACTGCGATGCGACCATTTTGCATCAAGTTGGATCTATATGGATCCATGGGATTTATAGTAACCAAGACGAGACGTCAAAGCAAAGATACTAAATAAGTTGTATCTACAGGAAAATGTAAATGAAGTAGCCGCACTGTTGAGGTAGTAGAAATCTCATCAAGTCAACCGATAGACGACGACGACGATCAGTGCGGGAGTTTGGCTTTAGAAGAAATGTCCTTATAACATACTTGAGGTACAAAGATTTTTCAGGCGATTTAAATTGTCAATTCGAGGTGCTCTTTGTAAACGGGTATTAGTAGCAGAAGCCATAAAAAAAAGAACGGGTATTTTTTTATTGTGAAATTAACATCTTTAATTTTACCTGTTCAAATATTATATTGTTTAAAAAATTAAAGTGGATTGAAAGTTAAAACTATATAATATAATATAATAACAATATAATAACAGGTAAAATTTCAGATGTTAATTTTACAATAAAAAAATACCCGTTCTTTTTTTATAGCTTCTGCTACTAAATTAGAATTAAAACATTTTCATTCAGTATTTTGTAATTGTATATTTTGAAACCGCTGGATATTTTTGAATGGAGCGAACACCCAGCCAACCCAGCACAGAAAAGAGCGGGCTGCGAGATAGACGGAATCCGAGTTTATATGCAGCCTGTAACATAGATCGCGCCCGCTTTCTATGAGACAGAAAGCACTCAAACTCAGATTCATTTCGTTTCTAAATGGTACAAATGTGGCCGTGTATAAAAGTGTGACCAGAATCAACAATAAAATGAATGCCATGTGCTTGGTATAACATAGACGTATAAAGTATCCAAGTACGCTTCTAAAGTTTCAGTATAGTTTTTTAACCGATGTTACCGCCAAGGCCAGACAGTGGCCAGACGCTACAAGTTATTTCAGTCTACGAGCCCAATACGCCATCTACGCAACAGTAAATGATATTCCATTTTACATCTGTAAATAAATAAATTATTATTCTGTATTGTGGGGGAGAATCTCACATACGACGATCTGACTCCTAACTAGGCAGAGCCTAGTATCACAGAGACAGCTGATAAACATACAAAATAATAAAATAAATACAAGGCTAACATGCCCATGACGTGAGTGTTTGCCTTGGGTGGATTCGAACCCGTGACCCTTTGCTTCGAAGGTTCACGGGTCTTGCCTTAGGCCGTCTAATTTTACAACTCTTACTCCTGGCATCTATATAATAAAACTGTAGAGGTCGATCGAAGATCTGTACCTACATAGATAAAATAAATGCTAAAAACCAAGTCAGGGGGATGTAAGAAGTGATATAGAACATACCCAGTTTTTTAATTCAAATTTTTGTTTCTCTATTTCATAGGCTAATCACCGAAACTGCTTGACCCATTTAAATGAATTTTTTCATGGTGGTACCTTATTATCCTCGTTCAATATCTTAGATGTAGGTACTTACTTTTTACCACGGGAAATATCTTATTTCTACGGGAAAATCGAAAATCAACGCGGGCTTAGCCGCGGTCAGACAGATAGTCTAAAATACAATACCATCGAAGTACATAGAAAGTAAAAGTATACAAATAAAAAATGTGTAAGCACTAATTAGCTTTTTACGCAATTAGTGCAGTAACATTCGTCACTCTGAAAAATTTACAGTTGAAGAAAAAATTGAATACAACCAGCCAATTGCTAACAAACTAAACATTATTTATTCAATATCAACATTGAGTCTATAAAATACAATCTGATCGGCTATCATGAAACCTGATACGTAGGTACGTTTGCGGTGGATTTCTTGCAGATACTAGTATAAAAACTTATATTTGACCCGTGTATTCGTTTTTGTTTAATAAGGAAAATATCACATTACTGAATAAGTAGGCTTTGAAGAAATATTTGAATAAGTAATAATGAAATTATTGCAGGAAATGAGAGGGAAAAGAAACTAAACTAATTACGAGTAGGTACATATACCTTTCTATCCTATGGCTACCTCCACATTATTAAGTGACTGGCTTTTAAAATTTGTGGGACAACCACAGGCGGATTGACAAGTCTTAATAAAATGATACTAATGATACTTAATATTATAAAGAGGAAAGATTTGTATTTGTGTTTGTGTGTATGTTTGTAATGAATAAACTAAAAAACTACTGTGCCGATTTCAAAAATTCTTTCACCATTAGAAAGCTTCATTCACCCTGAGTAACATAGGCTACCCTTTACCGCGGGAAAATGCCTAATTCCCACGGGAAAAACTGTCAACGCGGGCGGAGCCGCGGCGAAAAGCTAGTCAGATATAGTTCTATTGTTGTAATATAATATTTAATGAAAGTGAAAGAAACGAAAGAAGTATGTTTGGGTCGTAGCAAGTGGTAGGAAGTAGTATCTGCCTACACCTCCAGGAAAGAGGCGTTATTTATGTAATATACAGGTCATTACAGGTACTGTTTATAATCCTACGGGAACATATTATTTTTGATGATAAAATTCTAGGATAAAATAGAATTAGAAGTATCTTATGTCTCTAAATAGCAGCTATCTAGATGACAAATTTCATACCAATCTATTCAGTCATGTTGGTGCGTGATGATTTAGTAACAAACATACAAACCTTAACATTTACGTATATAAGTGTTATGCAGACCTCACGCAGATGACTTCAATTGTTGTAGCACTAAGGAATCTGCATAAGCCTTGCTTTACTTAAGTGGTTATTGTACTGTAATATAATAATAATAGGTATATTAAACAATAGTGGTCCGTGCGCGAGCCTGCCAATCATCCTTTGTTTAATAACAATGCTCTGCGCTGCGTGTCTAAATTCTTCTAAAGCATTTCTGCTAGCCTAGTTAGTAACTACTTTAATACTTATTTTTAATATAAATCTATGTTTTTTACAAACGAAACAAATTTTGCTCTCTATAAAAGTTATTAGCATTAATTATGTTCCATTCTTGCTAAATTAATGCTAATGTGATTAAATTAAAAATCCATTGAATTAATTTAAAAAATTGAATTTCTTCGTTGGTGCAGATTTCCTTACAATATTTTCCATTATCGAATCAATATGATTCAGGAATCGATAAAAATTATGTTCGTGCATCGTTTCACAACAACTAACCCAAATTGGATATGTAGGTACATATTTTGTGATTGTCAAGAGTTTGGGAAACAATAGTAAATAGCTAATGATAAAATAGAAAACATAAAACTTTTCAGCATAATATAAGTATAACTGTCCAACATGTTAAACGGAAGCACACTGATAAAACGAACTTAATGATTTTGGTGATTTACTTACAAATTAATTATCTAGCAAACAAGAGTTTCCTAAGTAACGAATGATTACGTCATTAATGTCATTTTAATGATTCATTAAAGGATAAGGTTGACTGAAAAATGTAAACGTGATCGTCAAAAATAAGTGCGAAGTAAATCTTTATGTATTTATTATTGTGTGTGACGTGTATGTGTATTTAATTTACACGTTGCTCTTTTACCTAACTCTCTTACCTTATCCCATATCCGAGTTTATATGCATTCTGTAACTTAGAAAGCGCCCGCTTTCTATATGACAGGCTGCATATAAGCTCGGGCTGTGACTCGGCTCGGATATCATTTTCTCTACCCGCCCTTCCCAATTTATACATAAAAAAATTTGAAATACGAAATAATATTTATAGCATATATTCCTAAGCATATAATAGTAGAAATAAACACTATATTCTGTTCTACTTAAAAGCCAGAGATTCAGATATGAACAGAAGTCGACTTTCCACTTCACTTAGTAATTTCATATCTTTCAAGGTACCAACAGCAGAAAGTACCTTAACATTATGTTATCTTGTTGTAGAACAATGTCGTAGTCATGACTACACGACTATACGTAGCACGCTACGGCGGCGTAGCGATCGTAGCATGACTACGACATACTTGAGAATACCGTCACGTGTTTTATTGGTTGAAGAACCTATGGAGAATTGTGACGTTGTGAATTATAGTTTGTTGTAGTTTGTCCTTTGTCTGTCTAAGTATACAATAAACTGTAAAATACTTTTACTATGTAACAATTTTGAAAGGGAGCCAAAATTATATACATTTAGGTGCAGTAGGCTTAAAATGTTTGTATCTGACGAATTAGACTTACTTTATATTCATTAATACAAAATTAATGTGTAGGTACTTAGCGAAAATACTACGGCTGCCAATGATATTTACGTGAAAGAGTAAAAATAGGTTTGTAAATTCTAAATTCGATTATCGACTTACGGAAGTAGACTTTTTTCGGCTGAAGGTATTCGTTATATAAATTGAATTATTAATAATGAAAGCATCATAACGGAAAGTTCAAATAAACCGATAACTGTAAATATTTAGCTACTGTAAATCGTGTAAGTACCTACTACTTAAGTACGGAAAATCCATTTCCATCAGATCGATAACAAACTGGGACGATTTATTGCAGAAATGTAATCTCCTTAATCTTATCAATGGACACGCTGACTAGGTATACTAGGTAAACCAATTTCCGCATCGTAAAAAATGATAAAGTTATGTTTGACGTCCTTGACTATTGTTTTCATATTTTTATTGCGATTAAAAATAGTTAAACATGACATGCATTTTATAATTTACAGGACAATGTTATTTAAAGAAAATTGTTTAATTTCAATTGTCTCACTAGTTTTCATTGTTATTACTTTAAAAAAATCTAGTTTCCGAATTTTATTGACTGTAATGCCAAACTGACATGCAGAGAAAAAACACGGTATCACAGTATTGAGCCAAAAAAGTTAACTTTCTAACCATATAAGCACACTTACCTTTGACAACTTTAGTGCATACACATCACAGTCTCACTCCACGCGATAAAATCCACCTTTCTTCAAAATACACAAATAAGGCTGCACATACACAACGCACTGGCACAAAATTAAATCCGTTTCGTAACACAACTCGGCGAAAAACAAAAGAAAACAAATGGAATTCGATTTTTAAATTGGTGCGCGCGCTCGGTTTTGCCGCCGCGAGCTCTTGGTGTCGACTGAGCCGGCGCCGACGCAGCCGCTTCTAATTTTATCGTGCCAGTAACACGAGATAAAGTAGCTCTTTATGATTGGATTTTTTAATTTTATTTCGCGTGGAAGTTCGACTGGAGCTCCCGGCCTGATGAATGGGACTCTAACGACATGATGAAGTTATTATCTTCTCCCCAAAAATAGTACGAAATACGAGTATTACGAAAGAAAGGTTATTGCCCAGAATTACTTACTCCTTATACACAATGTCATCATAAAGATGCCTGAAAAGGTTGACCTTAGCAGTGAATTCGCCTATAAAATTTCAAAAATTTTCCTTGACTAATATTCTATGTTGCAGTGTCAAAAAGGAACTGTATTTGAATAATTTTAGTCACTGTCAGTAAATACCATGACCAGTAACAATTCTGTAGGTATAATATAAGCTACCTATACGGTCTTCAGTAATATAATTTTAGTATTTTTCCTTTTGTGGCTTAATATTTATTTTCGCATCATTGCGTAAACAAAATGAATATAAAACACGCTATCTGCTAACCAGTGCCACGGGTGCCTAGTTTAAAATAGATTATGTACTTGTTCTTGTTATTACAATGTGTGTATAATAAATAAGAGAAAATTAAGAAAGCAAGGTCACACTTCGCGCTGTGGTGCGAAATATTTGAACAATGTCCCAGAAATAAGTCTTCATGTCGAGTCCAAGGTGAATTTCGGTCTGGGCTGACTAACGTTTGTATTCTGACACACTGAAATATAAGAACGTATAGCAATATATATCATCTATCAAATGTGCGAGTTACAGAGATCAACTTTCCGCTACGGAATGATTTTAAAACATCCTTGGCGGGTTAGTGTCATCAATTTTATTAGTCTTAAAATTCTGGTGTTTATATTGGCATCGGTCGTTGCTATGATTCCTTTAACAAACCTTTCCTTAGGTTACTTTTAAGACTACAATTACCTACAATACAGTTGTAAAGTTTGACTAAATTGTCTTTCGTGGCTTGGATGATGAAAATATTATGATAACTTATCGCAGAATCGTTACTGATCAACTCAGAAAAAGTTTTTGATTGTCACCTACTAAGTCGAGATTCGATCCAAAAACAAACTAGGTATAATAAAGACTATTAAGAAAAGAGAAAAAAAGTTGTTTAGAAAATTATGCAACAACTGAAAGTGATAATTTCTAGACCTTCTTCTAACATCTCTAACGAACGTGTTTATCAATCAGTTCAAATGATTCATGATCATATTGACACAATGGCTGAATGGTAGATCCTTACGTAATGCGCACTTAGCTGATATCTTATTGCGATTAGTAATTTATTAGGGTGAGGCCACACGAGCGTAATTTTTTCTGCCGTGAGCGGCAGAAATTCTGTCGCGTAAATTCTGCCGCGTTCGGTTTCATACAAAACCCTGTTTCATTCACACGGACGTAAATTTTTCTGTCGTCTGCCGGCTCACAAACGTTAGACCGGCAGAATTGGGCAGAATTCTGCCGGTCGGGTGGAGCGGGCAGAGGGGGGCGAGGGGAATAGACTAGTGTTGCCAATTATCGATAGTTTATCGATGACTTGGGTATAGTTTTTTTTTAGTTTAAACTAATTCTTGTGGTAGATATAGAAAATATTCGAGAAAATTTTGCAGTAATATGCTTTGAAAATTATTTAGCTACGATGTTGCCTCGGCGTAAAAATAGGCTGCCGCATGCAATAAATGCCGCAAATTTATGAATATTCTATATAGGTAATTAATTATTCTATATTTTGTAGCACAACGTAAGATTTCTCATGCGAAAATTATGTATCATGCCGCAATGCCGGACAGTGCTGCCCATGTGGCATGCGACAACTGTAGCAAGTTGTTGCTCCGGGGTAAATGAGATTGAAAATCTTATAATGTTTTGGAGAAAATCAAATCGCTTTGGACAAAATCGTATCTGAGGTCGCCCAGTGGAATCCGATGATAAATCTGACATGAAAATTGGAAAAACTGGCCGCCATTTTGAACTTTTTTGTTTCTGGTCCGATTGCTTGCAAAATCGATATCTGGGGTCCCCAGTGGACTCCAATGACGAATCTGTTATCAAAATTGAAAAAAAAGGCCGCCATTTTGAACTTTTTTGTTTCTGGTCCGATTGCTTCCAAAATCGATATCTGGGGTCCCCAGTGGACCTTAATGACAAATCTGACATCAGAACTGCAAAAAATGGCCGCCATTTTGAACTTTATTGTTTCTGGTCCGATTGCTTCCAAAATCTATATCTGGGGTCCCCAGTGGACCTCAATGACGAATCTGACACCAGAACTGCAAAAATGGCCGCCATTTTGAACTTTTTCGTTTCTGGTCCGATTGCTTCCAAAATCGATATCTGGGGTCCCCAGTGGACTCCGATGACGATTCTGACATCAGAATTGCAAAAAATGACCGCCATTTTGAACTTTTTTGTTTCCGGTCCGATTGCTTCCAAAATAGATATCTGGGGTCCCCAGTGGACCTTAATGACAAATCTGACATCAGAACTGCAAAAAATGGCCGCCATTTTGAACTTTATTGTTTCTGGTCCGATTGCTTCCAAAATCGATATCTGGGGTCCCCAGTGGACTCCGATGACGATTCTGACATCAGAATTGCAAAAAATGACCGCCATTTTGAACTTTTTTGTTTCTGGTCCGATTGCTTCCAAAATCGATATCTGGGGACTCAGTGGACTCCGAAGACGAATCTGACATCAAAATTGGAAAAAAAGGCCGCCATTTTGAACTTTATTGTTTCTGGTCCGATTGCTTCCAAAATCGATATCTGGGGTCCCCAGTAGACTCCGATGACGATTCTGACATCAGAATTGCAAAAACTGGTCGCCATTTTGAACTTTTTTGTTTCTGGTCCGATTGCTTCTAAAATCGATATCTGGGGACTCCAGTGGACTCCGATGACGAATCTGACATCAAAATTGGATAAAATGGCCTCCATTTTGAACTTTTTTGTTTCTAGTCCGATTGCTTTCAAATTCGATATCTGTGGTCCCCAGTGGACTCCAATGACGAATCTGTCATCAGAATTGCAAAAACTGGCCGCCATTTTGAACTTTATTGTTTCTGG